>CM033641.1:229125699-229725699 GCA_019512145.1 Engystomops pustulosus | reverse complement strand
ATGTCTTCTGATAAGTAAGCAGATGTATGGAAACATCTGCAATGTGTTCTTCACTGAAGAACACATTGCAGATGTTTCCGTACATCTGCTAACTTATCCGAAGACAAGAGTGCCGAACGGTGTTCTTCACAATAGTATGTGAAGAACAATATGTGTGAAGAACACATTGCAGATGGTCCCCAGGTCCTTCAACAACAACACTAGAAAATATGCAGGACTCCAAACCATTTGTGGTCGTCTTTTACTCCATAATGCAAGTGCCACGTGCATTTGTGCCATTAGAACACCACACAGTGTAGTGTTGGGATGTCTTCCCATATGCTCAACATATTAACGCTCTGCACATTTACGGCGCAAAGGTGTAGGGGTGTATGAGGAGGACTCATGTTAATCGTGCACATTTGTTAAATTTTTGAATATATATTAAAACACAATTAAACCTATATAAATTTTAGATCACCATGATCGTATCGAACCAAAGAATAAAGTAGAGGTGTTATTTGGAGAGCACAGTGAATGTCAAAAACTGGGCCCACGAGAACCAGACGCACATGCAAAAGTGACACTTTTTTCGCCAATTTCACCACATTTGGAATTTTTTTCCAGCTTCCCAGTACATGGCATTGAATAATAAATAATGTCACTGAGAAGTAAAATTTGATACGCAAACATTAAGCCCTCCCACAGCTCTCTACACGGAAAAATGAAAAAGTTTTGGACTTTTGAAGGTGGAGAGTGCCAGTGTCTGTACAATGATACTGAGAGTGTGTGAATAGGAATCAGAAAAGGTAATGATAGGAGATTCCAACAGGGGTGTCTGAGGGAATCTCCATTCTCACATCTGGAAAGCTAGCCCTGTGTGGATGATAATGCGCATGTGTAAACAAGCCGGCATTGCAATCTAGAACTATAGCAACAATCTTTTACAGGAAATATACCATCTAAATCCATCATGATAAACCAGGGGCACTTCTATGGGGTGTTACCAGGGCTCCTCCGTGCTGCAGATTCATAGGTTGTTACACTACAATCCCCACCCCCTCCACATGGAAAACAAATATGCTGAAGCACGGTGCCTGGATCTGTGCGTAAATTGCCCTGGTTTATTATGTGGTATTTTGTATGGGCACAGGGCATCGAAGGGAAGCTGCGCCATTCAGAGCAGATTTTACATTGGCCCTTTTTTTCTATACAATCTTTCTTTGGCAATTTGGACATATAAAGGCTTATTTCCTGCGAGATTAGATGCACTTTACAAATAGTTCATTTTAGTGGGTCTGTAGCTTATTGATGAGAATTTAACTCTTGAACGTATGGAGGAAAAGAAAATTTTGGCCTCCTTTCTTTTTGTATTTTTTTGGTGGGCGTACACAAAAAATATTATATTAACTTTATTCTATAGATCACTATGATTACGGTGATACCTCATTTAGATACTTTTTAATATATTTTTACAATTTGACTGTAATCCATGCACAGTGACATCACTGTGTCTTTTCTGTATTGACATCACTGTGTGCATTTCACTGTACACAGTCGGAACCGGTATATTTTATAATTGTAGCTCCAGACAATGTCCCAGATTGTCCCAGAGACAATTGGTTGCTTCAATTTCTTGTTGTCATGGGAACAAGGATTGTCAATAAAATCTCATTGTACCTTACAGCTAATCATTGCAGCATAGGCCTAAAGTAAAGTATCTGGAGAGCTTTACTAGGGATCATAGTGGGCAGGGAGGTCCGTCTGTAACTAGGGGTAATCTTTAATTTACATATTTTTGTTGTCTAGTTTTAGCAAATACATCATAGTTTGTGTAACAACAAAGTATGCAACCAAGCCTCACTGTTTTCTAGATCTCTGCCTATTGCCATTCAACAAGAAGTTTTCTTGCACCTGTGTGACATCACATGACCATAGATTGGCATTTATCCACACAAAGTTAACAATGAAGCTCCCTATAGAATGTCAGCAAGCAGAGATCTAGAAAACCATGAGTAATTGATATGGAAAGTATATAGGGAAATTGTATATCTTATCCCCATACAAACCATATAATTTATTTGCAGATACTGAACAATTTGTGACCACCTGTACTGTGACATAACTGTCTTTATTATTGTTGTACTGTTACATCACTTCATTAATTAACTCTGTACTGGGACATCTGCTGCTGAAAGTGTCATGTTGTAGCGAGGACTCCATTGCAATTTTGCTATGGAGTCCAATAGTTACTAGTTGTGCCTCTGTCCCAATTGTAAAATCTTGAACCAAGCCCATTTTCCCCAAGCCATATTCTTTCTACTAAGCCCCCTATCTCATTCTCAGATGAAGCTATAAAAGGGTCTAAAGCACATAATAAAAGCGGTCACATCATCTAAGACATTTATCCAGGTTTTTTTGTGAAGTTATCTTAAACAATCTGCCCCCTTTGGACACTTTGTCCAAAGGTCAGTCCTCAAATATTATTTTATGATGTTTTATTACATGAAGCTTGTTGGGTTTATTGGATTATTGATTTGAATTTTCTATTCTTCTAGATCCATTCGTCCCTTTTCATCGATTTAGTTCCTAGTGTATTAATAGGAAGAATATCTACTCTTTACAGAAAGGATTTTTTTCTGCAAGCTCCCTTTTAGAACACACTTCAGTCTAGTTATTGATCGATAAGACATGAAATATATTATGCAATGTGACTAAGCTTCATTTTCTTTCTCATCAACTATTGGGAATGCTTTTCTAAGGGATAATGAGCAGCGATCCCCTTCAGGGATAGAAAAATGAAACTTGCAGTGCCTCCAGGGGCTTGTTATCGTGCTGCACAACTCAGTCTAAGTTTAAAAGTAAGCAAACAGAATAGGGGTGCCCAAGGCTGTTAGTCATTTTAAAGGTCCTAAACCAGGTTTTGCAGAAAAAAGTTGAACAACTGTTATTTCAAAATTGGGTATATTGAGTAAAAGAAGAGTTCTCCTATAAATATAAAACATTCTGAATAATGGCAGGTATGATATTATTGATGTATTTGTTGAAATAGATTATTATCTAGATAGCAAAACAAAATTGTATAATTCCATGGCTACATATAAAAATATGTTTATTACATTCATGGATTAAATTTGTTAAATAGTTCATCTTTTTTTAGCCCATGGACCTCCTATCGGGTCAAGGATTGGAAGACTTTTGGTTAGAGATCATCCTTTTTTAAACACCTGACATGATTCTGCTGTTCCAAAAGACTTATCATGGGCCAGCTCATCAGAAGTGTTATCACCAATTAGAAGCTGATGAGCTGGCCTGTGATAAGTGTAGACCAGCAGAAATGTATCAGGTATTGAAATAAGGTGGTCACTAACCGAAAGACTTCCAATTCTGGACATCAAAGGATGCCCACGGGAGGCACTATGATCAGGACCACCAACTGAACCCATTTTTTGTGGCAGGGTCGTAGAGTAAGCCTGGGCCAAGACACTCACATAACCTAATGTTAGTTGCACAGAGAATAATACCAGACTCAATTTCTGTGACTCTACCATAAATGTATATAAGTGAGCAATTAACACATTGACGTACCTGAGCTGTGTTGCAATTTTTTTGTCTGCCCACTAATTTATACTTAAACATTAATAAATTTGTAATTTTAATATCCCCCACCTTTCATAATGGATATAACAGATACCTAATATTGTGTTGTCTAGGATCCATGACAATACATAAAAAGATACGGACAGTAAGGTTGATATAGAGAAGCAATTCCAGCACACAAAAATTTTTTTGTGTGCTGGAACTGGACAACCCCATCGATTCTTCTTGGTACGCTTGCATAAAAGTTTTGTGAATGAAAGCTTATCATCTTCAATGCTTTATTTCAGGCAGACTCGGGGCTCTGTGGTATCTTCTTCCATGTTAATATAATAATTAATGGCATTGGTTACATGTTTTGGGTGGTTGTCCTTTGCCCCAATATATTTTTAACACTTTGTTCTAGACCAGCTATAACTTTCCACTTTATTGTCTCTTCCCTGTTTATGGCTCAGAATAGCAGTTATGACACAAAATATATATATTTTTTAGTTAAATTACTTATCTCAGCATTTTTAAAGAGAATTTGACAAGTCATATGAAATGTCTATATTTAGAAAATAAATGTTTTCCCCATGAAATACCACTTCTAGATCTTTTCTTAGAAGTCTGCCATTCTTCTGTTCTCCCAAGTGGAAATTTGTTAATATAGCAACAACTGAGTCTTAGTACAAGAGCTTGATTAACTGCGATAAAAGAGGTTCTAAGAATGGAGGTTCTATAAATATCTTTATCTGCTTATTTTTGCTCTTATATAAAGCCTCCAGCATTGTCTCAGTAAGTAGTAAGATTTTAAAACTGTTCAGAAGTGTTTACATGTGTCAATGATGCCTGCAAATGTCTGAATCTCTGAAGAGAGGAATGATCATCTAGTGACCATGACTAGATATGCTTTAAATTCACGTTCTTGAATAAGATAGCTCATGAGATATAATTAATAAAAATTACAGTTTCTCTAAACTGCTCTGAAAAAGTATTTGACTTTTTTATGTTTTCAAACTTGAATGTTTTAGTTATCATACTTAAGAGGGCTTCTATGAAAAAGAAGCCTAAACAGACCATACCCTTTCAGATCAACCAATCTCAGCGGCTAGTAAAAAGAGAAAGCAAAAAGACACAGACAGATCCACTCAGTATTGTGGTCAAAATAGGTCATATTTTTAAAGGAAATCCCCCTTTAATGGTAGATGACGATGACCCATTTAATGTTAAATAAAGAAAAAATGCTGTTCAGAACCACCTTACCTGTATGTGATAAAGTAATTGTCTTTTAGCTGATAAATTAATCAATTAAACAAATGCAAAAAGATATGAAAGGCATTGAAATCTGTTGCCATGCATAGGGCATGGCTTAGGCTTTGGGTGTCCAACAAAACAACAGCTTTTTATCGAAAAATGAATAAAATAGCAGAAAAACTTTAAAGCAGTTGCTGGCCGACCTAAATTGTTGAGGTGTTTTTGCACAAGGTGGCCAACAACCTCCATGTTGATCATTTTTTTCTCTTCAGTAAAAGTTGAACTTTGTGTTGTAATGATGATAAAAAATCTAAAATATTAACACAACACTATTTCATTTTCTGTTACCTACAATAAGGATATGTCTTTGTGACTCCCCACTAACTAGGCCTGTGACATCCCAGACATCATTCACAAGGTCTGTTTGCAGTATATAAATGGGTATTTTCATCTAGACATTGACATTTAGTTTAATTCACCTGCTGGTTATATACATTTCATCACTTGAATGTGATTAAAAAAAATTGGCCATGTGTGAAAATAATTTTCCAGAAATCTAGCCAGCTTGTCCCTTAAAAAGAAGTTAGGCCTTGGATATGACCACACCCACACCCTGGCAGCAATGGCAACACATTCGCTATTGGAGCACCCAGCCACCTGGATTCAGCGGCCATTTGAATAAATGTATCTATATGGAAGGTGAATGAAATTAAATCTCAATGCCAAGATGAGAATACCCCTTTAAAGGGGTTGTCCCACGAACCAACTTGCTCAGTGATGAGACCCTCACAGATCACGAGAACGAGAGGACCGATGGGGTCCCAGGTACCTCAGCCGCACCCTTCACCATGCTCGGCGATCTCCGTTAGCTCCAAAGAGATGAATGGAGCAGAACAGTCATGCATAGCCGTCTGCTCTGCTCTTTAAACCCCCTTTAAAGGGGTTGTCCCACGAACCAACTTGCTCAGTGATGAGAGCCTCACAGATCACGAGAGCGAGTGGACCGATGGGTTCCCAGGTACCTCAGTCGGACCCTTCACCGTGCTCAGCAATCTCCGTCAGCTACATAGAGATGAGTGGAGCAGAACAGTCATGCATGGCCGTCTGCTTCATTAATCTACGGGAGAGATGAGGGGTCCGACTGAGGTATCTTAGACCCCATGTTCTTGTGATCTGTGGGGGTCTCATCATTGAGACCCTCACCGATCTGCAAGTTAGGTCCTCAAGTTAATGGGACTTAGTTTTGATACCAAATATGGAACTATACATATAAGAACTGAAGCAGCCACAGTGATCCTCCAAATGGAGCAGTCTGATCACTGCAGGGCCCCCCATAAATAACCTTTCCAAAGAATAGGTCATTGATATTTTAGAATTTAAAAATGCCTTTTAATTCAAGAGTTTCTTTACACTGCTAAAATGCTGTAATCTAACTCAGTATCTGTAAAAGTATTATTAACAACTCAACAATTAAATTAATGTTTCATCATTTGCATGGATATGTTTACATTTTATTTTCCAAATATGCACAGTATAAGCAAACCTTTCTACATAATCATAATCTGTTCTATTGAAATTTTATATGAATAGTGTTTCAAACGATTTAAGTCACCTAATACATTTTTATTCATTCATTACACATGATATCAGTAGGAAGCTTTTCTAATGTGTAAATGTACAGTAAATGTTCAATGAATTCATACTGTGAAGATAGAAGTTTCTCAAAATGCAACAAATTGGCAAACAAGAGTAAGCTCTATGCAGACATTAAATTGACAGGGAATCCTAGAAGATTTAAAGGTTTTTTTTTTAAATCCACCAGAATGTTTCTACTGGTAGAAAGTGGTAGACAATGCAGAGACAAACATTTTGTATTTTAATGTTTTGTATGTTGTTGTGATATATAAGGTATATTTTCTCCTGTCCTGGGTTTTATTGTTCCAGAAACTTTAGTCGCCAAAACGCACTAAATAGTTATCCAAATCCTACTGACCGCTTCGTCAGTTTCTGAGGCCACTGTACATAGTGCTGTTCTAGGTGTTGTCTGCTGTTTCTCTGTTGTGGTGCTGCAAATAAAGAAAACTGTGGTGAACCTTTAGCTTGCAGACACATCAAATAAACTTGACAAAACTTACTCAGAAACGGAAAGTGGCAATACATGAATTCAGTACCATTGTGAAAACTAGTCCATTTAAATAATGAATTTGGTGCAAGCAGGGTTTATGTCAAAATAACTTTGTACTGTCCTATGTTCATTTGGGTCGATAGGGTCGAAAGGCCCGAAAAAGCACTTGCACCAGAACTGCACCAAATATAATGAAAGGTGAAAAATGAATGGAGTGTCTCTTGCTGTTAAAGCTGGTTAACAGCAAGAGACACCCAGCAAGGGGTATCTCCTTATTTCAGGTAGTTTCTTTTTTGTTATGTTAAAGGTCCGAGCTGAAACAAAAATTGTGGGCTGGACAAAAAAAATAAAGCTGTACTTGCCTCTTCCAGCACTCCTGGTAGAGGATGGGTGGACAGAGGACGGTTGGGATTGCCAGCTGGCCTGAAGCCAGCAGCACAGAAGTGCCATGCAGCTGTAAACAAACAGTAGTGTAGCAATGAGGGACGGTGGTTCGGGAGGACCAGAAGCTATAAGTAAAGTTTTATTTTTTGTCTAGCCCCTGCCCACCTCAAGATTTTTATTTAACCTGTTGGTGCTCATCCTCCTGGATATCGGACGCTGAGCTCAGTGACTTAGCACTCAGAGACCGATATATCGGACGCATTGCTGATGCCGGATCAGCACAAGATCTGAGCCAAACTAGCATCGGGAAACACAGGGTGCCGGCAACAACTAATAGCCGGCTCTGATTGTGGGTGTTTAACCCATTAAATGCCGCTGTCAGAATTTAACATGCCTTTGGGGGGTCTTTCCCCGGAAAACGTTGTGGAAATGTTTTCGGGGGGTGCCGATCATTGCTATGTTGCCTGTGGCCCCGGCTTGAAAGATGGCGTCTCTGACGTCATCTTAGAGGCACAGTGTCAGCCTATGCATGTCCATAGTATTGCAGAGTAGTATCATGAACAAGCAATCAGATGATTGCTTGTTCATGTTCCATGGTGGAAATAGTCAAAAAGTTACTCAATAAAAAATAAAGTAATAAATCAATAAAAATGCTCATAATCCCCATAACTTATAATGACACATATAACACAAAAAAAGTCTAAATAATAACACAAACCCCACATATATAGTATCACCGCATCCATAACATTCCGTAGAATAAAACTAAATAATTATTGAACCTGCATGATGAACGCTGTTAAAAAAAAACTGTTAAAAATCTGCAATGCAAAAATGATAGATGTTTCCCCACATTAGGTTTTATTTGGCAAACACGAAAAACAAAAGTAAAAAATCCAGTACAGAATTGTACTTCTGGCCTCAAAAAAATATTCCTAAATTTTATAACGAAAAACAAAAATTTTATAGCCCACAAAAGGGGCCAATGAGGAAACTAAAATCCTGGCAGCTGCAGGGCACTCCTTCCCTTCTGCGCCTCGCTGTACGCCCATAAGTAGTTGCCACATGTGGGGGGTCTCAGGAGAAATTGCAGAACAAATTGGTGTTTTCTCTTTTTATCTTTTAGAAATGTGAAAATTTTAGGGCTAAATGAACATATAACCGACACAATTTGACCATTCTAAATTTCACCTCCATTTTGATGTAATTACTATGAAGATCTCAAGGGTTAACAATCTTCTTAAAAGCCATTTCTGATAGTTTTCTGATAGTTTGAGTGTTGTAGATTTGAAAATGGGTTGGTTATATAGTGGGGTTTTGATGTTAAATATGTAAAATTTAATTCAAAACTGTATTTATCCCCAAAATGGTCAATTCTGAAAATACAAAAAAATCGATAATCTATTTGTAAGCTGCGTGACATCAAAATAAATTATCGAGACATTTCAAAACTGATGAAAATGTAAAGTAGACATATGGGAAATATTATTCAGCAGCCTATTTAGGTGGTAAGTCTATCTGCCTGAAAACGCAATGATTTTGAATTTCAAAAAATGACAGATTTTTAAAAAAATGTATCATTTTTTTCTTTTTTTTGTAAACGCAAAATGCAAAACTCATCAGCCAAAATTTACCACTAGAATAAAGTGCAACATTTGAGGAAAAAACATTCTCAGAATCACTTTGATAAGTAACAGTGTTCAAAAGTTATAACCATATAAAGCAACCTGATGCCTGATGAAAGCCCTAGTCCAGGGCTGAAACGCGTCGCACTGCATTTTTAATACGTTTTGTATATGTTCATTTTATAAGAAAATTTTTTTTAGTAACAATAAAAGAGATTCCTTTATCCATTGGATCTCTATGCCTGCTGTTTGCACCAAGCGCCTTCCTAAACCTCTCTTCGGGCTCTTCCTCCATATAAAGCAACGGAAGTCAGAATCCAAAAAATGGGACTGAGCCTTAAGCTGTAAAATGGCTGCATCCTTAAGGAGTTAAGCTTGAACAACCCATTTCAGACACCACTAAATCTTTTTCTTTTCTAATTTATGGGGGTTATTTATCATAGGTTTTCCTAGGCTTTTTTTAGCGTAGCAACGTCTCAAAATAGTCGCATTGAGGTTTTTTGAGACTTCACTGCTAAAAAGTGTCACTGGGCTATTTCCACCTCTTCATTAATCTGGTGTAAACATTGTGCAAAACCAGATTCATGACTTAAAAAACTTTTGCAAAAAGTGCAAAATTTCATATACACTCCATTTCCCTGCTGATAATATGTTGGGACTTTTCATGCATTTTGGGACTTTTTGAAAAAAATCCCAAACCAAAAATAGACCATAAGAACATTTATTAAAGGGCCAAAGCCACTATAATGATATAGTGGCCACTATAATGATAATTTAACATTATGTTTGGACCTCTGTTATCTTCTATGTACCTCCTTCTCCCCTGGATAAAGACCTTATCTGCCTGTTGATTGTAGCTTGACTCTCCTCACACGCTGGCAGGAAGTCAGTGTGTAAGTGAGCTCATCCTTGAATGCATGGGTGGGGGCTGGAGGCATAGCAGAGCTCAGTTCAGTGCAGCGTCTGACTTCAGACTGAAAAACAATATGTCTGCCCAACCTAAAGTCAACAGGTCCAGGATCGGGTCCAGGGGCACCCAAATTTGTGACTGACAGACAGGTTGGAATTATATATGTGAAATGCTGTATTTTTGTTAATAACAGTGTAACATCCGGACACAAAAAAAGACAGTGAGCCCTTACACTTAGCCCCCCAATCTCTCCCTTCCTACTTATTGGGTCCCCCTGAACAGAGGCCAGTAACCTGGATAAGGTGTGAACACATGACAATGACAGACAAAACACAATAAGGCAAAGTATACAATCTGGGTCGGCAACAGCAGGAAACAACAATAACCAAATTGCAATCCAAATTGAATAGTCAAGACACCGGCAAGAGATCAGAAACCAGAAACTAGAGAATACAAAAGAAGTGCTAGTGAACACAGCAAGATAGCAGTTTGACCACCAAGGAGTCAAGGCTTAACTGGATACTTTTTGAGAAACTAGGCCCTGCCAAAGGTGGAAGGAGCAAGCAGTTGATACTGCAGTGTGGCAAAAAACTCGGTGTCTCCTAATCCTAACAGCACAGATAGAGGAGACTGCAGAAACAGACTTGACAGTACCCCTGCCCCCCTCTTAGGAGGGGCCACTTGAGCTTCATTAGGACTACAAGGTTTGTAGGGGTTTCACTGGTGATATTGCCTGAGGAGGCACAGAGCATTTAGATCTCTGCTGGTGACCCACATACGATCCTCATGACCGAACCCTTTCCAATGTCCGAGATACTAGACAGAGTTCTGAACTCTGCGAGAGTCAATAATTTTCTCATCCTCAAACTCCAGTTCTCCCTGAATGCACCAGAAAATTAAATATTGTGGAGATGCAAACTAGGCCAACTAATAGGAGATGCAAAGTACGACTAACCAGTCTTATACTGCACCAGATTAATAATCCTGCAGTGATAAATCTGGCGCAGTAGAGAACTGTCTAGTTATACTCTGCACTAATATAAAAAACTGACATCCTAACACAGTGATGGCGAACCTATGGCACTGGTGCCAGAGGTGGCGCTCAGAGCCCTTTCTGTGGGCACTCAGGCCATCACCAGGGATTCATCCAGATATCTTCCTGCAGTCCCAGACAGACCAGGACTTGCTGTGCACAGAGCTATTTTAAAGTGACAGCTCTACCTGGGACTATTTTCTGCTTTATTGGTGTCCTCAGGTGCTGGTATCAATGAAAACTGTGACAGAGAAGGGAGAATAAACCACAAATTAAATTTCTGTGTTGGCACTTTGTGATAAATAAGCGGGTCTTTGTTGTAGTTTGGGCACTCGGCCTCTAAAAGGTTTGCCATCACTGTCCTAACACATCTCTCCCATAAACTTTCCAAAGTATAAACTGGATTTTCTAACATTAGCACAATTTTCTCTTGATATATAAGAATATCATGAATAATGCTGCAAGTTTTTAGAAGTGTGACTAGCATAAAAATCAAATGTTTCTAGTAGAATGGTGTCATATTGAATGCCTGGCAGTTCTCCAAGAGCATTATCCTCTCATAAAATTATCAGGATCTTTTGGCAATGAGTTTGAGCAGCAGTTATTCCAAATTAATGTTATTAAGCTGAGTAAAGAACTGCCTGGAAAATCTATGTTTTGACTACAGAGAACTGGTTTCTAGTGAGACAATGTACATCATATAAGCTATATACATCCAATATTTGATTTTTTTTACTGAACTAGTTTACATATCCCTGTGCAGAGTGTACTTTGGCAATTACTAGACATTGCAGTATAATCTTAGATCTTAGTAAATATCTCAAAAAGGATTTCTTTTTTCTACTTTGAATTGCTACATCATCACACTTTTTCTGTAAGAAATAATTATGGAAAATTAATGTAATGTGTATTTATCAAAAGGTTTTGTCGGAAATAAGTCTGAAAAAACTTTTTTGATGAACTTGTAGAATAGTAAAGGGCATCTACCACCAGGATGAAGGACTGCATGCAAATGAGCCTAAGGGCTTAACATAGGTGTTAATGGAGCCTGGAGCCCCCCAGGCTCATTTGCATATAGTATTTCATCCTTGTGGTAGATGCCCTTTAAAGATAGATAGCTGCAATTGCATGAGGACCTGATCTAAAAATGATACCTTCCATGCATACTTAGATTCCTAGGGTAGGTCATCAGTAGGGATGAGCAGATCCATTCTAGTTAAGGTTTGGTGAGTTCGGTAGAAAAAAAGTTCCAGCACTCGAACCCAACCGACAGTTCAGTGCCGCCAAAAAAAAGTCTCTGGCCTCTGGCAAATTCGCATTAAATAGCCAATTAGAAGGCCACCAGCATTTTACCTAAGTTTGTGTTTCCCCAAAATGTAAACTAAATGCTGCTCGCAACTTTGCCAGCGGCCTTTAAAGGGTTAACACCTGCGATTGGTGCCAGCACCGATCACAGGTGTTAGCACTTTACAGTCATTGGCCAGCATGCTGAATAACCCTATGGGGCTATGCAGTCAGCATATGGCCATTTTGTTTATTTTATTTTTTTTTTACCATTTTTTATTGTGGTCAGTGTATTTTTATCTTTACATGTTTGAATATGTTTTCTGTCTTAAAGGTTTATTCCTGCATACCTATATTATTAAAATTTATATAAAAAGCTTTCCAAAAAACTTTTCCAAAAAATGGCATAATGCTTTTACTTTCACTTTTTGCACTGACAACTTTGAATCTCTATGCAGGAACATGTAGGAAGTATTCCAACAAAAAATTGATAACTAGACCTACAAAAAAATACACAATGAAAACCAACAAGAGTGTCGGGAAGCAAATTCTTGTGTATGTACACTTTGTAATATCTATAAAACAAAATATAGAAAAAGATATCGTAAAACACTGTGAATCCAGCCCTAAACGAAGCTTTTAGTAATAGAAATATATTAGGTATTCAGTTTATAACATTCATACAAAGCAAAGCCTCCCGTTATGGGGACGTCCTGTCCTGTTGGCTGTCAGGGTCTAAGAGCTGCTCCACATGGAAGTGACTTGTTTGTTGTCCCACACTTCTGAGTTTGTTTTCTATCTGCAGAACGTCCCAGTTTCTGTGTATGTACCATTGAGAATTTTAGAATGTTCATCTGAGTTTATTTTTTGTCTGTTGTGTCTCCCCTGTTTTGCTCACACTCTATAATATACACAGTAATGTCCTGCCGAGGGGTTATGTAATGCAATGCAGGGGATTCGGTGTGGCTTAGATCTCATAGTACAAGCAGTGAGGGGAAAAAATAGACAGGCAGACTTTGGCTGTACGGGAATGATGCTTGCTTTTCCAGGCTCTGCTGAAATGTTTATTTATAACTCCCACTGTCTGGCAGAATCATTGCCAATCAAAACACTCAAAGGATTTTCCAACTGGTTGGGAGCATTCCATTAAAAAAAGAGCTTTCCTTTAGGGGGCATGATACTTGATATGAGTTAAGCTGTAAAATTAGTTTCAGAACAGTGGGTCAACTAAACTCAAGTTCACTAGTGAAAAATAAGATATTAACCCTTTGGCTATTACAGTGTAGGTTGCTAGCTTTTTTTTAAACTAAAGTTATACAGTTTATTTATATTTAAAAAATTCTTTATAAATCCACATGTTTTACAGGTAACAATAACTCTCTTTAAGTAATGTCTACCTCACTTCTTAACACTATACAGAACTTTTTCTAAAGTCAAATCCTTAAAGGGGTTGTCCACTTTCAGCAAATATTTGCTATGGTTTGTATAAGGAAAAGTTATACAAGTTTCCAATATACTTTCTGTATCAATTCCTCACAGTTTTCTAGATCTCTGCTTGCTTCCAGTGGATAGAAATCTGTCCATGTGATGTGATGGACATGCAGGTGCAGGAGCCGTTATTATCACAGCGAGTAATAGAAGTTGTGTGATAATAACAACTCGTGCACCTGTGTGACATCACATCACATGGACAGATTTCTATCCACTGGAAGTAAAAATAGAAGCTTTTATAGCAGGACAGCAAGCAGAGATCTAGAAAACCATGAGATATTGATACAGAAAGTATATTGTAAAATTGTATAACATTTCCTTACACAAATCAAATATTGTGGACAACCCCTTTAAGCTCCCCAAAATACATTTTAAGGATTTTATTAGTACTGAATGGATTAAATAATTATTTGTCAGTACATCAGTATTAGTTACTTGAGCAAGTTTAATGTGATTAGTATACTCGGTGGGGCTCAATTACCAAGGGTCACAATGCTCACTTTTGTCGGACTTTGCACCTTTTTCGGGGACTGCATGGCTTGGACAGGTATTTTTTGGGCGTTGCTGTGGTGCCTTCCATTTGGCACAAATTGGGGGGGGGGTGTGCTGTCAGATGATCCGACTTATTCGGACTGAGAGCGGTAGTTAACTTTCAAATTGTGTAGCAAGCCCAATGCACTTACATGCACCAGTAAAAAGTTGGTGAACTCTGTCGGACCTGAGCAGGGAAGAGACACTTGCAGGATATCGGATACTTTAGTGAATCGTGGAACAGTGCATTATCGTCAGACAATGCACTTTCAGTGAGCTACAGGGGGAATGTAAGTAAATGTGCCCCAGTGTGTTTGCTGGATTTACCCTTTTGAATATAGAACTGCTGAACTGAGCTCAGTGTGCCAGTTCAGCTCAGCAGTTTTAAGTATGGACTGGTAAACCCAGTAGACCACACAGAGCGGGTTTATCGAACTGAATTACTATAGCTTGTGCAACGGAGAGCTTAGTCACATGTGTGTCCTGCTGTGGAATATTATAACATTTCCAAAGATTTTACATATCAGGGAAATATTGAACAGTTCAGTTATGAAAAAGTTGTACATTATGCAGGGCTCAAAACATGGTACAAAACTATTTGGTTGACTTAGGTATGGGGACAGATTGAAGGCAATCTTACTCATATCTTCTGTCACAGTGACTGTAGTAGTCTTCTCATATTTAGTATCCATTCCTTTTAAAATCAACTATTAAAATTATGCTTATGAGCCTAAAAGGCTACTGGGGTGGTTCCCTTGGAGGGTTGTTCTTAAGTTGAATTTGTATGTAAAGTTGAAACTGTATGTTTTATAATTAAATTAATGTTTTATAATATAATTAATTAATGAAATTGGAGTTTCAAATTTTTTTGCTGTAATGGGACCAAGGATTATCATTGCTTTCTGGGACTATAATAAAGCATCCAGAAAGCTTCACCAGAGGTCACAGTGGTCTGTAACTAGGGGTCATCTGTAAGTCGGGTGTCCTTAAGTAGGGGACCGCTTGTACAGTTTCCTTTTTATAATTAACATGAACCCTTTCATGACCGCCCGGTCATAAATATATACGACAGGCGGTTGTGAGGGGGAGTATGGAAATGGCTCACAGACTGAGCCCTCTCTATACGCAGTGTGTTGAATACACCTGCTAGTAACTGCAGTGGTTATTGCTTACTCCGATCGTGGCAGTTAACCTGTTAAGTGCCACAGTTGAGTCTGACATTATTAGAGGGTGCCGTTCAGTGGGGTGAGCCTTTTAAAGGCTCTCATAGCTGTCATTTGTTTTTATGTTTAAAGTCAGTCTGAGATAGTCTATAATAGAAGCAGAAAATCTACAATATACTGCATTGCATTTGTATTGCAACATAATGTGTAATCGATAAATCCCCCTTAGTTTCAAGTACCCTGAAAGGGCTGAAATAATATTAAAAAGAAAAATGTCACATGTTTTAAAATATGAGAAAGATCACTCCACTTTTCCTATAACACATATTAAAATTAATAAATAAGTAAAATGTCCGATCTATTAAAAATATAAAAACAGTTATTCCCGGTGATGAACCTTGTAACGGAAAATAGAGTGTCTTTTAAATGTCTTTTTAACCATTTTACCATCATTCCATCCAATAACACCTTACAAAGCTTATATAGCTCCATACACATGTGTAAAAGTTACAGGTGGCAGAATATTTAAGAGGTATAAAGACACAAATAAACTATACATAGTTGGCATCTGCGATTGTACTGATACCAAAGTTGGCACCTACTGATGTACTGAGCACGGCAATGGGCGCACATGCATCACTGTACCGTTCTGTACCCGGGATAAAGCTAGGACATGTCCTATCTTTACCGGGAATACGGTGCAGTGCGTCATGTTTCTTTATGGAGAGGGGCGGGGGTGAGCGGCATACCCCCCCTCCTCTACAGGGCGCCAATGTGTGCCCACCGTACTATAGTATGCGGGCACACGTTTGTCTGATTGCAATCTAAGGGAAACTGTCATTAGGTGGAAATGTGTAATCCTAATGACAAGTTCCCTTTGATGCATACTGTCACCTACCAGCATACCAATGTATAATATTTCTTAATACATTTTTCTCAATTAAGTGCATAGAGCCCATTTTTCACAATTAGGTGCATAGTACCACATAATTTATTTACTATTTCTGCACTTAAAACAATCATATAGACAGTAATGTGTTTTACATTGGCACATTCTAAGAGTCCTAAGCTGTGGGAGGCAAAGGTGTAACTAAGAAAGGCAGAGCCCCATTACAAAATGATGGTTGAAACCCACAAACATAGGTACAGTCTGGCATTTCAAGTTAATTATTATGCTGTTACCTCAACAAGGACACATTGGAGCAGATTTATCAAGCTGTCTAAAAGTCAGAATATTTCTAGTTGCCAATGGCAATCAATCACAGCTCAGCTTTCATTTTACCAGTGCTCATGAATATTTTAAAGGGGAGCTGTGATTGGTTGCCATTGGCAACTAGAAATATTCTGACTTTCAGACAGCTTGATAAATCTGCCCCATTATGTCCTGGAAAAACAATGTCGTAAAAGTAACCTACAGTGTTGTCTTTATGATCACAGATATTTACGACACAAAAAGATTTTGTGCTATAAGCCCACCTTACACCTTGAGTCCCATAGCAGCTGCTTATGCCCATGGTGGCAGCCATCTGGCCATTTTTTTAAGTGGAGGGTAAAATGTATTACACCCTAACATGCCACAGTCACGCATGAACGTGACATGTAAAGGGCATCGGAAGTGATGTGGACCCCCTGAAGCCCATATCAGAGGAGGGGGGGGGGGGGGTGTGTCAGTGGCTCCAATGGCAGTCCCAGGGCCTTCCTGTGACCCAGAGCTGTGCAATGTCTTCTGGGAGCTGGGTCCTGCCTGGAGCACACTGAGCATGCTTAGCATTACACAGTTCAATACATCTGCATTACACTTTGTTATATGAATAAGAGCAAGGGATCAGGGCATCGCTTGTTCAAAATCACCTGTAAGAAAAAAAAATTAACAGTTTAAAACACTTAATAAAGTCTTTTCAATAAAAATAATTAATGAAATAAATTTCACTAAGTCCCCTAAATACCAACATTCCCTATACATTCCCTGTACTAGTAAAGTACAAAACACACAAAATCACAAAATACTCCACATATTTGGTATCGCCGTGTCTGTAACAATCTGTACAATAAAATAGCAATATTATTGAAACCGGCTGGTGAATGCTGTGAAAAAAAATGAAAAACTTCACAAAATCCCTTCACAAAAATGTTCCAAATAATATCAAAAAAGTTATGTACGCCAAAATGGTACCACTAAAAAGAATAACTCAAGTTAGATTTTCTTTAGTAAAATTGTAAAGATATATAAAAATATATAAATAAGGTATTGCCAAAATCCTGGTACGGTATTATTTTTATGGTACAGTGTACGCCCCTAAAAATAACTCAAAATAAAGGAAACCAAAATTGATGATTTTATTTTCCTCCATAAATTCAATAAGCTAAAGACCCACTGAAATAAAGTCACCCAGACAGGACTGACAGCGAAAAATGAAAACACAAAATCAAAAAAGCGCAAAGTTGTTAAGGGGTAAATCTTTTTTTATTTTCATTCTTAATTAATTTTTCTATTCACAGGGACAGAAATAACTTAATACCATTATTCAAAACCAGCTTTCTGTTCTACCTATTTATACAGCTTACAGGAGGAGTTACTAGCTCACATGATTTACACATATGCTTCAAGTGCTTATTATAATGCATTGTACACATTTCTAAAGACTCTTGGATGCTTTTTCAGTGGTTAAATGTTTTATGGCGATCGGTGTAAGAGTTAATATTAAGTTAAATATTATCCCTTTTTATGATGTTATTAATTTTCATGAAGAGGCTATCACACTACAAACTTTTTTGTTCATTAAAAGAAAGTTGGATTGTTTTTAGTCCAGTTTAATTATCAGTTAATGTGTGTGAAAGTTATTTATTTTTCTATAACTTTTTGTGTAAATACATGCAATATGTCAGCCAAGTGACACCAGATGGATTTACTTTATGCTAAGTTAGTGCCATCTAGTGATGTTAAAATGAAAAACTCTTTTCTCGAGATGTTGACAGGCAAGCCGGCACCTGTTACATCTGTTTGTATAAAACCTTTCTCACATTATGAAATTATTTTAAAGATGTGAGTGAAGATGACCATTCAATGTGAGCATGGGATTCTACACTTTAAACTGGTTATTCCAACCCCCATCATTGTTTGCACTGTGAAGTCACTCATGGACTACATACTTTGACAGCCCAACAGCTGTGCATTTTTAGGGTAAAAAGGAAGAAAAATATTTGATACTTAGCTCCTCATAATTTATAATAACTACTACTGTACAGTCCACTGGTAGGATGGAAAGCTGTCAGAGTGAGCAGACATCTTGGATCAGGGCACTATTGGCAATAAGGCATTTGAGGGTCTGTGTCTAGGGTATCCAATAACAGAGGGACACTGTAAGTTGTTTTATCATACATGGAAAATATTTCTTCTTAAGCTTGGCCAGTTTGCAACCCTAGACTGGAATAAGCTAACAACCTCAACTTGTGCAAACACCACCAGTTGGGTTGGACAGAAGCAGTAAAATGTATATGTAAATTTTATTTTGGAGCGGGAACGCAGGAGAGTCAAAATTCTATAGGAAAATAACCATTTGGTAATCATAATAGGATTGGGACCAAGAGGGAATCATAGTACATATGAGTGCAAACAGATTAATATGTTCTATTGTTGTAAGAAAAGTGGGAATTCAAGAGGAAAGTCAATAAAAGTGGGGATTATATTATATTGGAGTACCGTGCAAAGGATTTTTAATCTATACTAGTGGGGATACATGTGGTAATTTTTTTAGGGGTGAGATAATTAATGAATATAACTAAGAGATTAATATAATAGTTAAAGGTATATTGACCTTTAATTGTGGCATGTGCAGAATCTAGTGTAAAATATCCTGAAAATACATTAATGCCTAGGAAACCAATGTTATGGAAATTCAATTTATGATTATGAAAAAAAGTCCTGAGTAGAGATAGAGGATCCAGAAGCTTTGGTGCTAACAATTATACAAGTAAATAGTGGAAGTAAATGCTGAGGATAAGATTCTCAATCATTGGAGCTCTAATCATGAACTCAAGCATCTTCTTCTCCATGACATGACAAATATCACACACTTACCCTGACACATCTGCAGTGTCCTCAGAGTCATCACCTGGAGCTAGATGTTAAAGTTGCAATGTTTTCACAAAAAAGTCACAATAAAAGCCACAAATCCATACCTGCTGTAGATGTTGGAGCCTTAGTAATTATCAACACATCAGATTACATTCAGGAAGCAAACAACAACTTTCTGATTAAAAATTATATAACCAGTTGGAGGGATGACCTCACTGAACAATACACAAAAGAACTTACTGAGATCATCAATGGCATAAAACCAATATCAGACACAGTAATGGACCTAATACCAGACAATTCCAGAATAGGTACATTCTACATCCTATCTAAAATACAAAAGGATGGCAATCCTGGTAAGCAAATAATTTCTAGTGTTTGGACTCTAACTGAAAATATCTCTGGCTGGGTGCAAACCTTTTTAGACTTTTAGTGGAGGAAATGTCTAACTATGTCTAAAATACCACCAATACATGGCACAATATTGACAACTATGAATGCTGAATCTCTGTAAATATCTGCAATATCCTACATGAAGATGGCATAGCTACATGTCAATACTTCCTTCAGAAGAACGTGGCCTCAGAACCTGTCCTACCACTCATCAGTTTTGTACTACATCATAATCATTCCTCATTTGGTAAAGACATTTACTTGTAGTGTATAGGAATTGCTGTGGGGAGCGGAATGTCACCACAATATGCCTCTCTGCTCATTGTCAAACTAGAGGAAGAGTTTCTAACAACTTGCACCACTAAACCTCAGTATCGGTAAGAAGAACATTCTTACAACAGAGCTACAAGGATCACAAGGAGCATTCGTCCCAAGTGTAGAGTGCCCCTAGTGGTCAAGTACAACCCTGAAATGAAAATCTTAAAGACAATTTCTGCTGATCTCCAAACTATTCTTCTTAAGGACAACCAACTAGAGGAAATATATCCAGATCCACCCCTCTTAGCTTACAAACAACCACCAAATCTGAGGAATCGCCTAATCAGAACTGCTCTCTTACAACCAAAAGAGATGGACATTTTTCCCTACAACAGCAAAATATGCAGGACTTGTGCCCACATTCTGTCATCTAGTAAAGTCCACATTCCCAACACACAGCAGGACTACAATATCTCTGGCTCTTTCTCATGTACATCCTTCAATGTTATATACCTGACAATGTGTTCAAGGTGCTTGAATAATATATAAATTGGGAAGACTCAACAGAAAGTATAGATTCGGATGAATTTACACAGACACGCCTTAAGCAAGAAGATGTAATGAAACTCTTCTCTGGACCAGGCAACAGTCTGAAGGATTTAAAGGTCCTAATGCTGAAAGGTGACTTTAATAATGGAAGATAGAAGAGAACTTAGGAATTCAAGCTGATAATGGCATCCATTCCCTGACTGACACAAGAGCCCACCCACATTTATCAAAAACAGTACAAACTGCACCAAGTGCAGTAAAGATGATGTACAGAGGTACCAATTCTCAGGAGGGGAAGTCCACATACAGAAGGTCAGCAGATCAGTGAAATTAAGGCAACCACTCCGGGTCCTAGGAACATGTCAATTTTTATTTATGAACAAGAGTGAGGGGAAAACCATTTATTTTTATTCAGGACTTTGTACAATTTATCTTAGAGCATTATATATATATATTGGAACAAGCCTCCACAAAGTTTGATACCCAAGAATTGGGGATATTTTTCACTTTTCACTTTTGCTGGTTCTAAGAATGATATTTCTCCCGCGATAACACCGATACTCTATATGTCGGCTGGAATTGACAGGTACACTGCTGGAATGGGGCGCACCAAAAGGTAATAGCCAACAGAAGGGAGACGGTAGGGGCAGGCACCATACCAGGTCACGATTTGCTAGATAGAAAATCGCTACAGTGCTATAATTTTTTCTTTTTTTAATGTGGACCTTAAGGGCTTATTCTTTTGCCACGATGTGCAAGATGCCAATTTTTCTGGTGTAATTTTAAGGCCTCATAGTAATTGGTGTGAAATTTTATTAACTCTTTGTTGGTGGAGGGAAAGGGAAAACACACATACAAATTTGTAGGAAAATTTTTAATGGTTTTTTATATATTTTTTTTTATTTTTTCCCATTTTTTGGGCTGACTAAAAGTAAGATATTTGGCGCAAAAATGTTGTTACTTTAGCATCACCGACTTCAAGCAAACTTTTTTTTTCGGCCTTACAAATTGTAAGGGCTATTTTTTGCAGGAGGATTGTTCTTTTTAGTAGGTGGTCTTCTCTTGTTAGAGTGACATACATTTATCACTTTTTTTTTTTAGAGCATTTTTTATAGGGGAATTAATATAAAATTCTCTGTTTTTTGAGCTTTTTTTTTTTTTATTACGGGGGCTGGTTCAATTGTTGCGGTTCTAATAATGATTTGTTTTTATTATGAGCGATACGGACGCAGCAGCTATACCAAATATGTGGGGGGTTTGTGTATTTATCAATTGTGTACTGATAAAAGACTCGGTTGGATCCGAAAAAATTTGTTCATTTTAGTGTCAATCACCATAGTTGTCATATGCACAAAAACTTTTTTATTTTCGGCTGACACATCTGAGTTAAGGGCTTATTTTTTGCGAGAAGATGTTGCTCTAGTGGATTGAGTTCAGGGATTATTTTTGTAAGTGCATAATATTTAAACGATATATTTTTAAACGTTTAGTAGAGCATTTTTGCGTATCAGAGGTAGAATTAAAAATTATCTTTTTTCGAACGTCTTTGTGTTTTTTTTTCTGTCCGGCGACTATGATTTATGTGTAGGTGCCGCACTGTCCCGTAATAATTTGGTTTTATAATAACAAACATTGTGTACGGACGTTGGCATACCAAATAATGTGTGTTTTAATGTGTTTTGTGTTTATGGGTAGTAGTTTACACCAGACCTTTATTACGTGATTGTTCGGGGAGAGTGACATTTTAGGGAGGCTGCTATATAGTTAATTGTGGTAGTGCTTCAGTGTTTTCCTTTTTTTACTCTTATAACTTACTTGAACTAGATATAGATTTTTTTAGGAGTTTTTAACTTTTTTCAACGGTTTCCAAAATCCACATCTGGATTTCAACTATATTAGGCAACACAGAAAAAAAAGTCCTGACGAAAAGTGCTTGGTGGGTTTTTAATTTTTCTAAATATTCCTGTTAACCAGTAAAGACAATCACTGACACTATGCAGTTGTACAGCCAACTCTTTCATCTGTAGCGGAACCTGGGGGATGGGGGATGGAATAATGCTGTCTATATTTATAACATAATTTGGAAAAAAGTTACTACTTATTAAGAAAACATTAATTGGAAAATTGTCAAGCTTATTTTTACATTTGTAGTCAAATATTGGAAAATTTTATTTAAAAAAATGTAAAAAATAAAACAAAGTAAAAATTGTATGATATCGTTTAAAGCTTTCCAGAGAATTGTATTAACCCCTTACAGGACTCAGCCTTTTTGTCCTCTAAGGAAGCAGCACATTTACAAATCGACCAGTGTACTATAAGGAGTTATAGCGTGTGGAACGCTATGAGAATATCAAGGGGGGATTTGGAGATTGTTTACTCATGACACATGGACTCCAATAGTTTTAAAAATTTTGATGAAATTTTTGCGTTTAGTTATTGAAAAAAAAAACAAAATTTGGCCAAAAAAATGTGGAATATGTTTATTTCAACGTTCTTTTCTAGTAATTCAGATTTGTTGATTTTTGCAAGATAGTCGAGCCACCCAAATAAATCATAAACTTACATTCCCAATGCTGCCTTAGATGTTGGCATGGTATGTTAGATTCCACATATTGTTAATAGCATGTTATAAGGCTCAGAATTAGAGCAGAAACTTTGAGGTCTGCTAAGTTTATCCACATTCTTTGTAAAATCACCAAAACCACGAATTTAGATGGAACCTGCTCAACTTTAATTGACATGAGAGGCCTCTCTAAAATAATAGCTAGACTTGTAAATTACCCAGTTTATGGAAACTACAAACCTCAACGTATGAAAAACCACCTTTAGAAGCTTGTTAACTAGAGATGAGAGACCATACTCGTCCGAGCTTGATGCTCGATCGAGCATTCGGACGGTAACTGCTCGTTGTCGAATGAGGTATCGCTCGCCCTAATGCCGCTCGAGAAAAATGGCAGCTCCCGCCGTTTGCTTTTGGCGGCCAGAACCAGCAAAAGAAAAAAAAGAGCCAAGGAGCATGGAGACTCTGCACGCCACCCAGCAAACGTGGATAACATATACACGTCGATAGCAGTGGTGGCTGGGCCGGAACATCAGGGCTGACCATTGGATATGAATAGCGATGCGCGTGCTCGGCTCATTCTAGGTCGACGGAGCCGCTTAGGGAGAGGAGCTGCACTGCTTGGTCAGGGAAAGCGTTTTATGGTGTTCATAGGCTTACTGTTTAGAGCCGGAGTGATTCTACAACCAGCCAATTATCTAGGGCTACAATAAACGTTACCTTTTTTTTTTATGCTGTGGCTGGGGTGTGGGGTCTTGCGGGCACTTAGTAGTGTCGAGGATAGACCTATATTTGTGAGGAAAATTAGCAGAGGGGATTTGCTACACCGTTGTGTTTAGCTCTTAGTCGACACACATACACCTCAAAAACACAAAGTGGGAAAACTTTATTAGGGGTTTGATTTCAAGTAGGCACAGTCTGCCAGTTTCTTTTTATTTACGATTATTTGCAGTCATAACTCACAGTGTCATCTAATTGCATAGTAGGGTGCTTTAATTACTTGGCTAGAAAATAGCCATAGGAGAAGCCCCCCAAACGGCTTTACTTACGCCTTCCAGTAGCCCGGTTAATATAGTGATTCTCCTGGGAGTTGGAGCTGCTGGGTGGTCTTGGGCTATGTAGGTGGTTGCCGATTGCATTACTAGCAAATGTGAGCCAATTTGGAGTGAGACTGGCGACCACTGGTGTTTTTCGCTTCTTAGATTACGCCACATATCAATCGCAAAACCGAAGTGGGAAAATTTATTAGGGCCCGGGTTTGGATTTCAATTAGGCACAGTCTGCCATTTCCTGTTGGATTACGTTATTTTTTCATATACTAAGCGTCATTCATCTGGAAAGTAGTTGTGCTTTAATTACTTGGCTAGAAAATAGCCATAGGTAGAATCCAAAGGCTTAATTACGGCCTACAGGTAGCGTTTATATTATTGAATGACCAAAAATTTCTAGGTTAGTATCTGGCTGGGGTGGTGTAGTTGTTGACAGGCATTAATAGCAAATTGTGAGCAATGTGGAGTGTGCAGTGAGAGTAGTGAGACTTGCCGAAAAACTGTGGTTTTGAGCTAGTGACGACATACCACGCAAAAGACCGAGTGGGAAAATTATTAGGGGCCGGGGTGGATTTCAATTAGGCACAGTCTGCCATTCTCCCTTTTTATTTGTACGTTTATTTTTTTCATAACTCAGAGTAATTCATCTGGCATAGTAGTGTGCTTACTAGTGGCTAGTGAAAATCGCCCATAGGAGAATCAAAAGGCTTACTTACGAATTACAGTAGCGTGTATAATATGTGATTTCTCGGGTTGATCGTGGTGGCTGTAGTGGAGGTAGTTGTTGCAGTGTGCATCTACTAGCAAATGTGAGCAATTTGGGTTGCGACTTTGCGACCAAATGTGTTGTGGCTTAGTGACGACATATCACAGTCGCAAAGACGAAGGGGATAATTATTAGGGGCCCGGGGTGGGTGGATTTCAATTATGAACACGTCGCCAATTTAAGTTTTGAGTTTTTAGTTTATCTTTTTTAGAACTCAGCCGTCATCTCATTGGCAATATGTAGTGTGCTTTAATACTTGGCTAGAAAAATAGCAAGGAGAGATCCCAAACGGCTAATTGACCGCAGTTAGCGTTAGTAGGACTATTGATTTGGGTTTGATTGCTGGGTTGGCCGGTCTGTAGTGCGTTGCAGCTCGAATATAATAGCAAGCGTGAGCAACTTGGGAAATGTTGAGACTTTGAGACCACTGGGTTGGCACTTAGTGAGCAAGCAGTCGCACGCAAGACCTTGGAGAAGTGGGAAGAGAGAAAAGTTATCGGCGGTTGACGGTTGACAAATTAAGGAAAGTTGTTGGCCATTCCCTTTGCTTATTTAAGTATTTTTAATTAAGGCTCTAGCGTCATGAGTATTGGTAGTGTGTGCTTCATAATTAGGTAGGGAAATAGCAAGGGAATCAAACGGAATAGCTAACGTGAAGAGATTAGATATTGAGTTTTGAGGGTAGATAATCTGAGGTAGGGATTGTGGAGAGTTTTTGTAGGCGCCATATAACAGTACACGGAAGCAAATGAGACGTGAGGACAGTGGACCCACCGTGTTTGCGAAAAATCCTTAAGTGAGAAGACACTCCCTCGCTAAAAAGCGAAGAGTGGGAAATGATAGGGAAAGGGGGGGGTGGTGGAATATAATTAGGAAAAGTTGCATTCATTTGAACCATTGATGCTCTGATCGCTGGTTCAAGTTCAATACACTGCTCTACAATACTATTTTATTGTAGAGCAGTGTAATCTGTCTGGCATGCTCGCGAATGCTCAGACAGTTTGCAGTCAGACCCGGAAGGGGTCTGACTGCCATGGAGACCGGGCAGCTCCTGGGCACATGCCAGTCCTCGGAGCTGCCCAGAAGTGGATCGGATCCCCCGGTAAGCGGCGCGGAGGATCGATCCATAGCGCAAACACCCTTACACGCTGCGGTCATGCTTGACCATGGCTTGTAAGGGGTTAACAACCGAGATCGGAGTCGGCTCCGATCACGGGTGTTAGCGCAGGCTGTCAGCTGTGATAGACAGTTGACAGCCGCTGCTTCTGGTGCCGGCTCCGTTCGTGAGCCGGTGCCAGAAGCAGGACGTTATAGCACGTTTAGCATGTAGCCCCGGGGATGTACTATAATGTCCTGGTGCGCCTAGGGGTTAAAGAAGCACATAGCAGAACGTAAAACATTGACCTGGACATTCAGGCACCAATGACCATCAGCCACTAAGGGGTTAAGGTTGTTTTTCAGTGGGTGCAAAGATATTGGGGCACATTTACTTACCCATCCCTTTGCTTTTCCCGAGGTGCATTGTCCAATGAGAACGCACAGCTGCGATTCACTTACATCGTGTGTCCGATATTCTGCATGTGTCGCTCCCCACTCAGGTTCGCCAGAGTTCACCATCTTCTTCCCGGTGCATGTAATTACATGTCTTGTGGCACAATTTAAATGTTAAATCCCGCTCTTAGTCCGAAACAGTCAGATTAATCGACGGCCCACCGCCCCAATTTGTGTTGCATGAAAGCCAATGCAGCTGCTCCAAAATCCAATCCTGTGTGCCAGAATCCTCTGCTAAATGCGGCGCAAATCGGAAATCTTCAGAATATCCGACGTTTGTGCGGTCCACGGACCCTTAGTAAATGAGCCCCACTGACACCAAAAAGGTATGTTTGAGAATACTAAAGAAAAATACATTTTAAATCAGTACAAAATATTAATTATTTATGATCTTTGCTATTACGGTAATTTGTGGAAAAAATTAGCAATATATTTGCATGTGTTAATTTTGGAATAGCTTTTAAAACCTTGTTTACTTTATTTCTATGAACATTCCCTATTGGGATATATTTTTAGATTAATCAATTCCAGTGATTTTTGGACCACTCATTATCGAGTATAAAGATTTTGTATGTATGATTTCTATTTCAGAAGTGTTTTAGTAACAAAACAGGGCATGATGAGTGGCGGAATTAATTTTTTGACAGGACCTAGTCTGAGGTAATGGTAAATGTGAGTTGTGAATTTTTTTTTAAGCCAAGGTGGTAATATTGTCAATAAACAGCCGTATAATTCATCTGAACTCAATTATAACCATTGTAACTGTAATAAGTTGTGCTATGGGCAGAAATACAGAGCACACCACAGTTCATTTACTATCTGCTGAAATTAATTTTAATGAATTGTACTATTATGACTTTATAAAAACATGATAATTTTAAATCCTTTAACTACATAAATATTTTATTTCTAGCACTGCCGCTCACACAGGTTGTTTGTCTGGTGCTGCTGTTTAGCATATTGCCATCAGATAACTATATATAAGCCACTATAGGAAGAGAAGACACCCTGCCTTGCCAATGGAAAATCTGAGGTCTGTAATGTTTGTACAAGAATTGCAGGTATAAGGGGCTGGCATCTAGGTATATTAAAAAACAGACTGTCCCAGAAACAGTATGCTTCTTACAAGTGGGACGCTAGGTAATAGGGCAGACATGTGAGTCAATAAACAGTACTGTAAGGAATTGGCTCACAGGGCGACCTAGATTTAAGGGAGCTATTCATTCCATTTTCTAACTTATGTACAGACATAAATACTCCCAGGTTAAGGAAAATTTTAAAATGATCTAAAAAAAATTAAACTTGTGTCTTAAAAATAAAGAAAAATAAATAAATATATAAAATAATGCATTTACATGCTATGCCCTGTATATGGTCTCTATAACATAAAATTTTGATTTTTGTATAGCAGTTACCTAATTATAGAAACCTTATTATATATTTATTACATCTCTCTGCTTGATTGTATTTTTTTATTTTTCAAACTTCTTGAACTAAAACATTAAAAAACTTTGAAGCAAAACTTAAGAGTGATGTTTTACATTTTCTTATTATCGTAGGATTAAAATAAAGCACAAATACAAGTAAAAAAAAGAAAAAAAGAATCTTGTGCACTCATCATTAAATTATTTGAATCCAAGGAAACGGTCCGTCATTTGTTTGTGTCCGGCATGTTTTTTGCTCCCTGCATGGCTTGAATAAAAACTTACATTTTATGGTGAGTGCACAGGATTCTTTTATCTTTTTTACTTGTACGTATGCTTGAAGCTATTTGCCTGTCGCACCACCTATGAACAAATTTCCATCTTGGGATTTGTGGTACTCTAAGAGAAAGACCACTGTTTATCTCTAGCATTGTGCCAGTGCCTGTTCTACTTTTTCTTTTTCAGATTAAAATAAAGAACAGTTGATTATTATTACTAGCTGTAGTACCCAGCATTGCCTGGCACAGTAAATAGCTGCTCTTAGTTATAAAAACCTATAATTGGTTAACATAAAATATTTTCACATAAAAATGACAATCCAAAAACAGAAATTTTATTATGAAAAATCAAAAAGCAAACTAATAGAATCATTGGCAATGTAGTGATTGGGGTCATTCGTTGGCAGCCCTGCAGTGGTGTTGTGTGTATTGCATCATGTGTTCACATTTCAGTCCCCGCCCCCCTGAGATATTCCAGGAATTTATCCCCTGCCCATAGGTAGGGGAGGAGTGTTATTGTGCACATTTCCCTGCAGAGAGGTTCTATCTCTGTGTCTGACACCCATGGGTCCTGATGGCTCCCTCTTTCTCACTGCTCTGCCTTCAGTTTCAGTCTCCGTCCTTACTGTAATTGTGTTATTCTATTTTTGAATTACCAAGCCTGAAGTAAATGGTCACTGTCCTTTTCTTATCACTTAAAGAACAGAATTCTAGGGGAGAATGGAAGAAGTACTTGCAGATATGGCACTACAGTTTTGGATGTGACTGGAGAGACTCCAGTCACATCCAGAGCTGCAGTCATTCGAGATGTTATGCTATAACGGTAGATAGCTGATTGTAGCTGTGGATGTGACATATCAGAGATTATCTAATGACATATATAAGACTTTTGCTGTGGATGTGATTGGAAATGTGATCTTGTATATGTCCTTTATTGGACCATATACACATTCAGACAAAGCGGAAGTTATCTCCCGCGCCTGCGTATAATTGCGGCCACAACCCCTCTTGTCACACTGCATACATCATGAGGCATGGGCTTAAAGTTTGGGGGTTTTTCAAAAGAACGCAGGCATGAGATGGGAGCAGCTGCCGTGCCCCTCTATGGCCCCTTTATACCCACACTGTATGTGCAGGCACTGGCAAGAATTTGTGCTTATTATTATTAGTGATAAATCTCCCCCATACTCTAATCTTTATACATTAGTTTCTTAACATTAATCTTTGAATCCATGATTCTTAAAAATCATTGTTTGTTTAAGATTATTGTGACTACTTTTACAACCAACAGTTTTGATTGTAACATTCACAAACAAAACAATACAAGATCCAAATCACACTAAAATACAAAAAAAAATTGAAAATCACTTTTAAAAAAATCTTCTAAGAGAAGTCTAGAAGAGAATTACACAATGGCCCCCATTTATAAAAAACTGTGAGCAATCCCAGAAGCTATCATGGCAACCGATTGCCTTGGGTCTTCTAGGATTGCTCACAGTTTTTTCTTCTTCTCTTTGAAGATTTTTTTTAAGTGATTTTCAATTTTGTTTTGTATTGTAGTGTGATTTGGATGACGTCACAGGGAGCATCGATTTTCACCAAGAATGGGCATCTTTTTGAAGCCGGCGGCAATGGATGGGTTAACACCCGTGATTGGTGCTAGCACCAATCGCGTGTGTTACTGGTGAGTTCAATATGCAGCAAACACTTACCGGCTATTGAGCGGGCTCAGCCTGTGAGCACTCTCCATTCACCCTCAGCCAACGTGTGACGTACTACTACATCACATGTCGGTAAGGGGTTAATATGGGGACCCCTGCACTGCTCTGGGAGTGTGCACCATTTCTTTTTGGTGCACTTTGCTTATGCTTCAGAATTGTGGTGCAGACAGAATTCTGATGCATGCCAGTAATAACACGCCCCTTTAGGTGCACATTTTTCTTGTCGGACACAGTGCCACTTGGGTTAATACTTAGCTATAATGACAGCTGCAAGTCTTTTGAGGTATGTTTCTACCAGCTTTGCACAAATATAGGTTGGAATTAGAGATGAGCGAGTATACTCGTCCGAGCTTGATGCTTGTTCGAGTATTAGGGTACTCAAAACGGCTCGTTGCTCAGACGAGTATTTCCCCTGCTTGAGATCGAGCATTTGATTAAGAAAACACAGTGAAGAACAGTGAAGAATAGAATAAAAACAGTAAACACAGTGAACACAGGATCATTTAAGTGAAAAACAGTGAAAAACACAGTGAAGAATAGATTACAGATGTCCGGCACATCTGCTTACTTGTCGGAAGATACGCGCGGAATGGTGCGAACAAAATAGCATGTGAAGAACAATATATATGTGTGAAGAACACATTGAAGAACACGGTGAGCAGGACAGAGATATCGCGGAGCAGCACAGAGAAATTGGGGAGCAGCACAGAGAAATCAGTGAGCAGCACAGAGACATCGGGGAGCAACACGGAGACATCGGGGAGCAGCACAGAGAAATCGGGGAGCAGGACAGAGACATCGGGGAGCAGGACAGAGACATCGGGGAGCAGGACAGAGACATTGGGGAGCAGCACAGAGAAATCGGGGAGCAGGACAGAGACATTGGGGGACAGCACAGAGACATCAGGGAGCAGCACAGAAACATTGGGGAGCAGCACAGAGACATAAGGGAGGACAGAGACATCGGGAAACAGAACATAGACATCGGGGAGGAAGACAGAGAAATCAGGGAACAGGACAGAGACATCGGGGAGGGCAAAGACATCGGGGAGCAGCACAGAGAAATCGGGGAGACTTCAGTGGAAGAAGAGGAGCAGATCCCGGGACAGCGCATCCAGGAGATCAGCACCAAGGACAGAGACATCGGGGAGACTCCAGACCCTGCTATCAGGTAAATCCGCTGTGTGTGAATGGGGGTCTCAAAGGAGAAGATCCCGAGGTCTCAGACACTTGCTGAAAGCAAGTGAGAAAGTTGCAGATAAGAGATGACAGGACAAGTTATAAGAGGGGTTCACCAGGAGAGGGTGAAGGGCATAGAGGATGAGGTATGGAAACATCTGCAATGTGTTCTTCACACACATATATATTGTTCTTCACATGCTATTTTGTTTGCACCGTTCCGAGCGTATCTCCCGACAAGTAAGAAGATGTGCCGAACATCTGCAGTCTATTCTTCACTGTGTTTTTCACTGTGTTTTTCACTTAAATGATCCTGTGTTCACTGCGTTCACTGTTTTCACTGTTTTTATTCTATTCTTCATTGTTCTTCACATCTGCTAACTTGACGGGAGATAATATACGTGCGGAACAGTGAAGAATAGATTGCAGATGTTTCAACACATCTGCTAACTTATCAAAAGACATTCTTTTTCAATTAAATAACACATTTTATTCCCGAACCATGGTCCCTTTGAAAAATGCTCGAGTCTCCCATTGACTTCAATGGGGCTCGTTATTCGAGACGAGCACTTGAGCATCAGGAAAAGTTTGTCTCGAATAACGAGCACTCGAGCATTTTAGTGCTCGCTCATCTCTAGTTGGAATTGTTGTGCCTATTCTTCCTGGCAAAATAGATCAAGCTTAGTTAGATTGGTTGGAGAAGCTATTTCAAGTCCAGTACAAATTCTTAGTATGATGCAGGTCTATAGCTTTGGCTGTATGTAAAAAGAAAAAAGTAGCAGCACAGACCTAAGATTGGGAGAAGTGGGTGCTATCCTCTTTAATACTTTGAACCCAACAAAGTCCACAAAATATCAAAAATTGCAGGCAGCACTCCAAGGATTTGTGGATAAAAATATAGAAGTTTTAATCCATCTTAAGTGAGCAACATTTCGGCTGTAAAGTCAGCCTTTCTCAAGCACTGCTTGAGCAGTACTTGATAAAGGCTGACATTACAGCCGAAATGTAGCCACTTTATGGCTTTTGGACCAAGTCCAATTTTTTTAAATCTGCCCTGTTTCACTATAAGTGGTTATAACCTTCAAACACTTTAACATACCCAGCCAGTTTTGAGATTGTTTTCTAGTCACACATTGTACCTCAAATTAGTGGAAAAATTTGGACAATATCGTTTGCGTGCAATTATGAAAAAAAAAATGGAAATTCGTCAAATTAAAAATAAAATCTAAAATTTTAAAGTTCTAATTTCTTTGCATTTCAGGCAGATAGTCATAGCACCTAAATAACATCCTAACTAACTTTTCCAGAAAGTCTGCTTTATGTTGGAACAGTTTTTTAGGCATCCGCTCCTTTTTCTAGGATGCTATGGGACTTAGAATTGTGGGAGAAATTTTTCACATGTTTATGAAAATCGTCAAAACCTATATTTTCAGGCACCTGCTTAGCTTTAAGTGACTTTGAATGGTCTAAATAATAGTAAAACCCCATAAATTACTCCAATATAGGAACTATACCTCTAAATGTATGAGAAACCTACTTTTGGAAATTTGTTAACCGCTTAGGTGTTTCATAGGAGTTAAAAAAAATGGAGGTAGAATTTATAATCTGTAATTTTTTGGTCAATGCATTCATTTTGGCCCAGAAAATTAAACATTCACAATGGATTACATGACAAAAAGCTCCACAAGAATTGACTCAATGTTAACTGAGTTTTACAATACCCCATATGTGTTGGTAAACTGCTGTCTTGGTACACGGCCAGGCATAGAATGGAAGGAGCGCCATTCAAAGCAGATGCAATGTTACATTTAACAGGCTATAAAATGTTTATATTTTTGTGATATAGATGTGAGGGGCTTATATTTTTATGGGATGAGATCCACTCTTCAGATAAATCATTTAGGAGGGTTTGATTTCATTAACTATTTCTTGGAGGGGACAAGAAAATCATCAATTCTGATTTAGGGTTTTTAGCTTTTCTTGTTTTGCAGTATATAAAACTCATTTGTTGAGAAATTTGCTTGTTCTAAAAGGTATAACATTTTAATTATTTTGTGTACGAAGCTGTTACAGTGTTTGTTTTTTGCGGGACAACGTGTACTTTTTATTCTTATGATGCTGGGGTAAATATTGCTCTTTGATAGCTGTTTATTCTGTTTTTATGAGGTTGGATGTGAAAATATCGTAATTTTTGCATGTTTTTTAAAAAATATTTTAATGGTGTTCACTGTTCATGTTCAGTAACAATTTTATTTTATTGTGCGGGTTGTTACAGATGTGGTGATAACCAATATGTAGTGTTTTCTGGTGATTTTCACTTTTTTAATGTGAAATGTGATTTTTTTTTTAAATACATGATAGGGCATTAAGGGATGTTCATTTTTTTAATTTTTGTTTATTTAGCTTTTTTAAACTTTTTTTCTCTTTTGCTCCAGTATAGAACAAGAACAAGTGATAATTTGATCACTTGTTCAGTGTAATATACTGCAATGCTAATATACGGCAGCATACTTTCAGCACAATCTAACAGGCATTTACTGATGGGCTGCCATGGCAGAGATGACGATCGCCTACTGCCCAATATACGCATTGGTCCCCATGACAGTTGCGTCTACAGGGTTAAACAGCCAGGATTGCGAGTATCACAATCCCAGCTGTTAGTACCGGAACCCAGCTGTCACACAAAGTCGGGCTCCCACAGTGATCACATGGGCTTTGCTTCTGAGCCCATGCAACTAAGATGTACATGCTTGTTGGGATGCGGTAACAGACCCCATTTTCCAACGTACAGGTAAGTCTAAATGCGCTATGGGGTTAAGGTTAAGGGTGGCATGTATCTATTACTTTTTTCCTTTGGTGTATAATTGAGATTTTTGGCAGGTCTTTCTTGTGCCTTATGTATGATCATGTCTTTTGATACAAGTTAAGTTTTTCCTGGCAGGTGCAAGTAGCTTTTTTCAGCCTCTTGGCTGCTTTTTTTTAATTAGTGCTCTCCTTGTCTGGGCAGTAAATTTAAGGGGATAGGCCAAGGGTAGGCCATGTTTTGTTAGGTTGCATCAGGTGGAAAGCCAATTTTTCAATCTAATATACACTTGCCAACATTTATTAAAGCCCCTACAGCCGTTTTTTTGTCTGACTTTGCATGTTCCTTTAAGTATAAACTACTTGCTCATGTATTTATAAAGCGTCCTGAGGCTACACAAAATCCTGCACTGAAGCAGATGTTCCAGTGCATAGTCAGTCTGTGCTCCACATTTATCAGGTAGTGTCCGACAGAATTGTGTTGCTAGCCCCATGTTAAAGGTGCACCAAAAATGTTGGTTCACTCTGTCGGAGCAGTGGAGGGGGCACCAGATTCATGAAGAATGTGCACCACACTGAATCTGGCGCCCTCCACAAGCACGTGGTGCAGTTTGCATTGTTTTTGATAAATGTGACCCACAGTATTTATATATTTTAAACATTTGGCTATCAAGTACAAAATCCTGTTGGGAAAGAATCTCATAGTAAGTATCCTGTCTAGTCCCCCAAAAAGCCTTTTATTATACGTTACCCTGTGGGGAACATTTACAGTCTTAAAACAAAAACTCTGCAGTACTTTAAATACTTTCTTTTCTCTTGCAAAGCGAAGCTGCTGTTTTTCTAGAATTTTTATAATGTAATTGACAGAGGCCTATTATGTATAAAGAATTAAAAGTATAGAAGAAATATGATGCTGTACTACCTGGTATAGTGTTACCCTGGTACTATGAGACATTTTCTGTGCTTAGTAGCATTTATTATTTATACACAATACTTGACTCATTTTCTAATCACGTTCATTGCAGAAAATGTTGTTCCTGAGCCAACTGTAGGCTTCTTTATGGCATCCTTAAATGCTCCTTTTTAAGCTTATTTCTCTCCTGTAAGCCAAAAGACATATGCTATGATTTAGAAATGCCTGACCTTGAACATTTTCCAGCACATCAATGTGTCTGTGTTACCATGTACTTTCTTGAGCTCTATGTGATTTTCTTCTGACTTGTTTGAAGTTCACTTGAGGAAGACTTGGCATGAAAGAGATTAGTGACATTATATAAATAATAATAATTTAGTTCTGGTTTTAGGAGCCCACGTTTAAATCCATACAGTTTGAAGGAATAGTGATATTATTGTGATCAGAATGCTAAAACTTTCCAGGGTGTTGTATGCTTCGCAGTTCTGAATAATTGGACAATGATTTTGAGAGCAGCATGTTATAAATTGTGTCAAAGTAAGAGGCATAACAAATGTGTATTGCTCAAAATATTACAAAAAATGGGATTTTGATTGGAATTGAATCAGTCAAAAGTTACTGTATACTTAAATTTTCTCCTCTTCATTTTTTCCTGAGGATGTATAATCTAAGGTTATGACAGGAGTTAAATATTGTGTTTTTTTTGTTGTCATTTAATTGCATATAACTGTAGATGATCAGGACCCTTGGTATCATCAGTAGCAGGAGATGGCATAGTGAAATAGCTACACATTGGGGCTCATTTACTAAGGGTCCGCGGAGCGCATTTTCGTCTGGTTTCCCGATGATTTCCGTTTTGTGCCCCATCACGCCGGGGATTGTGTCACAAGTATTATATGCTATGAATTAGATCAGTTTATCCTATTGAAAATAACTTCCTATATTTACTATTTTTTGGAAAAATAACACAAGCCAATAGGATTGTAAAATATAATGTTGTCATATAATAAATAATAATTATATTTGCTTCACCAGGAATTTCTTGTAGTAAAATATATTATATAGAAAGTGCTGCAAAAGATAAAAATGGAGATGTAATATATGAAAATATTGTAGTTGAAGCAGAACTGACTCACATCATCGCTAAGGTTCCTCCTTAACAACCTTCAATTATTTATAACAGTGATAAACTTCAGCCCACGTTATTTTAGCCAGAATAATAAATGGAAACCTGATGTAAGGGTGGCTTATGTACATATAACCCTATGGGAAATATAAGGCTTAAAGGGGTATTCTCGTCTCAGCATTCACATTTAATTTAACTAATCTGTCATATATATAAATTTTTTTCAATTAGATGTTATTAAAAAAATTACCTGTGTGAAGATAATTTATCATAAATGTAGTCATATGGTCCCTTAGAAACAAGAATGTGTCCTCGGATACGGCCACCTCTGCTGGAGAGATTGCGCAAAGAAGCAAAAAGTTTTTGTATATATATTGTCCAGGAGTTACTGCAGGTCCCACAGCCGTCCTGTGGTAATGAATGCTGAATCCCAGTGGTCAGATAGGACTCAATAGCTCATGTCTGGCCACTGCTACCAGAGTGCCGGGTGGTTGTATCCGAGGAAGCTATCTCATTTCTAAGAGACAGCATGACTACATTTATGAGAAATTATCTTCACACAGGAACTTTTTTTTAAACAACACCCAATTGAAGAAATGTTTACATATGAAGTAAATTAAATGTAAATACCCAGATGGGAATACCCGTTTAACACCACTGCTAAAATTTCTATTATAGTCTTCCATTATAGAAAAGCAGTACAAAAAATAAATATGTAAGGTTAAAGGAGATCTGGTTCTGGTGACATCCAAGACACAACACCTGTCCTCATACAAGCAAAGCAAAAATACAGGGCCTCAATGACTGACATCTAGCAGTTCTGAACGGAGAAGGGGGTGGGTTCATCAGCGGTCTGGTTTCTTTTACTACTTTTTGAGACATTTTTTTTTGTCTCAACTGAGACAAAAAGTCTCCAAAAGTAGAACAAGAAACCAGACAACATGATGATAATTCTGCCCCTGGTCTCAAAAAGGTTCTTTAGAGAGCTTCACTCCAACACCAGGACATTTAACTGTGGTACCTTCATGTCAAAAAGAGTCGCAAAACTATAAAACAACCAAAAGGTCAGACAGTGATGAGCCCCCACTTGTTTTATGACTTGCAGTCAACATAAAGTTTTGAGTCTCCTTTTTACTTTCCTTTTGGCAGTTAATTAAAGGGGTTGTGTCAGGCTTGTGAGTAGTGGATCCACTGGACCACTGCAGACGATGACTCAAGCCACTACCTGGGACTGGAGTCTAAGTGGTACCCGGTTTTCACCAGAGCCTGCCGCAAAGCGGGTTAGACAAGCTGCGGCGAAGTACCACCAGGTCGTTCCTCAGGCGTGACTTGTCTGCAGTGGCGGCCAAGGTTGAGGTACAAGAAAGGCAATCAATCTCGTGGTCAAAGTCCAGGCACAGGGTCAGGGCAGGCGGCAGAGATGCAACGTCAGGGTTCAATCCGGGGTCAGCAACAGGAGGTCCAAGCAGAATGGTACGGGAACACAGCACAGCAGCACGGAGGAACACTCGTACACGGAAACACGGAGGAGCTCAGGTAACACAGGAACACTGAGGGACACAGGAACGCAGGAGACACAGGAACGCAGGAGACACAGGAACGCAGGCTAATCGCAGTAAAGCTTTCTCTTAGGCTGTGAGGCACAAAGATCCGGTAGGGCTTGCAGGAAGAGGCAGGCTTATAAAGATTTGGGCAATATGGCTAGCGCCAATTAATGGCGCGCTAGCCCTTTAAATCTTGAGAAGGAGCCGCGCACGCGCCCTAGCAGTCGGGGATGCGCGCGGACCACGGAGGGGAGTGATATGGGTGATATGGGTCGCGAGACCACTTGTGACAGGTTGTCCAATTTACCTCATGTTTTCTGTAATGTGTATGTAAATGTAAGAGGCAGAATATTAGAAAATTTAGCAATATATATCTATGAAAAGTTTTGCATTGCTTTCTTGATATGTAAATTGAAGCCTCATGTCTTTTACCTCATCAGCCAAATGAGAGGTATAGGTAAATTAAATAAGTTATACAGTGGGGCACATTTACTAACGGGCTGAATCGCGTTTTTCCGATCGGATTGTATTACATTGGCGCCAGCTTGCATGCAGCGAAAAAAGTGTCGCTTGACACACACTTACATGCACCAGGAATAGGATGGTGAACTCCAGCAGACCTCGGCGGACGTTGGTGCAGCAGCGACACCTAGTGGACATGGGGCGCATCACCTTAGTGAATCCCTGGAAGATTTGAATCCTTGCCGGAGAGCGCTCTGCTGGATCACCACAGGACCGGGTAAGTTAATCTGCCCCAGTATGTTTATTGTGCGGAGAGCTATCATTATAACTAGACTGTAGCCCACAACTTTGGCTACATTTTTGAGGCAATATTATCAGCATAGAATTGTCATGTTTAATTTTTGCTTTCTTTCTTTTTCCAATTTGCTTTGTTATGAGGTTCAATTAAACAATTCACTAAACACTTTTCTGCGAATTATGTGGCTCTTGTGTGTGCATGATCTTTTTCTATTACTAGACATCCCTGCATGGATTCAAGCCTTAGCACCTGACCAGGACCACTTGTAGTTGTGTATACAATTAAAAGCTATAGGGATGAGATTGCTGTCAGATAATTCTTCTCTTGGTGCTTCTAAGGATAGGAATTTCAGCTAGCTTAAGTGAATTATACATACCCAAGGGTATGAAATACAATCAATTCCTTCTGTTTATGTACGTTATTTTTATAGAGTAATGATAGAAACATGCCTCACTCCCTAGTACCTTCAAATAAAACAATGACAGCTGCTTGAGTTTAAATATACATTTTCTTATTGACTTCTGGTTAAAATGTATGGTTAAAAGTGTTACTGGTTGATCGATGTTATCATTTATTTATATTCATAATTATTTATGAATTTCTAGAATTTCTTAAACATGTAAATATTTATTATATTGAGTCAATAACCGCTGTGTTTATATCACACAAATATGATTTGATAAAATAAATAAATCATTATAATACAACATAAAATTACTTTTCATTTTCCAATGTTTCACAGTTGTCTTAAGTTCCAGTCTATTTTGCAGTTATTTGTTGCCATTTGCAGTTACAGGGTTACCTTCATAGGAACAGTTGATTACGTTTAGATTTTTCAATTTACTAAATTTAGAGACAACCCCTTTAACAACATCTTTGTTTGTTAAAAAGCTTTACCTTTCAGTATCAAAATCAGAGAAATATTATAGTGCAATGATTTCAGCTAATAGAAAAAAAAAATTTAACAGTAAAGGGAACATGTCTGGAGGTTTAAGTCATCATGAACCTGTTATGCAGGACAGTAACAGGGTCACAGTGATGTCCTACCACGTTCTTTGAGGCTCAGGATGATATAGAAAAAGAAATTTTAACATGCAGTCACAGAGGTGGAGAAGAGTCATATTGTGTTGAATTATATTTGTAGGACAAATACATCATCATAAATTATCTTCAGCAACTACCATCTAGAATTGTGATTAATCAAGAAAGGAAGAGACATGTTAGCTCCTCCTCTTCCCAACTCCATTAATTCTTACAGATCATCTGATAATATGCCATTACTATAGTACGGCAAGTGTATAAAGTGTTAATCTTGTGGTCACTGCTATCTGACCACTCTCTGACAGTATGCCAAGCTGCTCCCTGATGAGCTAGGCATTAAAAAAACAGTGAAACTCGTAGGCATGGGCATGGCTAAAACGAGGAAGGCAGAAAAAATGACAAGGGCAGTGTCAGGAATACAACCAGGGGTGGTGGACTAGCTAATTGTGGAGGCCTGTATTAGACTTACTGAGGTATGGAGAAGAGCCATTTATACAGTATAGGAGAGATGTTAAGTGTGGCACTTAAAAACAGATTATTGGTATCACGCAGTTGAATGCATCATCCATAGAATTCACAAGGATAGGATAAACCTCATAAGTGTTGTAATGGAATATGATAAGTCAATCTGCACCCTTACGAATTGCCCCACTAGACCAAACAAGAGTCTGGATACATTCCAGTTGAATCTAATTATGCTATGATTGTGTGCAAACGGTATAGGCTCACACTTTGAGACGAAACGTCTGGAGTGCTGTTATTACCTTTCTATATACTATATATATATGGGCAAATAACCACAGCATACAAATAGGGTGATACCGCACTATTTATGGTGACTATATAGGCATACTCTGAGGAACTGTTTTCTGGACCCTTCCCACAGTCACAAACCACTTGTCCGGTTGCTGCTGAGCTCTTTTCCGATGCCCAGGTTTTCCAACGGTCGCAGTCTGTGGGTCATGATGACATTGTTGACGTAGTGAAAGAAGTGTGTAAAGAGGTGTCGGACAATGAGGAGACACGGTTGTCAGACAGTGGTGAAGTTGTTGTCAGGGCAGGAAGTCCGAGGGGGGAGCAGACTGAGGGATCGGAGGATGATGAGGTGACAGACCCAAGCTGGGTTGATAGGCCGGGTGAACACATTGCTTCTGAGACGGAGGCGAGTCCTCGACGAGAACAGGTTGGATGAGGCAGTGGTGGGGCCAGACGGAGAGGCAGGGCCAGAGCTGGTGCATCAGCGCCAAATGTTTCACGTAGTGAAGCTCCCGTGTCGAGGGCTAGATTTTCGGAAGTCTGGAGCTTCTTTAAAAAAACACCGGATGACCTACGGACTGTGGTGTGCAACCTGTGCCACACCAGGATCAGCAGGGGTTCCACCACTACCAGCTTAACCACCACCAGTATGCGCAGGCATATGAATGCTAAACACCCCACTCAATGGAACCAAGGCCGTTCACCTCCGACCGGGCACACCACTGCTCCTTCCTCTGTGTCATCTGCTGCCTCTGCTAGTCATCCCCCTGCCCAGGACCCCGGCCCAAACTCCTCCAGTGCGAAAACCATACCTTCTCCTCCACGGCATCCACCAATGTCTCCATGCGCAGCGTTCAGCTCTCAGACACTGGAACGCAAGAGGAAGTGCAGTGCAACCCACCCACAAGCCCAAGCCCTCAACGTCCACATCTCCAAACTGCTTAGACTGGAGATGCTGCCCTATAGGCTGGTAGAGACCGAGGCCTTTCGCAACCTCATGGCGGCGGCCGCCCCTCGGTATTCGTCCCCAGCCGCCACTACTTTTCCCGATGTGCCGTCCCAGCCCTGCACCAGCACGTGTCAGACAACATCATATGTGCCCTGACCAACGCCGTTTCTGAAAAGGTCCACCTGACCACAGACACGTGGACGAGTGCTGCCGGGCAGGGCCACTATGTATATCGCTGACGGCACATTGGGTTAACTTGGTGGAGGCTGGGACCGAGTCTGAGCCTGGGGCTGCTCATACACTGCCGACGCCGAGGATTGCGGGGCCTACCTCGGTCCAGGTCTCTCAGGCCTACTATGCCTCCTCCTCCTCCCACTCCAACTCCTCCTCCGAATTACCATTCGTGGGCATGGCGCCATCAGTCGGTAGCTCTAGGCACAGCAGCAGTGCCGTCGCTAAGAGACAGCAGGCGGGGCTCAATCTGCTGAGCCTAGGCGATAAAAGGCACACCGCCCAAGAGCTATTACAGGGTATAACGGCGCTGACTGATCTGTGGCTGGCACCGCTGAACCTAAAGCCAGGCATGGTTGTGTGTGACAATGGCCTCAACCTGGTGGCGGCTCTGCAACTCGGCAGACTGACATGCCTGGCCCATGTGTTAAATCTCATAGTTCAGCGGTTCCTCAAGACATACCCCAATCTGTCTGATTTGCTCACGAAGGTGCGCCGCATCTGTGCGCATTTCAGGAAGTCCAGCACAGATGCTGCCACTCTCAGGGCAGCGCAGCGCCGCCTCCAACTGCCAGCTCACCGACTGTTGTGCGACATGCCCACGAGTTGGAATTCAACATTAACCATGTTATCCAGAGTTTACCAGCAGCACAGAGTGATTGTAGACTGCCAGATGTCAACTTCCACCAGAACTGGTAGTCAGGTCAGTCAGCTTCCTCAAGTCTACAATGAGGAGTGGACGTGGATGTCTGATATCTGTCAGGTGCTGAGTAACTTTGAGGAGTCAACACAGATGGTCAGTGGTGATGCCGCGGCGTATAAGACAACTTTTGAAGACAGAAAAATCTTCTGTCTTCTTGGGGTCGTCTTATACGCGGTAATCGTCTTATAGGCGGGTACCCGGTGCATGGAGAGGGTCAAGGGCTGAGCCCTCTCCATAACGGTAAGTCTTTGCTGCATATTGCAGCAAAGGCTTACCGGTAACACCCGCGATCGGTGCTAGCACCGATCGCGGGGTGTTTGCACAGCGATGGCTGCCGGCAGCCTCAAAAAGCTGCCGGCAGCCTCAAAAAGGCATGGGGGGAAAATACTCACCCTCCGTTGGCCCCGATGTCCGCGCCTGTGCTGTCTTCAGTCTTCCGCGCCGTCTTCTTTCTTTGCTGGCGCCGCCATGTCTTTCCCCGGGTCGGCGCCTAGTATGACGTCAGCAGCGGCGCGTCATATAGGCGCCTGCCGGGGAAGATCAATGGCGGCGCCCGGCAGAAGAAAGAAGACGGCGCGGACATGGGTGGAGTATATAAGTTTATTTATTTTTTTAATGCTGGGCTGGCTGGGCTGTAATACTGGGGGCTGGGCTGTATACTAATGGGGGCAGTGTCTGTATATAACTGGGGCTGTGCTGTATACTAGGGGGCTGTGTGCGTTGATACTTACTGGGGCGTGCTGTATACTACTGGGGGCTGTGCTGTATACTACTGGGGGCTGTGCTGTAACTACTGTATGCGTTGGAAAAGGGGTAGTCTTATCGGCGAATATATCTTAAACTCTATATTTAAACAGGAAAGTAGGGGGGTCGTCTTTACACCAGGTCGTCTTATACGCCGGAATATACGGTATATTTTTTTAAGACAAATATGTTTTTGTTCATGTGACATTTGGATTTAAAAGATTGGGTTATAGGGAACAATTATTAATAATAAAACTTCATTGTATACACCTTTGATAAATATTATAGTTGATCAAAGCTGGGGTAAAGTTCATGAAATGAGTAGCATCTACAGCTTCACCAGAGGTCTCAGTGAGCAGAAGTGGTCCACCTCCAATTCAGATGTCTTAAAGGGGTTTTCACTTTCAGCCAAAAATATATATAGTTGTTAAGGAAAAGTTATACAATTTGTATCAATTCGTCATGGATTTCTAGGTCTCTGCTTGCTGTCATTCTATAGAAAGCTTATTGTTATAGCCAGTGGATAGAAATCTATCAAGGTCATGCAAGTCACACAGGGGATAAGCTGTTTTATCACATGGCTCTGATTACTTTCTGTGATATAAGGCTCAGTCACCTGCATGTCCATCACAAGACCATGGACAGATTTACCCACTGGAAGTAAACGTAGAAGCTTTCTTTAGCAGGACAGCAAGCAGAAATCTAGAAAAACCTAGAGGAATCTGAAAATTAGAGGAATGGTACAGAAAGTATATGGAAAATTGAAGAACAGCAGTAATCATTACTGAATTAGAACAGTCCAAAGTGTATTGTTCAAGCTGAAAATCACAACGCGGTACAAGGTTTTCCCATTCAAAAGAAATGTACATATGGGAGAATATATCCAAATCATAATAGGACATTCCATGTACTTATGCATCAAAAATTACCAAGTGCACACTGGGTTCATTTTGCATGCTGCAAGGGATTTCCCTTATATCACCTTAACAATTTGTTTCCACTTCTATGTTTACCAAATATTCCCCCTTTTTAGATTTAATTTATCTTTTTACAGCATTGTCTATAATAAAAGCGGTCAACATTTTAACAGTAAACCTCAATTAATACTATTTAATAAACTGACTTCACTTATGCTTGTGTAAGAGTTTCAAATGAGGATATTCCGACACCACTCCTAAGCCTCTTTACTGCAGCAACTCATTTTTAGCTATTGCTCCTTCTCTATGTCATTTTTGATTGAAATGCAATCGAAAATACTGTAATATTTAGTTTAAATAAAGATGTATTTAAGCATATATTAATGCACATTGTCAAAGCATACAACTAAATCAGTTCCTCCTATCTATACATTATATCTATTAAAGTCACAGTACTGATAAATGGTGAATAAAGCACACTCAGTGGAACAGCCTTGAAGTTCATAAGTTGGTCTGAAAAAATAGACAACATATACTTGATGTAAAGCCAGAAAGTTCACAAACAGGAACACTACATTTCATGTACTTTAGACAGCACCCATTTACTGTCTTCTTGATTTTCTTTATAAAGTATTATGATTTAAATCAATAACATTGAAAAAAAAAATGCAAAAGGAAAGTACTTACAAATTTTGATGTGGGAATCAGATGCTGGAATGCATAGATATTTCATGCCCTGTAGGAAAAAACACTATATGAAAAGTAATTTGCACTTAATATGTTTTATGTATGGGTCTAGATTTTCAATTAGTGAAAATTAATCTTGAAAATATAAGCGATACCTTCCTTTAATTAGAAAGATACTCACTGAGCACAATCCAAACAAAAATGTTGTTGTCTGTTAGGGTGTTGGTACCTGTGTGAAGAAATGGATGTACCATATACTCAAGATAAGCCAACCCGAGTATAAGCTAAGGTACCTAATTTTAACACAAAAACTGGGAAAACCTATTGACTCAAGTATAAACGAGGGTGGAAATGCATTGGTCACAGCCCCCAGTATATAGCCTGCCAGCCCCCTGTAGTATATAGCCAGCCAGCCCCAGTAGTTATTGCCAGACAGCCCCCTAATATATAGCCCCGTAGGTCCTCTTCTGCTTCCGATCTCCTGGCTGTTCTTTTTTTTTTGGTTTTTTCTTCTCTTCGGGTTTCCGCTCGGGGACCGCACACAGACTGACGTACAGCTGTGCTGATGTCATTGTTAGTGAGCCGCCAGCATTGCAAGAGGACCTGAAAGGACGAAAGACCCAAAGAGGAGCCGAAGGAACCGAGGAGGTCCCAGAGAATCAGAAGGAGAAGAGGACCTTATGGGGGACATCAGAAAGGTGAGTACATTGCATATATCGCAGAAAATTGCGATATGGAAATTTTAGCGATATTATTTCTTCTAGGCTTAAAAAGGTGATCTTCATTCATGGATTATTCCTCTATGGGATGGGCTTAATCTCCATAGGTGTTTCAGATATACAGTGGGGGAGAAAGGTAGCAGCTCCATCCTGGTCTTGACGCAGTTAAAGCGTTTGACAGGTGGAGTGGCATTACCTCTGGAAGGTCCTGGGAAGATTGGGCTGGCAATGAGTTTATCAGATGGCTAAAGATCATTCCCCTAAACACTAATTTGGGCAATGGTTGGTATTCCGGAGCTTTCCATCTACACAGAGGACCCTCTTCTCTGTCCCTCTCCCCACTCTTATTTGCCCTATTGGGAGCCGTTGGCCATTACAATTCGTGAATCGATGGATCAGGGGGCGGGGAGGGTAATATGTTCATTGGAAAATTTGGATTACAACTACGGTACTTTATATTTTTGTAAGAGAGGTGTTGATCTTTGAATTGTCTATTGCGTGTTAAAAAAATTTTGTCATCAATAAAGCTTTAAAAAAAAAATATGAATAGGAGTTGGTGATACCACATTAAGGATTGATATTTGGGTGAAAGACTGAACAATATGCTTGGGAAGCTAGAAAAGCGTATTCATGCTTTTGTGCATTGCCATCAAATATAAAGTTTTAAAGTATCCTGGACTCCTAAGGCTATATAGAGAATATATAGCAAAATAGTCCATATGGGGGCACTTTTTACATAAAAAAAATGTATTATTTGAAAAATTAGTCAGTCCTTGGTGTGCGGATGCATGGACTCCTGTATAATAGATGTGGATTCCAGAACCCCCTATAGTGCTATATTTTTCTCATTTTTTATTTACTATACAGTTTTCCAATTTGTGGTTTCAGTTTTTTGACCAGAGCTACTGCAGGTACCACATCCACCAAAATCAATTATGTTGCAGACTCATAGCAGCGAAGACAATCACCTTTGGGAGTTTCAGTGAAGGAATAATTATTTGATTCCTGCTAAACCTGAAGTTTGCCCACTGACAAGACAAAATACATGAACAGACTATATTTTAAGGGTAGGTTAATTTTAACATTGAGAGATAGAAGATCAAAAAAAAAATCCAGAAAAATCAAATTGTATAGAATTATATACATTATTGATTTTCTTAGAGAAATAAGTATTTATCCCCACCAACCATTAAGAGTTCTGGCTCCTACAGACCATTATATGATTCCTAATTTACTTGTTGCCATTAGACAACATATTATGTTGTCACTTGTATAAAGTCTCCTGTCCACAGACTAAATTAATCAGTCAGACTTCAATCTCATAAAATGGGCAAGACAAGAGACTGTCTAAGGATGTCAGGGACAGATCATTGACCTGCACATTAACATCGGTCTGGGGCACCATGAAAAAATTTTACCTTGTAGGGTGTCCTGATCATAAGGAAGCTAGAGAGCAACCCAAATACCACAGAGGGAATGGTTTATCATCTCAAAAGCAATTGGGACCACAGTCAACAGAAAACCATTGGTAACACATTACGCAGTAATGGTTTAAAAATTCTGCAATGTCCGCAAGCCCCCTGCTCTGGCCACTCACCGTGTTTTGGAGGAAGACATATCTGCCTAGAGACCAAAGAACACTGTCCCCACTGTCCAGCATGAAAACATTATGTTAATGTTCCCTTCTGCTAAGGGCAAAGAACTTCTCACTACAATCAATGGGAGACATGGATGGAGCATGTACCCCAAACAATCCTTAGTGGCTCAAATCAGTCTGCGAACTTTATCCCATAGAAATCTATGATGGAGGGAGCTGAGTCTCAAAAGCTTAATGATTGAAATCCATTTCAACGATATGAACAACAAAATTCCTCCTGAACATGTGTGCAAACCTAATCAATAACTACAAAAAAAATGTCCTACTGCTGTGCTGCCACAAGGGTTTGCCAGAGAGATCAAATATTATCACAGCAAAATGCAAATACATTTCTAGAATTTATACAATTAGATTTTCTGTATTTTATTTCTGATACTATATCTCTATGTAACTTAACTTAACCCTTAAAATTACACGTGTTCATGTCTTACTTACAAAATCAGCAGGGAACAATATTTCCTTCACTGTATATGCCAAAAACCAAGTGGACCCAGGTCAGCACCCAATTGGGGTCGGTTCCCCTTTTGATCTAGTAATACGATATCACCTGAGGCGGCCAACTCTGCTTGTGTTTTGTTGGTTTCTTGACATTTTTACTGGTCTTGAATACCCTTTACCACAAGCAAACAAAGCTCATTTTGGGCACTCCCCCACATTTGCTGTCCAACAAGAGGGATAAATGGAATTTCTCATTCACTTTAGTGGAAGTAATAGCATTGGGGTTCCTTACTTTCTGTTTAATGGATACAGGATAAAAGAACAGAATCTTCTGCTAGAAAAGAGATTCCCAGTAACATTCTGAACTATATTAACTATATCACCATCTAAAAATCAAGCAAATTCAAAGTGACTTTTCAAGAACAGTGTTTGACCTTGAAACACTGTATAATACAACCACTTTATATAAAGTTTATAAATAGGAAACTACTTTAAAACAAAGGCAGCTGTGTCATATGAAACTCGAAAGTTAAAAACGTCGAGAGAAGGAAAAAGTAGCCATGTCATCATGCTGAGGACTATCGAGAGCTTTTGTTTCACATGAAAAACAGGTGTTTGTGACAGACAGAATCTGTTCAGCAGCTGTGAGTTATCATTAGTAGTCCTGACCACAAAGGCAACCATCACGAAGATACAACATGGTCTTGCCATGCTCTTTGGAAGAACTCTGCAAAAGTCTCAGCATTTCAAGATGTCAAATAATAAACTAAAAAACACACACACCAGCTATACCATGTGGTAGAATTAAAGAAATGAATTGTAGTAAACTAATGAATACTTTTTTGCACTGCACACCAAAATTTGCTACAGATTTCAACGAAACCCACACAATTTACCTAAGAGAAATTTACATATCGAGTCTCATTTTAAGAGTTCATAGTGCTTAGAAGAAACAAACACACAATTTACATCAAATATACGTTTCACATGAAAAACTGTGTTATAACATTTGGAATGTTAGGACATGTAGAAGAACGTGTAGTTTCTTAAGATACTCATCTTGTTTGGTAAAGTCAGATTCACTCAGTATAACATTTGTAATAAATACATACATGAAGATGCCAATTAGAATTTGTTACCTATTCCTTATAAGGAATATTCACCATCAATGAGATATTTTACCTACAATCAAAATAAAATTCTAACTGACATATTGAGAATTAACACTTATAATTTGAAGCCAGAACCTAATATTGGTGCTATGAGCCTTCTCATTTATTTATGAAACAGAAGGCAAAAGCAAAATACAGGCGGTCCCCTACTAAGAACACTCGACCTTAATAGCCCCATGGATATGGAATTTTTTGTACTTTAGTCCTAGGCTACAATAACAACTGTAACAGTTATCAAATGTGTCTGTAATGAAGCTTTGTGTTATTCTGGTTCTTATGACAACCAAACATTTTTGAAATCCAATTGTCACAGAGACCAAAAAGTTCTGGCTGGGATTACAATGTAAAATATACAGTTCTGACTTACATACAAATTCAACTTAAGAACAACCTACGGACCCTATCTTGTATGTACCCGGGACGTGTAGAGCAATTACGTAATCATGTTAGAATAGATACCATCCAACAGACAGCCCCGGACGTTCCCCAGTGCTAACTACAGTTCACATATAGAGTGCCTGTAAGTACATCAATATGTAGGGCGGCGATTAACATAAGACAAAAAAATACTAAACACAGTGAATGACAACTCAACGATGGAAGTGCTAAATTGACTATATGGAAAATATTTGATTGTAACATATTTAATCTATCTATCTATAGATCACAGTGGTGGATGTGACCTAATAAGTTGGAGGTGCAACAGGCTATAACAAAACACTATATTCATTAATTCAGTGCGGATAATTACACTGTACATCATACATTTATAAAAATATGTCCACGAAAAAAGTGCAACATGAACACCTATTTACACAATACCCAGTAGCGTACATCCATTTCTCAAGTGGAGCTGAAACACCTGTTGTGGCAAGAAAGCAATATTTTCACCGACTCTCCATATGCTTATCATCTTCATTTTCTGTAGGAAAACTGATTTTTTTTGTAGATTGATTATACCTCGCTGTTTCACTACTTGACAATCTGGAAATCCTACAACTTGTTCTATGTTTCAGGCTCACACTGAATTGTTTAATGATTTATGGTTTCAGGAGAAGAGCAGAATTTCATACAAGTTTTGGTGGGTTAGGATTGAGATTATTGAGCAATTTTCATAGACAATAATAAAACATTGTCACGACATAAACATGTGCCTTTTTCTGGAGATTGATTACATGTATGTTTTTGTCCAAAGGGGGAATATAAAAACTGCAAATAAGGTTGCCTCTTTTTTGTGTTCACTGGATGAAATGATACATTGATCTCCATTTTCGACATGCATTTTAAGCCATGTCCATACCCATAATATAAAAAGAAATAATCATCCAATAATAATAACACCACAACTAGAAAAGTTAAATGTTAAATACAAGTTTTGCCCCTTTATTGCTACAAAATGTTTTGAATCACAAACAATTATAAATCATTAAAAGTAGACTGGCCTTTTTTTAAATGTTTTCCATGGTTGGTATAGAAATAAATATAAATTTAATGTTGCCTATAAAAAAAATGAATGGCTTTTTAAGCAGAAAGTAAAAGCAACATCTAGATGCTTTGGGTGCCAAATAAAAAAGATTTTACTATTTTCATTTTAAAGGTGGGCGAGGTAACAAGCGTTTACCCACATGGGTCAAAATAAAAGTAAAAAGATTTGTAGTATCAAATGGTGTGTGGTGACCTCAAGTAGCTTGGAAAGTGCCGCTCCCTTCTTCGCTCCAGACTCTGGGACCTGATTTTCAAATGAAATGCAAAATTTACTTTCATAAAAAAAAAACCCACTGCACAAACAGTCTCCAGTTCTTTTGGCTCCTTGGCCCAGTAAGATGCTTCTGGTGTTGGTCAGAGAAGTGACACTGTAAACCCAGGTCCTGGATTTATTACTGTGTCTGGGGGGCGCATAAAGTCAACAACTCCATAAGCAGTCCACTTGTGAATCTCCCCAATATTTTGAATGGCTTTTTACCACAATCCTATCAGGCTTGGTAACTCCATTTACTTTATCACCATTATTAAGACCAATTTTATACCACACTATCTTTGGAATTTGGCACATTTTGTAGTAGCGACTATGTAACTTGTGTGCGCTAGAAATAACAGAATTATTATTCACTTAAATTTGAAATAATATGCTTTGAATACAGCCCCCTATGTGAACAGCCAGCTCTCGTTAATCATATACCTTTTGTAGCATACCCTCTGGAGGGTAGTCCATGCTGCCTTCTGACATGTCAAATCAGCATGCCTTCATCTATTGGTCCCTCACTGAACCAGGCTATGGAACCTTTTTAAAATCCTAGGAAGCCTTTTCAGGTGGTTTGGGTGGAATTATTTAAATTTTCGAGTCGTACTCTGGGGTTTCCTAGGCGTTAAACATAATCTAAACCATTAACAGAAAAAAGTGTTACTCTGTTTGTAATGACTTTTTGTCTGATATTTAATTGTAATTTCTGGAGAAGCATCGTCTATAATTATGCTGCAAACAGGCATTAAAAGGTTATCATTGTTTAGGCATTTTCAAGCAGGTCGGATGCAAGCGGGGCGACCTGTCCTTTGGATTATTCTGAAGTACCATAAACGGCACTGCATAATGGCCAAAGGATAATCAGTCTTCTGATCAGTACTTATTCCAAACCTTTAAACATGCTTTACATTTTGGATGCACCATTTAACCCCCGTTTTAGTGGAACGGTCAGTATATTGCTTACTGCTTTTTCTTCTTGTGAATGTGCAGTATACTGTTCCTAACCCACCATAATGGAACCTACACCAGCAATACAACCATCACTCAGGACATGGGAAGGCTATTTGAGTATCTGTATTTGCATGGCAAAGTGTCATATGTATGTTTTCTAACCCTTTTGTGACGGAGGCATGTAGTACCGAATGTCAGGACAATTTTATGCGCTCACAGTTCTCGTTCTTCTTAAATGACTATAGCTATGAAAACATTCGACATATAGCATTAATCATATAATGTTTACCTTGGGTTAGTTTTCGATCATGGAAACTTTAAAACTAACAAACATATATAAAATTTTCTATCCGAAAAGCAAATGTTTAGAGATATTTGTCTTTTTACCATTACAAGGTGTCGAGACAGACAGATAACGAGGGTCTGTACTTTTGCAAAGTGTCTGTAAAATACTTCATTAACTATTCTTGCCTTCAACTGACAGGGCTTTAAAATGGTCATATCAAACTGAACCCAGGGCTAAAATGTAGTTGGGTGTATTTAAAGAGGAATATTCCCTTTACTATAGTATTAGGATTGTGTTTCTAAGTGAAAACCGAACTGTTAATATCCCTGTTAAGTACAGTCTGGAATATAATCTGTACTGAAACATAACACTAGGACAGTTCAGGAAGAGGTGACCATTAGACAGTGGAACAGGTGTGCCTGTGTTATAGAAGTTGATTTTCTGCAGCTTTCCAGTACAAGTAAAAACCCTAAGACAATTACTGGCTTACTTGCAAAGGCTCTTCACAGAATGGGTTTTGCTTAGCATTTTCTTCCGTGATAATAAAAGTATAGGTTTGTGGTTATTTTCTACAATACCATCTAGTTGAAACATGACTTCAAATAGTACTTTGGCAAGAAAACTGTTATTATACATGATTTCCAGGAAAACAAGTCGACAATACATTTTGTTCAGGTGTCAACCTTGAAAGTATGACTGTTTTGTTGTATGCAAATAAGTAAGTGGCCCACTGCTTCCTTTCAGTAGTCACCCTTTGATTTTACTGGCAAACCCCAGAGGGCCAATAGCCCTTTTTCAACGACATTATAATTTTTCAGTGTGAAATGGTGTCAGTGGTTGCAGGGGAACACCTGAAAGTCGGAGGATGTCCACATGCCAAATACAGCAACTGTGCATCTTGCCTTTCAACAGCTAACAGACTCATGAAAATGGTCTAACATAACCTGACGGACAGCAGGGGATACTGACAGGTAAAAAAAAAAAATTACACTCAATAAGTGATCATTCTCCTCTTTTTGCAATGGACAGAAGTAATATTGATAAAATACATGGTTATATACATTCCAAAGAGAAGAAAAAAAATTGTATATACCATTAATATCATGATTTTTCAAAGATTGCATTAGGCAGAGTATTTGTTCATCAAATTCTAACCACACTGATTGCGGCTGGTAGTTGGCTTTGTGTTCAAATAGTGCCTGGAAAAAATAATTGCCGATCGCTGCATTAACCTTCAAATCTTTTTTATAAGGCATGTCCTTAAAAAATCAGCATTGGTGATATGGGGCTGGGTAGGCAGTCAGGTAAACAGAAAAACTGCTGGACATCAGGACGAACTGGACGTGTTTCTCGTGCTTGTTAGAAGATGGCTTAAAGGATGGAAAACATATATAAAAAGCCAACTGCAACCAGCCATGAAACTATGGACGTGAACATCACTTCAATCCCTCAAGCAAAAGAGCAACACTGGCCTTTACTTACTGCAAGGTGGTTTCGTATATTACGCCACAATTCCTGCATTGGACATTAAAATTGCAGCAAGAATCCCAGACATAGGTGATACAAACAATATTAATTGCTATTTTAATTGGTTGTGGCGAAATAAAAAAGAGACATAGGTGTCCCCCTCCTTGTCTACTGTGAAGTGCACCAGTAACAAGCCACAGATAAAGTTGTAGCATAGTAACACAAGAAACAACCATAGCAGGGGTGGATGGGTGAGCAGACTAGGTGATAAACACACTGCTTTCCCATGACCGCCACAACCCCTGGAACACCTGCACCTTCTGACGTTGTCCAGGTAGGCGTACAAACTTCATTTTCTGGGTATAGGAACTATGCATTTTTGTTTAGGCTTTTTAAAACTGTGTGTGAGCAATAGTATAGTTGCTATGTTAACTTTGTTATAAGGGCCAATAGTGAAATCGGTTAAACAGGTTTTTCCCTTCAATTTAATGGTGGGATCATGAGAGAAGTTAGTTCGTCTGCCAAGATCCATTCACGTTGTGGATAGAATTTAATAACAACTATAATGTCTACTGTATGAAATGATGTCTTAATTAAGGAACCTACCATTTGATTAATCATTATGAAAACAAATACTAGAGAATGCTTATTTAATCCCTGTGCTGAGTGTTTTTATTCTGAAAAAAAAACGAAAATTAAATAATTATGATAATTGAAGCTCGTGTTCTGTTTCTGTGCATTGGGTCTCGTGGTTCTCCTTTCAAATTAGTTATGCCTGCTCAGAGGAGGATGAAATCAGTTCGCCTGCCAGGCAGATTAACTCAATTGTTTGAATCAGTCCCAGCTGCTGTGTATGTGAGTCCGCTCAGGTTGATTAGTCCTGTCTGTGGCTGTTCAGAAACTCATGTGTAACTTATTTATAATTGTTTTTTCAACAAAACCACTCAAAATTAAATAGATATTGGTCCACCAAGTTATGTCGTCAAACTTAAGCACGGCATTTGAAAATACTGTATACCATGACCCATTGTAGAGGAACATCTCTCTGTTACTCTATTTTCAATGTCCCTTCACCAGGGTTTCCAGTTCTTCCACTCCAGGTGGGACACACTGCTGTCCCTATAGCGAAGGCCACCGCAATTCATTAACAAGACTTTCTTCTGTTACTCTCTAGAACATATATCCCGCATGTCTTCCGATATTTGCCCCACTGCCCAACAGTGTTTCGAGGCTGCAATGCCCATGCGATATGGCCAACCCATATATGTGGAGTGCCCCCATAGCTGCTCCCTTTGGAACTGCAGCAATGAAACCCCATCATTCGCTCAGTGTTAGGTTAACGCAACCACTGTAACCACATCATACTGCCTACTAGGAGATAAACAGCAAAGTTTAAAACAGAGCCCATCGGTAGGCTCAATTATCTAGCTTTAGCGACTAGAATTTACATAAGCAGCTAAATGGAATCTCCGCACATAATCCTTTACCGTACCGGTTAAGAAACGAATCAAACCTACTGATGCTGTTTGAGAGAATGGAGGACAACAAGACTGACATTTTCCCATTGTTTGAAGGGATCTGGAAACCCCAGGGATCTCTCACACGGTCCGCCCACCCTTGAGAGAATCTATCCCTGTCCCTTAATGGTCATTATGCAAAACATGGCTCCCCAGCACCTTCGTGCACACATAGTTTGGCTACATCAATATTCCTACTATACATTCTCTTGTGGATCTTAACCTGTACTTTTCTCCTTCCCCCTCGTACCCTTCCCCACCTGGTTTCCCATTTTTACATTGTTATAACGATACAGAAGCTGGAATGTATCAAAAAATTCTGTTTCATACTAACTCCTTGTGCCGTGCCCTTTGTAAGCATTTTCCTATAGGTTTTTTCAAACTAAAACCTTGTTGAAAGAAACTAAATAAGATATATATCTGCATCAGGGTGATGCACAGCTATCAACTGGTTATGGTAAATGTTGTTGTCTAAGAATCATGTTATAGAAAAGACAAGTAAAAGTCAGCTTACAAGGATGATGAAAAAGAAAGGCAATTCTCTGACCTCTAGCATAGGCCTGGCACTGTCATGTATAGCATAAAAATGTGATAACATTCTTTCTTTACGTTCAATCTCAGCATTCTAAAAAGAAGGGAACAAGAAGAAAGAGTCCACTTTTCAGTTCAGTCAATGAAAAAAAAAAAACAAAAACATAAATGTCTTGATTTCTAAATCATTGCTTTTGGCTAAAGCTCTGTAGTATATTCAAAATAGACAAAAGGGGGAGCTACTGCAATAACGGTGGTTCAATGCATGAGACTTATTGTATCTGACTAGCTTACCAGGGAATTGAAGTTGTAACAGGCATTTAGTGCATTTGACTATTGTATTAAGTAAAAAATAAAATTCATATTCAAAATACTTTCTTAAAGTTGCCAATGATGATGTGGGTCACATGGCTGAACTGACACACCAATTTCTGTGCGATGGACCAAGGTGGGGTGCCCTGGGCAGATCAGCCTCGCTCTGGATGAGCTTTTCTCATCTCCGTTAACTTGTTTACTTCAGTTGGATTAGTGGAAGTACCGCCTATATGGATTTGCCCTGGCAGGGAACTACTGTAGGGATAACATAACGAATGGCTGCAGTCACGTCCAAGACGTGAGAAGTGTTCTCAAAAATCTGTGTAAAACTCAATGTTGATTGCATACGAATAGATTAAAAAATACAGGCTGATAAAATAGGCTATAAAAATATCACAAGTAAAAGGACTTTGCGTCCTACAGATGAACACTCATAGGCTAATTGGAAAAAAACTTGTATTTATAATTACTACTTGAAAAGAACATGAGTGCACCTAACACTATATCCCATTACAGTAAAAAAGGAATTGGGGCTGAGGTCAGAAGATGGCTTCATCACTGTGAATACATTGTTCTTTTTGTCAATAATAATGTTTTTTGTTTGGTAAGGATTAAAAGATTATGACAACAAGTGAATAAGAAGACCCATCCTCGCTCTTCTTAGCTATTTTGAAGTTAAATATATAGCTCACACACAAATTACGTAATAGATATACATACAAATATACACACACACATATCTCATGTTTCCCAAACCAAGGGGAAAAGCTGAAAACCATAGGCGTACAAAATTTATAATACAGTAGTCACTCCAGCCGTCCACAGTACCCATTAGGGAATAACACATAGATCAGTCTTCGACAGCACCCAGCAGAATGAATGAGAAGGCCTAACATGCAAACTGTCTAATTTGAGTTACTTACAAAGGACAACGCACCATAGGAGGAATCACTGACATTTCCAATAGGAAGATGAGCTTGCTAACTTTTCAAGCACATGATTGAAGGTGGAATTAACACGGACTGAATTTATGCTAAATTTATCTACACCCATGGTGTCAAAGGACAAGCTGAACATTAAGCCAGTGTACACATCCGGCTGTCTCACTACAGGCCTGCATTGTATAGTCATTGTTTACCTGGGTCTGTTTTGGTTGGCAGGACACAACTGGGCTTGAGAAGAGGAAACAGAGATCATTTACACACATTTTACAGGACATTTCAGAGCTTACTTTTTTTGTGTAGACTCACCTATAAGGTCCGTGCAGCTGTATGGGTTGTGGGTTAGAAATTGTAGTTTTCATTAACTTATCCAACTTGATTAACCCTTCAGTTGCAAATATATATATTTTATCATCCTTGGGGGAAATCAGCAATCTGGTGTAGGAATACACAGGCGGGCGCTCATGTAGTGTTATACCAGAAATTCCTTGTATTACTCAGCGTAACCCAGGGCTATACATCAGTTTTACCAAAAAACCTCCATGGTTATAACAAAATATTGAACACTTTACAGTGCAACATACATCACTTAAAACCCATTTTCTTACACTCCAAATCTGAGACCAACTTACAGGTTGTAAAAGAAAAAAATACACTTTTCACATAAAAAAATCTTTGGCAGTCTCCTTCCAATTTGAGGACTATTTTTATTTCTATAAGATCTATATTCTTTTGTATTCCGCTGTTAGGGGGTCATGACTTTCTGGTTGCATTATTATTTTTTTGCTGAGAACGATGGGCAAGAAAAAATTTGGTTAGACTTCTTCGTCTGATTTAGTTTTTTGTTTGTATATTTGTGTGATAATGGCAACATTCAAGCATCATGACCCTGGTGGGACACGGATCTTTTGATCAAAGCAGAATGTGAGTGCTTTAACTTAAGAATTTTTAACAAAATGCATATTGTGGTCCACATGGGGTTCCTGACCACTAGAATTCTGGGTATTTTATGATACTGCCTCTGGCACATTATAAACATATGCTAGAAGCAGTCCTGAATCTTGTATTGGTGTCCCACACCCGTCAGGGTTTTCCCTCAGCACCTACAAACCCTGTGCCAGGTTCCAAATGGGTGAAAGTGTAGCGATTGAATGCTGCAGTGGGATACGAAGCTACGCTGAGCCCCTTGTTATAAACACACAATTATATTTTAAATGCAAATGTGCTTTTTTTTCTAAAATTAGACATATTTTCTAACAAAGGTGGGTGGGGAATAGAGCTTTTATTTTCGCTTTCACTAATTTTTGTCTTGATAACAAAACTATTAAGGCTGTGTAAGGGTGAAGGTGGAGTAAATGTTGGTAAGAGGTTTGGTGCGCGAAACCGGGAATTGTGTGTTTAAGATGAAAAAAAAAAAAAAAAAAAAATACAAAAAAAAAGAAAAAAAAAAAAAAAAAAAAAAAAAAAAAAAAAAAAAAAAAAAAAAAAAAATAAGATTAATAAAACTTAATGAAAGCTGTTGGAAGAACATCATGGAACATCTTGAACTGTTCATCGTGCTCCACTAATTAATTTTTCATTCGCAAGGATTGCCCTAAACAACATTGTTTCATGCAGTGTCTCCTATAGCTCCTAAAGCAAACTATTGCCTTATAGAAGCAACGGACGTGGTGCATTGAAAATTTAACTGTTACTTAGTTCACGTTAAAACCACTCCAATGCAGTCTCGAGTAACTAAACAGTATTAAAAGAGAAGAACAGAGAAGAAGAGAAATGAGCAAGATGAGAAAGAGAAAGAAAGAAAGAAGAAAGGAAAAAGAAGAAAGAAGAAGAAAGAAATGAAGAAAGAAGAAACGAGCCACTCTTACCAGGTGAATGAAACTAATGGTGGGTGGGGGGGCACATAAAATAACTAATGGTGGGTGGAGGGGCACATAAAATAACTAATGGTGGGTGGGGGGGGCACATAAAATAACTAATGGTGGGTGGAGGGGCACATAAAATAACTAATGGTGGAGGGGCAGCATAGGAAATAATTAATTTTAAGGGCCAGTCTAGTAATTAATAGGGGGCAGCATATTTAATAATTAATTGACCCAATTAATTAATTCATTGGGCCAATATATAAAATAGTTCACAAGGTGGTGCAGTATATTAAATAATTATGCTTGCTGGCATCGGTGTAGAGTATAAAGGGCAGATTATAATCTGGGTATCCTAGCACCGGAGGCTTAGTCAGCCTTTGCTTAGTCCCCTTAGGAGTTCTTGCAGGGAGGCCAACAGCTGGACAAACCGCCTGTAGTAGCTGGCAAATCCCAAGAAGCTTTTGATGTCCCGGATGGTAGACAGGGTAGGCCAGTCATGGACAGTTGCAACCTTTTATGGGTCTGACTCAATTTCATCAGCGCTCACCACATGTTCTAGGTACTTAACGCTGTAATGCTGTAACAAATGGCACTTGGACGGCTTGAACTTCAACCCATGCTGGCAGGGGCGGCTCCAGGTTTTTGTGGGCCCCTGGGCGACAGAGCTAGGGGTAGGGGTAGAGGACGAGGGCGTGGGTGTCCAACAACTGCAGGGGTCAGAGGCCGTGGTCCTCGTCGGGGTGAGACTCCACCTGCTAATGAGGGAGCAGGGGAACGCTGCAGAGCTACACTCCCTAGCTTCATGTCTCAACTTACTGGGACTCGTGGTAGAGCACTGTTGAGAACAGAACAGTGCGAAAAGTTGATGTCGTGGATTGCGGATAATGCTTCTAGCCATTTGTCCACCAGTCAGTCTTCCACGCAGTCCATCCATGTTACCCAAGTGAGTACTCCTCCAGCTACTCAACCTCCTTCCCACCAGTCTGCCCCCTCCCAGGAAAATCTGCCATTTAAGGCGGCATACTCTGAGGAACTGTTTTCTGGACCCTTCCCAGAGTCACAAACCACTTGTCAGGTTGCTGCTGAGCTCTTTCCCGATGCCAAGGTTTTCCACCTGTCGCAGTCTGTGGGTCATGGTGACCTTCTTGACGTAGTGGAAGAAGTGTGTAAAGAGGTGTCAGACGATGAGGAGACACGGTTGTCAGACAATGGTGAAGTTGTTGTCAGGGCAGGAAGTCTGAGGGGGGAGCAGACTGAGGGATCGGAGGATGATGAGGTGACAGACCCAAGCTGGGTTGATAGGCCGGGTGAACACAGTGCTTCTGAGACGGAGGCTCCACGATCCTCCACAACGTCCACCAATGTCTCCATGCGCAGCGTCCAGCTCTCTATACCCCAGACGCTGGAGCGCAAGAGGAAATACAGTTGCACCCACCCACACGCCCAAGCCCTCAACGTCCACATCTCCAAATTACTCAGCCTGGAGATGCTGCCCTATAGGCTGGTAGAGACTGAGGCCTTTCGCAACCTCATGGTGGCGGCCGCCCCTCGGTATTCGGTCCCCAGCCGCCACTACTTTTCCTGATGTGCTGTCCCAGCCCTGCAACAGCACGTGTCAGACAACATCATCCGTGCCCTGACCAACACCGTTTCTGACAAGATCCACCTAACCACGGAGACGTGCACGAGTGCTGCTGGGCATAGCCACTAGATATCGCTGACGGCACATTGGGTGAACTTGGTGGAGGCTGGGACTGAGTCTGACCCGGGGGCCGCTCATATACTGCCGAAGCCGAGAATTGCGGGGCCTACCTCGGTGCAGGTCTCTCAGGCCTACTATGCCTCCTCCTCCTCCCACCCCTCCTCCACCTCCTCCTCCGAATTACCATCCGTGGGCATGGCGCATTCAGTCGGTAGCTCTGGGCACAGCACCATGAAGCCAGGCATGGTTGTGTGTGACAATGGCCTTAACCTGGTGGCGGCTCTGCAACTCGGCAGACTGACACATGTGCCATCATCACCGATAAGCGTACACGCCTGTCGACTGACAGCGCTGACAGGCAGACGCTTATTAAGATGAATAAAGCCTGGATTTCTCAGGATTTTCATTCTCCACCAGGTGAAAGAAGCTCAACCTGAATAATGTATGCACTCCTCCTCCTCATTATCCTCCTTCTCCTCCTCTTTGTACACTAAAGCAGAGGAAACTGGCTATTTTTTGCCAGGGCCAAATGGCTCTAGCTATAGTACTCTATGTATTTAATTTTTCTGGAGGGCCACCTACCCGGTCCTCTGTTTTAAACAATTTTTGGGAGTGCCACATACTGGCACTCAATCTATTTAATTTTTCTGGAGGACCACCTACCTGCTCCTCTGGTTTGAAAACTTTTTTGGACTGCCACATACAGGCACTCAATTTATTTAATTTTTCTGGAGGACCACCTACCTGCTCCTCTGGTTTGAAAACTTTTTTGGACTGCCACATACAGGCACTATCTAAATTAAATTGTCTCCATAGCAGCCTCCACACGTCGTCTTTTTAGCTCCCTCCACACGTTGTCTCCATTGCTACCTCCACACGTCATCGCCATAGCTGCCTCCAAAAGTCGTCCATATAGCTGCCTCCATACATGGTCTCCTGGCAAACTTTTATCATTTACCGATATTATTTCAGTGCTTCTTGCACATCTGTTTACATTCCCCTCATCCGCCATAACTCAAACTTATAAGAACACTACTACACTTGATCTTATACAAAAGGTTCTTAGAAGTGCTGTTTGGGGAGTAGCCTAGAGACAGGGGCTTGGATTGGCGAAAGCTCGCCTGGCAGCGGAGCGCCAGCTCCATCCCAAGATCCAACTAACATAGTTTTAACTGCAGCACCTGTAATCTATTACTAGTTCACTGCCTCCATACATGGTCCCCTTATCAAACGAGCTGTGTCAGGCAGAATTTTGGGTTGTTTCATGGCTTCCACATCAAACTTGTTAACTTTGTCGCCACCCTGCTGTGTAATCCACAAAATATACTGGCAAACTTTTATCATTTACCGATATTATTTCAGAGCTTCTTGCGCATCTGTTTACATTCCCCTCACCCGCCATATCCCAAACTTATAAGAACACTACTACACTTGATCTTATACAAAAGGTTCTTAGAAGTGCTGTTTGGGGAGTACCCGAGAGACAGGGGCTTGCATAGGCGAAAGCTCCCCTGGCAGCGGAGCGCAGGCTCCATCCCAAGATCCAACTAACATAGTTTTAACTGCAGCACCTTTAATCTACTACAGGCACTCAATCTATTTAATTTTTCTGGAGGACCACCTACCTGCTTCTCTGGTTTGAAAACTTTTTTGGACTGCCACATACAGGCACTATCCAAATTAAATTGTCTCCATAGCAGCCTCCACATGTCGTCTTTTTAGCTGCCTCCATACATTGTCTCCTTATCAAACGAACTGTGTCAGGCAGAATTTTGGGTTGTTTTCATGGATTCCACATCAAACTTGTTAACTTTGTCGCCACCCTGCTGTGTAATCCCCAAAATATACTGGCAAACTTTTATCATTTACCAATATTATTTCAGCGCTTCTTGCGCATCTGTTTACATTCCCCTCACCCGCCATATCCTAAACTTATAAGAACGCTACTACACTTGATCTTATACAAAAGGTTCTTAGAAGTGCTGTTTGGGGAGTAGCCTAGAGACAGGGGCTTGGATTGGCGAAAGCTCGCCTGGCAGCGGAGCGCCAGCTCCATCTCAATATCCAACTAACATAGTTTTAACTGCAGCACCTTTAATCTACTACTAGTTTGCGGTGTATGTGCAGGGCACTGGCAAGCAATTTGGTGACGAATTATTATTAGTGTATAAAATCTTCCCCATACTCTTAATCTTTATACTCTTAGTTTCTAATTAATCTTTTTTGAACCATGATTCTTAAAAATAATTGTTGTTTTAAGCTGTATGTGATATTTTACACCAACAGTTTTGATTGTAACATTCACAACATAAACAATACAAGAGCCCAATCACACTAAATACAAAAACAAATAATTGAAAATCAACTTAAAAAAAATCTTCAACGAGAAGTCTAGAAGAGATTACACAATGGCCCCCCCATTTATAATAAAAAACTGTGCGCAATCCCAGAAGAGCCGAGGCTACTGGCAACCGCTTGCTGGGTCTTCTGGATTGTCACAGTTGTTTTTCTCTCTGTGAAGAGTTTTTTTGTTTAAGTGACATTTTCATGTTGTTTTGGATGTGTAGTGTGTTGGATGACGTCACAGGGGCCTCGATTTTCACCAAGAGGATGGGCCTATTTTTTGAAGCGCGGCATGGATGGGTTCAACACCCGGATGGTTGCTAGCAATATGGTGCGTTTCCTATGGTGAGTACTGGTGAGTGCCATCTGCAGCAAACACTTACCGGTATTGAGCGGGCTAGCCGTGAGCACTCTCCATTCCCCCTCCGTCGACGTTTGCCGTACTACTACATCAACCTGTCGGTTGGAAGGGGTTACTCTGGGGACCCTGCACTGCTCGGGGCCGTGTGCACACCGTTCTTTTTGGTGCACTTTGCTATGCTTCCGACTTGTGGTTTGCAGAACAGAACTTATGATGCCTGCGAGTCCTCACCACCCCTTTAGGTGCACATCTGTTTCTTGTCGGACACCGTGCCCACTTGTTGTTACTACTAGCTATAATGACAGCTGCCAGTCTTTGAGGTATGTTTCTACCGCTTTTTGCCGAAATCTAGGGTTGTCGGCACTTTAGCGTCTGAGCGAGTTGTCCGTCGTCACGAGCTTGAGGCTTGTGGCGTACTGGTAGCTCCAAACGGCTCGTTCTCCGGCAAGCGTAGTTTCGCTCTGCTCTGAGATCGGGATGCGCCTTTACTTACGGAATTAAACACCGTGAAGCCCGTGAAGATTCGAATTCCACTTCCAACAGTGAACACAGTGACCCCGGCTACTTACGTGACAAAAGTGAAAAACACCAGTGACGACTAGCTTACGATGTCGGCACATCTGCTACTCTGTCTCGGAAGATGACGTGCAGCACTGTTGCGACCAAAACAGCAAGTGAAGAACGACAATATGTGTGAAGCCACCACAATCGAAGAACATGGTGGGCGGGAAGAGACGATATCGCGACGGAAGCAAGTGAGGACCTCGGGGGGGGAGCAGTGCAGCGGACAGTCGGGGAGGCAGCACAGAGACCTAGGGGGCAGCACCGAAAAACTCGGGGAACAGCACAGAGAAATCGGGAGGCAGCACAGAGACAGTCGGTGAAGCATTGCATGGAGAACTCGAGTAGTAGCAGCAAAGAGAACTCGGTGAGCAGGACAGAGACATTCGAGGCGCCAGGCCAGCGACCCTGGGGTCGCCGCCGCGACCTCGGGGAGCGCCCCGAGCCCTCGGGGCGCCGGGACCGCTACATCGGGGGGGAGCCGCCCCCGCCCAGTCGGGTGAACGCCAACGATCGACATACGGTCTACGGCCCGCGACTCGGGGGACAGCCCGCGCATCGGGCCAGGACCGCGACCCACATACGGAGAGAGGGCAGAAGAGGACTTTCGGGGAGCACACCGAGATGGGAATCGGACAGAGACATAGGGAAGTGTGCCGAGAAATCGGGGCACGGCGAGAGACGGGAGACTCCGTGGAGAAGAGGGCAGATCCCGGGACGGACGCGCTCCAGGGGTCAGCCCAAGGGACAGTCGACATCGGGAGCCTCCAGCCCGCGCTCATGGTCGCTCCGCTGTGTGTGCATGGGGTCTCAAGGAGGACCTCCGCGGTGCCGGAGCCCCTTGCGCACGCACGTGACAAAGTGCGGTCTCAGAGTATGGACCAGGACAAGGTCTGCCGCGGGGGTTCCCCGGAGAGGGGTGATAGCGCGCCAACCTTGTTGAGAGGATGAGGTATGGAAAACCCGCAAGAGTCTTCAAACACCATATATTGTTTTCAAATGCTATTTTGTTTGACCGTTCGACGTAATCTCCGACAAAGGTAAGACGATGAGCCGAAGTCCCGAACATCTGCAGTCTCTTCTTCAGCTGTGTTTCTACTGTGTTTTTCATTAAAGTATGATCCCGTGTCCACGGCGTTCCCTTTTTCATGGTTTACTACAACTTCTCATTGTTCTTGCCCATTGCTAAGCCGTGCAGAGGGAAAATGTCTAATATACGGGGCACAGTGAAGAATAGATTGCAGATGTTTGCATCATTGCTAATTATCAGACGACTGCTTTTTCATTAAATACCCTTTTTTCCGCCCCCTGATCCCGCTTTGCAAATGCTCAGTTCCCATGCTTCCATGGGGGTCGTTAGTTCGAGACGAGCAATGAGCATCAGGCAAAGTTTGCGAATAGACGCGCACGAGCATTCGGTCGTCATCTCTAGTTGGTAATTGGTTCCTGTTTTTGCTATTCTTTCATGGCAAAATAGATCCCGCTTAGTTCGATTTGGCTTTAAGATAAGCTATTTTAAATAATATTGCAGGCCAGCACTCCCGGGATTTGCTGGATATACAACAACTATAGAAGTTTAATCCATTTACGTGAGCACATTTCGGTGTCAACGTAGCTTTCTCAAGCAACCTGATTGAAACCATTTTGTCCAACGTTTTTATATTTGCCGGTTTCCTATAACGTGGTTATACCCTTCAAACCTTAACGATACCAGCAAGTTTGAGGATTGTTTTGTAGTCAACACTTCTACTTCAAATTCGTGGCCAAATTTGGGCACATACCGTGTGGTGCAATTATGAAAAACCAAATGATAAATTTGTCCCACATTAAAAAATAAACATCTACATAATTTTACAAGTTCTAATTTCTTTGCCTTTCAGGCAGATAGTAAAGCCCTAAATAAAACTCCTAACTAACTGTTCCAGAACGTATGCTTATGTTGGCCCGTTTGTTAGGCCTCCCGCTCCTTTTTCTGGGATGCTATGGGACTTAGAAATGTGGCGAGGAAACTGAGTTTTAAATGTTCTTATGAAACACGTCCACCTATATTTTCAGGCACCTCTGCTTAGCTTTTCGTGCCGTTGGACTGGTCTTCCTAATCCTCGTAATTACCCCATATAACTTAATCCAAATAGGCAACTCCCTGCCCGAAATGATAAGAACACCTACTTGGAACTTGTTACATCGCTTAGGTGTTTCCCCTAGGACGTTATTAAAATTATACCGGATCTTGTTGGTAGAATTTATCTAGTAATGTTTTGGTCAAGCAGGCATTTGGCCAGAAATTAAACATTCAACTGTGTTTTTTTTTCTCGATTCAATTCACCATGCAGAAAAGCTCTAGAAGACTTGACTCAAATGTTAATGAGTATTACAATACCCCCAATCATGTGTTGGGTACACCAAGCGCTGCCTTCGGTACTACGGCCAGGCTAGCATGGAAGCGAGCGCATTCGAAGCAGATGCATGTTACATTTAACAGCGGCTCATAAACTGTTCTATTCTGTTTTTTGTGTATAGCTGTGAGTGGGCTTAATTTGATGGGATGAGATCCACTTCTTCAATAAATCTTTAGGAGGTTATTCTGAGTTCATTAGCACTCTTCGGAGGGGGACACGAAAGTCATCTTTGCTTTCGGGTTTTTCGCTGTTCTGTTTTGACACGATATGGATATTTGTTTGAGAAATTTGCTTGTTCTAAAACGGTTATAATCATTTTAATTAGTTTGGTACGACGCTGTACTCGTGTTTGTTTTTTGGGACAACGGGTAATTTTTATTCTTATGATGCGGGGGTTAATATTGTCTTGATAGCTTTTATTCGGTTTTTTATAGAGGCATGGATGTCTGAACCTATGTTAACGTTTGCATGTTTTTTTTTTTTTTTGATAGATATGTGCACCACTGTTCATGTATAACACTGTTTTTCTTGTATTGTGCGGGTTGTACAGATGTTCGGTTCGATAATCGTAGAGCGTGTCTGGTAATTTTCAAAGCTTTTGTAATGGGAAATTGAAATGTGATTTTTTTTACTCTATGACATGATAGGGCATTTTAGGGCGATGTTCATTTTTTCATTTTTTTTTATTAGCTTTTTTAAAATTTTTTCTTTTTGTCTCCAGTATTATTGAAAAGAACAGTGTATTTGCACATCTTGTTCCGTTAATATTCTAGGACGATGTAATTGTACCTGCAGCATACTTTAAGACTCACTCTAAAGGCATTTACTGATCGGGATGCACATGCAGAGAGTGCAATGATCGCTGGAGAGTTAAGTATCTGGACTGACCAATTCGCATGGTTTCCCATGACCGTTGGTCTACAGGTACAACAGCGGATTGCGAGTATCACAAATCCGCGTTAGTCAGGCGCCAGCTGTCCCCCAACGTTCGGCTCCCAGTGATAACCTTTGGTTGCTTCCTGAGCCTCATGCAAACTACGAGGTACATTCTTGATGGGATGCCGGTTTTACCGCCACCATTTCCCCCAAACGTACAGTAAGTCTAAATGCGTTATGGTTATGGGGTAAGGTTAAGGGTGGAGGTATCTATATTTCATCTTTGGTGGATAAATGGATGGTCCTCTGGCAGGTACTTTCTGGGCCTTAGTGATGCTATGTTTTTTGATACAAGTTAAGTTTTCCTGGCAGGTGCCGTCGCTTTTTTCAGCCTCTTGGCTGCTTTTTTTGTTACTTAGTGCCTCTCTGTCGGGCCCGGTACAATTTAAGGGGATAGGCCATGGATAGGGCTAGGTTTCGCTAGGTGCATCAGGTCGTGGCAGCCAATTTCAATCTAACTATACACTTGCCTCAACAATTTATTAACAGCCCTCCAGCCGTTTTGCTGTGCGCCCCTTTTGGGCTCTTAGTTTTCTTTAAGTATCAAAATTACTTGCTCATGTATTTTATAAAGCGTCTCCCTGAGGGCTTACACAAAATCTTTGCACTGAAGCAGATGTTACCTGTGCATCGTCCGTCTGTGCGCCCATTTACAGGTAGTGTCCGACCAGCAGTTGGGTTGCTCCAGCCCCATGTTAAAGGTGCACCAAAAAATGTTGGTTCACTCTTGTGGGAGCCCCAGTGAGTGTTGGACCAAAGAGGAATGAAGAATGTGCACCACACTGAATGTCTGGCGCCCTCACAGGCAAGTGGTTGCCATCGTTGCTTGCATTTTCTTTGTTTTAAAGGTGACCCCCCAGTATTTAGTATTTATTTAAACATTTGGCTATCCTATTAGTACTAACCCATACGTTGGGATGCTAAGAAGTCTCATTAGTAAGTATCTGTCTAGTCCCCCAAAAAGCTCTTTATTCATACGTATCCTGTGGGGAACATCCAGTCTTAAAAAACAAAAATCGGCTAGACTTTAATACGTTATTTACCTCTTGTAAAAGCGAGGCTTCTGTGTTTCTAGAATTTCATTTAATGTTAATTGACAGAGACTATATGGTATAAAGAATTAAAGTCTAGAAATAGAATATATGATGCCTGTTTTACCTAACTGGTATCGTCGTTTTACCTTGCTGGTGACTATGAGACATGTTTCTGTGCTAGTGCATTATTTTTATTAGTCCACAATTACTTGATCATTTTCTAATCACGTCATTGCTCAGAAAATGTTGTTCCTGAGCCCAACTGTAGGACTTATTCTTCATGTCATCCTTAAATCTGCTCTCCTGGTTTTTAAGTATTAGTTCTATCTTGTAAGCCAAAGACATATGCTTTATGCTTTAGAAACGGCTGTGACTGGACCATTTTCCAGCAATCAGATGTTGCGTGTTACATGTACTTCTGCGCTCTATGTGATTTCTTCTGCCTTGTTTTTGAGTCCTGAGGACAGATTCTTTGGCATGAATGCGAGATTCGTGACATTATTAAATAATAATAATGCGTTTCTGTTTTAGGGAGCCCCACGTTACATCCTCCGTTTGAAGGATACGGCTATATGTCGATCAGACGATGCTTAAAACGTTACAGTAAGGTGTTGTATGAATGCGCCAAGAAATGTTCTGAATTTAATTGGACCACTGATTTTGAGGTGGAGCCAGCCTAGTTATAACTGTGTCAAAGTAAGAGGCTTAACAAATGTGTATTGCTCCACATTTCAAAAATGGGATTTGATTGGAATTGATCAGTCATAAAGTTACTTATACTTAAAAGTTTCTCCGCTCTTCTTTTTTCTGTAGGAGGTTTGTTACTACAGGGTTATGACAGGGTTAAAATATTGGTCTGTTTTGTGTTGTCATTCTATTGCATAAACGGTTGCTGATTCAGGAAGACCCTGGTATCGCTCGTTGCAGGAGGTGGCATAGTGATCACAGCTAAATTGGGGTCCATTCTAGTAAGGCGTGCCACGTGATTTTTCGCCAGCATTTTCGGCTGGTTTCCGCTGGTTCCGTTTTGTTTCATCCGCCAGGGATTGTGTCGCACCTGCGATTTATTTTGGCGCATTGGCGGCTGGCTGGAATGAAATCGTGGGGGCGGGGCCGTCGGATAAACCCGACGGCATCAGACAACGTAAAAGATTAACATGTAGATTTGTGTGCAAGAGTCACACACTTAACAGCCCGGGAAAGTAGACGGATGGGTGACTCCTTCAGAACCGAGCAGGAAACTTGGGCGCATGAATTCATGAATACGCGCGGACTTCATCAGTCATCGGGACAGTCCGAATCGGGACAGTTAAGTAAATTACCCAATGCTTTATTTGTCTGTTACAAGTAAGTATTATATGCATGAATTAGATCAGTTGATCTATGAAATAAACGTCTTTATATTTACCTATTTTTTGGAAAAAGAACACCAGTCAAGCGGATTGATAAAATATCAGTTGTCATTAATAATAATAATTATTTGCGTTACACAGGAAGGAATGGTTCTGTAGTAAATATATTATATAGAAACGTGCTGCAAAAGATAAAAAATGGAGATGTCATCTCTAACTTTTCTTTTTTGAAATCATTGTAGTTACAGCGAACTGGTCTCACCTCATCGCTAAGGTTCCTCCTTAATCAATCGCTTCACTATTTATAACAGTGATAAAAACTCTCAGCCCACGTCTTTTCGGCCAGAATAATAAATGGAACCTGATGTAAGGATGGTTATTGTAAATTTGCTACAACCATATGGGATATAATGGCTTAAGGGTTATTCTGTCTCAGCATCTCTTCACATTTAATTTACATAATCTGTCATCTAAATATATATTTTTTTCAAGTAGCTGTTATAAAAACACTTACCTGTGTGAAGATAATTATCAAAATGTTGTATTGTCATTAGGTCCCTGAAAAAACGACGTGTGTCTCGGATACGGCCCCCTAGTGGTAGCGAGCGCAAATGAAGCAAAAAAAGTTTGTATATGACAATGTCTGGGAGTATGCAGGTCAATACAGCAGTCCTGTGCGGGTATTCATGAACGGCGAATCCAGTGGTCAGGACAGGAACTCAAGTAGCTCAGTCGGCCCCACTGACTCACTCTAGAGTGACGGTGGGTTGTAGTACGAGGAAGCTATTCTATTTTTACTAAGGAACCAGCACGGATACATTTATTTGGAGAATTATGCTTCAACAAGGAATTTTTTCCGTTTAAACAACACCCAATGAAGAAATGTCTAACATATGAAGTAAAGTAAATGTAAATTACCCAGATGGAATACCTGTTTAAACCCCTGACTAAAATTTATCATAGACTTCCATATAGACAAAGCAGTTACAAAGACCTAAAGATGTAGTTATATCGGACGATCGGTTTGTGACCTAACCAAGGACACAAACACCTGTCCTCTACACGCAATAGCAAAAAATACAGGGCCTCCATGATGACATCTAGCAGTTCTGACCGGACAACAAGGGGGCTCGGGTTAATCACCGGTTTGGTTCTCCTCTTCACACTTTTTGAGACATTTTGCTAGTCAATGAGACAAAACCCCAGTCTCACACAAAATAGAACATATGAAACAGACAAAATGATGAGTAATTATGCCGCTCCGGTCTCAAAAAGTTTTTAGAGATCTTCACTCACAACACAGGGGACATTCTTTTAACTGCTCCCTTCGGTTTGACCTCCTGACAATAAGAGTCGTAAACTAAACACAAACAAAAGGTCACTGGTACACCGTGATGAGCCCCACTTGTTGATGACTTGCAGTCCACAGGAAGTGTTGATGTCTCCACATTTTTACCTTTCTTTCGCCCGTGGCCCAGGTGTCACATAAATGCGGCTTTTTTGGTCGTGGGTCAGGCTTGCGGCGTTGTGGATCTTACTTGGAACGCTGCAGACACGAGACTCAAGCCACTCCTGGACCGGGAGTCTAAGTGGTACCGGTTTTTCAACGAGCCCGCCGCCAAAGCGGGTTTTAGACCCCAAGCTGCGGCTAGTTAGTACCACCAGGTGTTCCTTCAGGCGTGACTTGTCTGCAGTGGCCGCCAAGGTTGAGGACAAGAACGGCCCTCAATCTTGTGGTCACAAGTCCCGGCCCAGTGGTCGGGCCGGGGCCGCGCTGCCCCGTCCCGGGTTTCCCTCCGGGGTCCGGCACCAGGTGGTCTCTACGCCGCGGGGTACCGGACCCCGCCCCCGCCGCCCCGGGTTCCACGGCCCACCCCCCCGAGCCACCATCGCGCCATCCCACCGGCCCCCCGCGCGGAGCTCCACCCGCACCCCACCTTCCCCGGCTCCATGGCGTGCCCCCGGACACGCCCACAAGACCGAGACACACGAGAACGAAAGAAATGAGCCCCCGACCGCAGGAGCCACAGGACCGCAGGAAGATCGCCAGAAGTAAAGTGATTCTCTCAGGACACTGTAAGGAGCAGACCCGATCCGACAGGGAGAACAAAAATGCCGGAAAAGAGGCATGGCATCACCCGATCTACGGACACACCTCTGGACACCCAGACAGCAACAGAATAATGGCCCCTGGCGACGGGGAAAGTCGTTTGAGTGATATGGACGATAGGCCAACACACCTGACCCACGAGTTTGTCCCATTATCAGTCATGTTTTCTGCATGGGAGGTAAAATGTAAGAGGAGATATTAGAAAATTTAGCATATATATAATCTAGAAAAGTTTTGATTGCTTCGCTATGTAAATTGAAAGCCTCATGTCTTTTAATCATCAGCCAACTGCGAGTATAGGTAAATTACAATAAGTTATACAGTGGGGCACATTTACGAACGGGGGCCGAATTGCGTTTTTCTCTTGATCGGAGTTATTGATTGGCGCCAGAGATGGTCATGCAGCTCGAAAAAGGGGGGCTTGGCTTGTCGGAACAACCTGAGCGGTTCTTACTCGGGAAATAAACACTTGTCACCTATTTAATCCAAAAAGTGTACGCTTGACACAAACTACAGAACCAGGAACTAGGCTGGTGAAACTCCAGCCAGAAGCTCGGCGGAGTTTGGTTCTGACGACGCAGCGGACACTTCGTGCGCACAAGTGGCGGCGCACTCACCTTAGTGATTTCCCTGGAAGATTTTGAGATTTGAATCCTTGCCGGAGGAGAGATTCGGCGCTCTGCTGGATCACCACAGGACCGGGTAAGTTAAATCTGCCCCAGTTAGGTTTATGTGCGGAGAGTATCATTATAACTAAGATGTAGGCCCAAAACTTTGGCTACATTTTTGAGGCAATATTACAAGATGAAGTGTCAGGTTTGATTATTTTTTGCTTCTGTCTTTTTCCACTTTGCTTTGTTATGAGGTTCAATTTTAAACAATTCACTAGAAAAACTTTTCTGCGAATTAGGTGGCTCTGTGTGTGTCCGGGATCTTTTTCTATTACTAGAACTCCCTGCATGGATCAAAGCCTTAGCCAACGAGACTGACCAGGACAATTGTAGTTGTGTATGCAATTAAAAGGCTATAGGGATGAGATGCTGTACGATAATTTTTCTGGTGCTTCTAAGGTAGGAATTCAGTAGCTTAAGTTGGAATTTAACATACCAGGGGATGAAATACAAATCAATTCCTCTGTTTATGTTTACGTATTTTTATAGAGTAATGATCGAAACATGACAGATCACTCACCTAGTACCTTCAAATAAAACAATGACACGGTGCTTGAGTTTAAATATTCACATTTCGTATGGACTCTTGGTTAAAATGTAGGTTAAAACGGGTAAATGGTTGATCGATGTTATCATTTATTTTATATCATAATATTTATGAATTTCTAGAATTTCTTAAAACAGAACAGAAATAGAGTTATTATTATTGCGTCAATAACTCGACTGGATTTGTGTTTATATCACACAATATATGATTTGATAAATATAAATGAAGCAGTCAAAATAATAATAAACACTCACATACTTTTCATCTATTCCAAGTTAACTAGTTGTCTTAAGTTTTCCAAGTTGAGTTTTCTGCAGTATTTGTTCTGCATTTGAGTAGGTTACAGGGTTACCATTCATAGGAAAACAGTGATTAAGTTAGATTTTCACTTTACTAAAGGTAGAGAGAGCAACCCCCTTAATTAATCAAATCTTTGTTTCGTTAAAAAAAGCTGTACCTTGTCAGTATCAAAATCAGAGAAATATTCTATAGGACATGATTCAAGCTAACTAGAAAAAAACAATTAACAGTAAAGGGAAAGTTGGAGTTTTAAGTCTCATGAACGTTATTCAGGCCAAGTAACAGGATCACAGTTGATGTCCACCACGTTCTTTGAGGATTAGGAGATATAGAAAAATAAATTTAACGAGCTAGTCACATAACGGAGGGAGGAGAAGAGTCATAGTGTGTGAATTTCTTTTCGTAGAAAAATACATTTTATCATAAATTATCTTAGCAACCTAGACAGCTAGAATTGTGATCTAATCACGAAAGGAAGTTTAGTCATCCTCGTCCCAACTCCATTGAATGCGTACCAGATCTCATGATTAATATGGCCATTACACTATAGTACGCAAAGTGTATACAAGTGCTCAATATTTGTAGTGGCCTGCTATCCCTTGACCACTCTCTGACAGTTTATGCCAAGCGGCTTCCCTGATGGCTAAGGCATTAAAAAAACACAGTGGAAATCGTATGGAGACCTGGGCATGGTAAAAGAGGGGTGGAAGAAGAAGAAAAAATGAAGAAGGGCAGTGTCAGGACATACGAAACAGGTGGTGGTTGGACTAGCTAATTGTGGTGGCCGTATTAGGAATTAATGAGGTTATCGGCAGAAGCGCCATTTCTAACCGTATAGGAGAGAGGTTAAGCTATGGCACTTAACACAGATTTCTGGTATCCACGCGTTGAATGCATCATCCATTAGAATTCACAGGATTAGGATTAACCTCATACGTGTTGTAAGGAATATGCTAAAGTCACCAATCGCACCCACGAATTGCCCAATAGACCAAACACAAGCGTTCGGATACATTCCAATTGAAATAATTATGCTATTGATTGTGTGCCAACGGTTATGCTCACACTTTGAGACGAAACGGGTCTGGAGTGCTGTTATTAACTTTTAATATACTTATATATATTGGGCAGTTCCCCCTATAACAACAATAGCAGACAAATAGGGTGATACCGCACTATTTATGGTGACTATATGTGAATCAAACTTATGTTTTATTAGTTACACTTTATACACTTACCATATGCTAGTACTAACATATTCAATCAATATGGCATAAAATCAGATACTCTGAATCTATTGTCATCCATTGGATGTTATAATTTATCTGAATATAGTGTTCAAGGTTCTTTTCGCTTTATGCTGATTCTCTGAGAATATAGGACAACATTTTGCATCACTGTCCTGGAACACCAATTACAGTCAGTTTGTAGACCTAAATCCTCATGTGAGATTCACTTTAACCCCTTTAATAATAATATCAAGGTAGTTAAACAGTGATTCGTGGACACATTAAAATTTGTGTTGGGCCAAACCCGAATTATAAAAGTCTGTTTGGGTCCAGGTTCGGTATCCCCACAAGTAACATCCATAATCAGTTCTGGCATTGATCGTGGCTGTTAACTGTTTAAATTATGCTGATAAAGTTGCTAGCGGTATTTATATTACTTCAGCAGCACACGACGCTCCTCCAAGAATGGTGGCATCATGCGCTGCTGGAATTCTTATTCCACCATGCTAGGCCACAGCAACCTCTGGAATTTAAGGGTAGAGGGGCTGAGCCGAACCCAAACTAGAAGTTCAGGGTCTGGTCCGAGCCTGAACCCTCAAAGTTTGGTACTAACCCAAACTTTGCAATTCGGGTCCACTGAACACTACTGTGTAACCTGATAACAACTGTCCACCATGTTTAGATGGAGAGCAGTGTGTTCTAACTGCAGCTATGTCTTATTGTATAGTTGGTGACATAGACATTCTCAAGCACATGGTTTTTAGGGCTAGACTACATGGTAGCCTGAAGAAGCCAATCACAGGAAATGCACATTGGGGGTCACTCTTGGTTAGCTTCTCATTATTGGTCGAGATATGCTATGTTGCAGAAGTAAGAGCTATATAGGGCACTTTTGTAAGGTTGAAAATCAATATAGATTGCAAAAGGTACATACCAACTAACTAGCTCTGTGACCATTATGTTATGCCATATAAACAGAAAGTCAATGGTGGTGGCATAAGTCTTGGATTGACACCATAAAGTAGAAACTAATTGTGGAATCCTTGTAACAAATGACATTTAATTAATCTTTTCAAGTAGTTTAAACTGGTTAATATACATTAACATAGTATTTCTTTTTTTCCAAAATGTTTTAATTTAAATTTTCACGAGGAAGGTGACAAGCACCATAACAGGTGACAGTAGCCTCAGTAAACCATAATGTATTATCCTGTGGTGGTGGTGTTAGCACAGGCTTCTGCACTTTGTAATAAGAGTGGGAACTCGCCATATACTGACAACTGAGCTCTTGCCGGTATCACTGTCCTGCCATTGTTAACTGTCCATAAGACAGCCTTAAGATATTGAAATTCAATAGTATTGCAGTATATTAAAGGTGAGACCAAAAAATCCACCTTCTAGTCTCCTAGCGAGACAAAATGAAAAAGTTTAATAAAAAAAAATCTGCACTCGTAATGCCCCAGTCTACAAAAGATATTCCATTATTACATAAAATTTATATGTCACCTTGTTTCCAAAAAAAGCATTATAAAAAGTGTTAAAAAATTCTAAAACACCAATGAATGGTACCAATGAAAATTACAGCACATCAACTAGCTCCGTTGGCAATGCAAAAATTATAGATTCTTTAAGAAAAGTGTTTTTATTGTTTAACATTTTATGTCATGTTGTAATGTTACATGGCAAAAAATTGAAATTAAAATGAAAGTGTTTTAAGGAGTTAATAAAAATTAAGAAATGGATAACATCAAAAAGTACAACTCATTTCAGAAAAAACACGGCATGAAAACATAAAAAAGTTGTGTTTGTGGTTGTAATTGTTTTTAAAAAAAAATTGTGGTTTTTTTTGTGACTTTTGTGACATCAGTCTAGGTCATCCAAATTATTGTTATCCTCACTTTGTAACTTCATCAAGGATAACCACTTTGAATCATATTTCATGGTCTACAGAAGTTATTCCTAGACTTCAGTTGAATACATTGTTGAAGCGCAGCAAAATAGCAAATTCCCTGTTGAATTTTTTCATTGAATAAGTTGCTAAATAAAAAGGACCAAAAGAGCACTAGGCCCTATTTGTGTGATCCATAAAAACCCTCAATACAGGCAAGATACTGAGTAATATACACCAAAAAAACACTCATTCATTCAGACCTCTTGTGTTGGTTCAAACTCAAATGCCCAAGCCAGCTTTTAATTTTAACTGTTCTAGTCTGTGACTCTGATCTCCACACTATGTGTTTCAGCAAATGTCAGCTCCTCAGGCTCCTCTTTCTTTCACTCATAGATTGATTAATTTCTGAAATATTTAGGATAGACTACACTAAATATTAAAACATGTCCATCATCAAAACTTAATGTCTATAATCATCCTCAGCCTGTGATGGCTACCAGTGAGATTCTTAATAAAGTTATAATGATTTTACCAAGTTATTATATGTGATTCCCCCTTTAAAAACAAACAGAATGAAACCTACTTTGTGCTGCTTTTCCTTTTTTCCCAAAGTTATAGCATTTTATGTTCTGAAGTGATTGACAAAAATCTTTCTTACCAGAGGTAAAGTAGGCAGAGACTAATGTCTGTCTGGCTATGCCCTTAAGCTGAGGCTAGTTAGCTTGCCCACAGATCCCATGATGCCTTGTATTCTCTCTAAAAGTAATTTAGCAGTAAATCCATTTAGTTTACAACAAATAAATCCACTGAACACTGCACAGTGCACAGGCAGGATGTATATGGTAACTAGCCTGGCAGCTTCCAGGAGGAGCAAGGAACATGTGGTAGAAATACTTAGTACATGAAGTTTATAGCCTGTTCTGTGTGAGCACTAAGGGTTAACTGCACAGAGTTGATACTTCTGATGACAAGATGAAGGGAGCAGCATGAGGTGTAGAGAGAGACAGAGAAAGTTCTGTAGAATAGCAGACTAGGATGGAGGGACTGATAGGGAACAAGGGAGATCTTGTACCTCACTATTCTGTGCAGGAGACATCTGTTTCCACAGTCTTGGAACACAATTCAGCTCTGTCATATGACCTCCTCCTCTGTACAATTTGTAGATTTGTTTATAATACGGACTACAAAATGAAAAAGTTTAATAAAAAAAAAATTCTGCACTCGTAATGCCCCAGTCTACAAAGATATTCCATTATTCCATAAAATTTATATGTCGCCTTGTTTCCAAAAAAAAGCATTATAAAAAGTGTTAAAAAATTCTAAAACACCAACGGCAGCTATCACAGCAAAGAGACTGCTTAATTTAGGTAAATTAGCTATTGATTTGTGGAAAAAGCCTTTACAGTTACTCTTTAAGCTTACATATAGTCTTTTGAGAGCTTTGTACATATACAAATACTATATTGTGTGTATGCCACTAGATTCATCTAATGTCTAATGAATGAACACCAGATCTACTTTAGCTCCATTTTGGCGTGTATAGACATGTGATCTCAGAGATTCCAAATTGTTGGCTTTCTGATCACACATATATAATTCTAGCTTAATTCTGGCATCCACTTTTCCTTGCATTAGAACCTCAATTGCTCCACTAAATGCTTCAACTCATCCAGAGCCAATTTGTTTCAGGCTAATGCCAATACAACAGACTCATGCCACTGACAAAATATCAATATAGACAGCTAAGGATAAGGATTAGAGATGAGCGAGCATACTTGTCCGAGCTTGATGATCGTTCAAGTATTAGTGTACTAGAAACGGCTCGTTGCTCGGACGAGTATTTTGCCTGCTCAAGAACGAGCTTTCACTTAAGGAAACACAGTGAAGAACAGTGAAAAACACAGTAAACACAGTGAACACATCATTTAAGGATCATTAAGGATCATTTAAGTGAAGAACACAGTGAAGAACACATTGCAGATGTTTCCATACATCTGCTAACTTATCAGAATACATTAGTGCAGAACGGTGTTCTTCACAATAGTATGTGAAGAACAATGGGGGTCATTTACTAAGGGCCGATTTGCTTTTTCCCGAGGTGTTCCCGAATATTTCCGATTTGTGGCAATTTTCCCTGTATTGCCCCGGGATTTTGGCTCATGCCATCGGATTGTGGCACATCGCCGCTGGCATGCACGCGATGGAAATCGAGGGCGTGGCCGCACAAAAACCTGACGGATTCGGAAAAAACGCCGCATTTAAAAAAAAAAGTGTTGCGGGACTCGCGTTTACCTTCACTAGGAATAGGCCGGTGAACTTCAGTGCATTCCGGCGGGCTTTGGGGAATTTCAGCGCAGCAGCGCCACCTGATGGACGTCGGAGGAACTACATTAGTGAATCCCGGCCGGATCGCGAATGGACCGGGTAAGTAAATCTGCCCCAATATGTGTGAAGAATCTTCACACACATTGTTCTTCACATACTATTGTGAAGAACACCGTTCTGCACTCATATCTTCTTATAAATTAGCAGATGTACGTGAGAAGTCTCCCATTGACTTCAATGGGGTTCGTTATTCGAAACGAGCACTCGAGCATCGGAAAAAGTTCGACTCAAGTAACGAGCACTTGAGCATTTTAGTGCTCGCTCTTCTCTAATAAGGATAGTAGAGTAAGGATTGTCTTCTTACTACCTAAACTGAGAGTCATTAGCTGTGCTGACTATCTATTGTGTGGCAAATTGTGTTCCTCCATTCATTCACATTTTGGGGCACATTTACTTACCCGATCTTGTTGCGATCCCCAATCCGGATGGTTCGACGAAGATGCGCAATTCACCAAGATCATGCGCCCGAGATCCTGCATGTGGATCCCTGCAGAGGTCCGGAGTTCAACTTCTTCTTCCTGGTGTATGTGAGTGCATGTCTTGCGACACAATTTGAGATGTTAAATCCTGCGCGTTGTACGAATCCGTCGGTTCGTCTGTCGACCCGCCCCTGATTTGTGTCGTGTGAAAGCCGGCACCGATGCACCAAAATCCGATCGCGTTTACCAAAAACCCCAGTTACATGTGACGCAAAATGGAAAAATTAGGGAAACCCAACGGAAATGCGTTCCGCGGACCCTTAGTAAATGTGCCCCATTGTGTGGCAAACTGTGGGCCTCTATTCACATAGCATGCTATTGATGACGCTCACAAAGCATGCGATTGATGACGCTCACACATCCATCTAGTCAGTTACCTATTATTTTCTATCTGTCTACATTCATATTAATAGGCTAAGCTTGTCTGTTATGTGGCAAATGTGTAATTCAATTCACAAATTGTGTGACAGAAGTAGACTTATGTAAGGGAATGCGGAAAGGTGATTATCTGTTTCCAGTAAAATTTACCTTTATTGCAGTAAATTCAACAAGAGCAAAAACTTGAACAGTCCAATTTAGTTGCAATAGAAAAGGAGGTGATATAAGCATGGAGGTTAGAAACATTACATAAAGATTACAGGAAAGAGGCCATCAAAAGGGTGGCTGCAGAAAGAGAGCTTTAAAAATGGGACTAGAGAAAATGATGGTAGAGAATAAGTAGCATTTCAAATGGGGTCCAACAGAAGATTAACTAAACCTTTCCAAAAAAAATTTTATTGCACAAATGAATACTGCATTTAATAATAGTTCATTCAGTAAAACAAAGCTTCTCTCTTTAAATGATTACTAAACTTCAGACAACCTGTGCTCTTTTAATAGGTTATTCTATGCAGAACACAATTGTATTTTTCCTACGAGGGGTTTCCAACCTTTAAATCTTGCTGTTCTCTCTCTGTTACTAACTGTATTTCATCTCTATCAGCAATGGACCCAATATAGTACAAAGGAAACTGGTAGGTGGACCTGTTTCTCTTGCTTTTTCCCAGTTGCTTGTTCCATGAATACATCTTACTCAAAGCCTCCATGTACATCTTACTCTTCTTTCCTCATGCACTTCTGCTGCTGTTCGACAACCCCACCTTTGCAGGGAGCAGTTGATGATGCTACCACCCTTCTTTCTTCTACTCCTTGTTTTCTGACATATATAGACACCAAAGCTTCTCTAAACAAAAGCAAAGAAACTTCACCTGAATCATATTAATTTACTGAAGCAAAACTTGTGTCTCATTGTTCAGGAGATGATTTCACTCCAAGCATGAACTTATGGAAGTGTATTATGCTGACATCTATGCCTTACCCATTATCAATTACAGTGCAGCAGATATAAATGTAATACATAAATTAATAAGGGAAAAGACATAACTGTGCAGGGACAGAAAAGTCCGTAATTTCTAGTAGAGTGAAAAATTATTATTTTTTAGTTGCAGCCACAGACAGACAGTGAATTATGTTGCTCTATTTAACCTGACAAACTTTTTCCATTCAATAATAATGAAATAGAAGAAAGATACAAATAAATTAAGTATTCCGCTTTTTCTGTTTTGCACACAACATAGATTAATGTTTGATCACCTATATTTATTTGATAAAATAGTTAGTAAAATCCCTACAGCTCTGGTCATTGATGGGGATCAACTTTTAATGGATGGATGGTCTATCTATCAGAAAAGAATATTTATGTTTTCACACTCTTTAGTTGGCTGTTGGGGACTTCACATTTTTAGTGATTTATTACTTCATTGTCAAAGTCAAACCGATTTAAAAGAATTGTTCTTTTTTTCACTGCACTTGAGATAGAAAATGTTTGAAAGAAAGACTGGCACTTTGAAATAACTGAGCAATATAAAAAATATAACTATAATAACAGATGGTAATATATTATAAAAATATAAAAATGTTAGTAGCCTTGTTCACAACATAACAAGGTTAACAATCAAACCAGTTCTCCAAAACTAGACCTCATTTTCTGTTAGTGTTGGGTTTCTTCTTGCCCCAGGACTGTAATGTGTAATAATTTTCCAGTAATTGATTCATTGGGTAATGTCAGAGACCAAAAGCTAAACAATTATATTGGAGCAAGAATTTTTGCTTCCACTATGGGTCAAGATTAATGGGTTGGGTTCAATGCCAAAGGATACATCAAAAACATAGTACACCAACCAGGTTAGTAATAGAGAAGTACAATAGCTATAACTGTAAAGGGAGTCTACCATTTCACTTAGACATATCAAAAATTGCCAAATTTTTCATAGAGCATTTTACAACCACCAAAAATGTCACGGCTTAGGCCACTGACTGGTTGTGAAAGTGACCTGTTGACCTGAAGGGTGGTGAATTGGCTCCGAGCAATAGAACAGAAAAACTATAAAAGATTAAACTTTTTATTTTAGAATACTTTTAAGCAAATAAGACAGGCCATTAAATGCATAAACTATAAATTGAGTCAAATTAGCCATGGTTAGCACACAAACAAGGTCAGAAAACAAGGTAAAAAGTGGTGGAAGGTTAAATACCAAAACAACAAAGATTAAAAAATTTATAAAATTAGAAAGATACATGGTAGCAACTATTGCTGAAAGAAGATTAAACACAAAGACCTTTTTATTGCCAGGACAATCATATTTCTAGATAACTATAAATACGTTATATGATTGGATCTAGATAGCAAATGGCACATATGATAAAAATATAGAACACACAGCAAAGGTGGCAGAGAGTTCATGTCTCACATGGTCAGTTTCCCATGTCCCTGATATCCACAACCATCCTTATCTTGAATATACACTCACCGGCCACTTTATTAGGTACACCATGCTAGTAACGGGTTGGACCCCCTTTTGCCTTCAGAACTGCCTCAATTCTTCGTGGCATAGATTCAACAAGGTGCTGGAAGCATTCCTCAGAGATTTTGGTCCATATTGACATGATGGCATCACACAGTTGCCGCAGATTTGTCGGCTGCAAATCCATGATGCAAATCTCCCGTTCCATCAAATCCCAAAGATGCTCTATTGGATTGAGATCTGGTGACTGTGGAGGCCATTTGAGTACAGTGAACTCATTGTCATGTTCAAGAAACCAGTCTGAGATGATTCCAGCTTTATGACATGGTGCATTATCCTGCTGAAAGTAGCCATCAGATGTTGGGTACATTGTGGTCATAAAGGGATGGACATGGTCAGCAACAATACTCAGGTAGGCTGTGGCATTGCAACAATGCTCAATTGGTACCAAGGGACCCAAAGAGTGTCAAGAAAATATTCTCCACACCATGACACCACCACCACCAGCCTGAACCGTTGATACAAGGCAGGATGGATCCATGCTTTCATGTTGTTGACGCCAAATTCTGACCCTACAATCCGAATGTCGCAGCAGAAATCGAGACTCATCAGACCAGGCAACATTTTTCTAATCTTCTACTGTCCAATTTCGATGAGCTTGTGCAAATTGTATCCTCAGTTTCCTATTCTTAGCTGAAAGGAGTGGCACCCGGTGTGGTCTTCTGCTGCTGTAGCCCATCTGCCTCAAAGTTCGACGTACTGTGCGTTCAGAGATGCTCTTCTGCCTACCTTGGTTGTAACGGGTGGTAATTTGAGTCACTGTTGCCTTTCTATCAGCTCGAACCAGTCTGCCCATTCTCCTCTGACCTCTGGCATCAACAAGGCATTTCCGCCCACAGAACTGCCGCTCACTGGATGTTTTTTCTTTTTCGGACCATTCGACCATTGTGCGTGAAAATCCCAGTAGATCAGCAGTTTCTGGAATACTCAGACCAGCCCTTCTGGCACCAACAACCATGCCACGTTCAAAGGCACTCAAATCACCTTTCTTCCCCATACTGATGCTCGGTTTGAACTGCAGGAGATTGTCTTGACCATGTCTACATGCCTAAATGCACTGAGTTGCCGCCATGTGATTGGCTCATTAGAAATTAAGTGTTAACGAGCAGTTGGACAGGTGTACCTAATAAAGTGGCCGGTGAGTGTATTTTATTAAAAAGAACAGAGATCCATTAAAGACTGCTCTTCATAAGACGTGTTTGTGGACGTATGTTATGTCAGGAATAAAGGACATTTTTGAGAACCTCATTTAAAAAAGTTGTGGTTGCTCATTAACAAAGAAAGCCCGCAAAAAACCATAGTCTCACATAAGAGCTCTTTCACATTTGAGTTATTTTTCACATCCTTGGTTCATTCATTTCCACAGATTCACAAAGTCATTGGAGCACATTTACTAAGGGTTTTGCACACACTTTTGTCAGACTTTGCACGTTCTTGTAGGGGAAATTTGCTTGCACAGGTATTAAAGAAGTGTCTGTGCCACTATTGTGTTGCATGTGACCCTTTTGTGTGTAGCCACCATGCAACACAAATTAGGGGGCGTGAAGGCGCTCTTGGACCGTATTTAACATGCAAATTGTGTTGCACTCCCTATGTTGAAGGTGCACCACAAAAAAGTTGGTGAACGCTGTCAGGCCAGTGCAGAGAAGCAACAGATTCATGATTTCTGCACGTTCTTAATGAATCGGTCGCACCAGCATTATACACGGAAATAGCATTTTATTGACGTTTCCGTCTTTCTTAGTAAACGGGTCCCATTGTTTTCAATGTGTGTTTTCACTTGGCCATGGAAACAATGAATAGAAATGTCCAAATTTTTCGTGAATACCAATTATGGAAGTCAATAGAAGTCTATGGGGGACATGTATCTTTTTTCTCTGGTGTCTAATTGAGACATTTGAAAGATCTTTTTTTTTGCGCCTTATGTATGATCATGTCTTTTTTACTTAGTTTTGGCTTCTTTTTGACACTTTTTGTTGCAAATGTCTCAAATCCACATGGACACAAGCCAAGTGAGGGGGTTATATACAGGAGTGGACACTACTGTTAATTTGGGATTTGAGGCTGGGTCCTGCATTTTTAAGCACTCAATTTACACCCCAGGGAGATGACGACATATGAGGCTGCGGTCATACGAGTTGTTAACAAATGCGTTTTCATACACATCACAACAGCTGAGACGTGTTAACAAAATGTTAACATAAATGCTAACACAGTTAACAAATGTGTTTGTTAACACATTGTTGACATGTGTTTTAACGTTGCGTTAACACATGCGTTTTGTAAATGCCATGTTAACAACAATGTGATTAGGCCAGTTTGTTCTTATCAACTGTTGGGGTACATTTGAAAACGCATGTTTAAACGCAACATGTGGCCTCATGCTTATAAGCAATAATTTTCAAAAAAAAGTAACTGCAAAAATTTATGGATTAAAAAAATAAATAAACCCAGCCCAAACTTTCTATGCCCAACAAGTTAATATACTAAATTTTAAACATTTGCAGCACGTGAAATAATTGCATGTTAAAACAGGGTCCTTGAAAAAAAATTCCTTCCTTTGCACCTGCCCTTGACCAGGAGCAAAATAAGTAAAAAAAGTGATACATACCTGAAAAGCTGCACTGAACATCTGGAAAATAAAGATGCATAAGGCATACTGCACAAGGTGCAGAGCAAGGACGACACATAAAGTCACAGTGAAAAGTTGCAAAAATTAGACAATTAAACCAGCAGAAAAAAAGATACATGTCCGCCTATGGGTCCTCAAAAAAACTCATGAAACGTTTGTATTTTACATTGGTGAGGCTGAGAAACCAGGTGGTATATTTTTCAAACAATGTTAAACCTTCAGTTCTTTTTTTTTTTTGCGGAAGCGGAGACAGCATGGAAGCAAATGGAGACAAAAGCAACGGATGTGCAACAGAAGTGCAGCACCAATACCAATGTGAAACTACCCTAACTATAACTACTAACCCTGGAGTGGATGACCAGCAAAGAATATGTATTGAACACAGTGTATAATAGTTCAGTGGAACCTAAGAACACTTCTAAGCGTCCAGTAATTTCTTATCTATCTTACTTGTCCAGTAGACACATTTTAGACTAATTGGCCATCTGAGACTTTTTAAAATATGTCCCACCAAAAATGTGCAAAAACTAGCCACCACTCAGCTGGCAAACCCAGATACCATTTTAGAACATAGTAAATTATTATACAAGGCTTGAGAAAGCACCACTGAGTGCGAAACGGCTCCGTTGCCAAGGCTTGCTTCTCTCTGCATGGGATTTTACGCTTCTTCACCTGAATAAAGGACATTACACTTTTCGATCAAGTGGGTGAAAACTAGGGGTGATCTTGGGCTTCCGCATTTGGTGTCATGTAATTGGGCTAACCAGATGTTAAGGTTGCTGCAACTCAGTCATACATTGCATAATAACCCTTACATAACTAGAAAGATCTTTGATGGGCACCCCAGAGAAACTAAAGATGTGGAGTTTACGCCAACACCAACTACGAAAACAGATACGATTAAGAGCACACGGTTTCTCTAGATGTATCAGGGTACAAGGAAATATAACAAACTATTGTCTTGTTGGTACATCCCCACTTACTCGTTGGTACACCCCCGCTTACTTGCATATGCCATCTAATATCAGTTTATGCAAAAATATTTAGTTTTGGGGGGTTAATTCGACTGGCAGGTTCCCTTTAAATAATTTGTGGCACAACTTAAAAAGTCACGCCTCTGTGTGCGAGGTAACACACAAGTCGTAAAAAAACCCCACAAGATTAAAAACTGTCTGACAGCCACACGTCAGAAATATGTTGGTAAAAATAACTATAATAAGATAAAGTGACGAAACTGCAGAATGTAATGTAATTAGTAGGGGTATAATAAAAACATATGTGTCATTAGCATAAAGTGGTGTGATGATCTCCCATCATCTATTTTACATTTATTTTTTTCTTATAATTTTGATCATTTATCTAATGGTATTTTTAAAGTGATAAAATGTATGTATAAGTGAAAGTGCATGTATCAGGAACAGCCACCCAAACAATGTAAATATATAATTGTGTTTGGATTACTATTGGCATCTCCTTGTTCTATCTTCTTACTGTCCACCATTCATTTTTCCCATCAGCATGCAGGGGGAATAGAACATTGAATAAAGATCAGTACTTACAGCACAATTATAGAAGTGAAAGGTAACTGTCAACAGAGGGATATGGGTGACAAAGGCAGCATTTTGCTTTTCTGCAAATGGTGTTCAGCTTGTCATTTCCGCAGAATGTGTTTCTCAGAGATTATATTCTTAAGGCATTTGTGGGCAAGATTTTAAAATAGAATCTTATGGCAAATGAATTTCTGGATGATAATATAATATTTCTAAAAGATGCAATATAATAACTCGACCACAGTACAGTCAGAAAATAAATACAGACTTATGTTATTAAAGACTTCTTCCTTCAATAGCAGTAAAATGTTCTTAAGGATCACCTTGACCATTGTGTTGTGTATTGGGGAAGGTTAATTTGCACTTTCATGAACGCCTTTATATAGTAATCTGCTTCCTTTATCCAGTGATATAGGGATACCTGATATGTATCATGTCATTAGCAATGTACCTTGAACACCTGAGAAGAAATATGCTTATTGTACATTGTAAAAAAGTTGTATGCACTGCCAAAAGGTCTACTGCAAATAATTTATGAATTTATATTTGATGACAATAGGAATCTATTGTATCTATTGCGAAGAAATAATGTTCCACAGAACTGTATGCCCCTATTATGTCACATATCTCACAGATCTTTATATTAATTGGTGGTTACCAAGAGTAGTAAGTCAAACTAATATGAAATTTTCATAACTCTCCTCATAATAAAATTGGGAGATTTTAGATATGTCCCTTTCAGTAAAATACTGTATATACTCGAGCATAAGGCAAGTTTTTCAGCACAAAAATTGTCCTTTTAAAACCTAACTTAGCTTAGGCTGCATGCTGGCTGTATATTGGGGGGCAGGGGCTGTCTCTATACTGGGGAAATGGGCTACCTGTTTACTGGGGGCATTGGCAGACTAGATGTATACTGGGGGCATGAGGTGACTGGCTACATACAGGAAGCTGGGGACGCTGGCTCTATAATGGGGGGCCGGGGCTGGATGGCTATATACTGGAGGGCTTGGCCTAGCTGGCTATTTAATTGCGGGCCAGGGGGATGGCCAGATATATACTCGGGGGAAGGGGACTGTTAAGCTATATACTGGGGGGAGGGGGCTGGTCAGCTATATACTGGCTGGAGGTTGTGACCAATACATTTCCTACCCTAGGCTTATAATCGAATCAATAGGTTTTCACAGTTTTCTGTGTTTAAATTTGGTCCCTCTGCTTAAACTTGAGATTCATGCCTTCATAAGCTACTGTATTAGATGTCCCTTTCAGTAAAATGCAGCATATACTCGAGCATAAGGCAAGTTTTTCAGCACAAAAATGGTCCTTTTAAAACCCAACTTGGCTTATATTTGAGTCTATATAAAAAAGTACACTATACTCACCTTTCCGACGCCCCGGCAGGTTGCCTCTGGTGCTCCAGCTCCATGTTCAGGTTTTGTGGCTCCTTTTCTGGTCCCTGTGCGATGCCAGCACCCACAAAAGTGGCTTATACTAAAGTATTTACGGTTCTGATTCATGCCTTCATAAGCTACTGTATCAAGAAACTTCAGACTAGTGAGATTGTTTTGCATCCTTAAAAATCTCATCTGTTGGCAGTCCATGTGTAATCAGTGTGTTGCCTGTGAACAAGGCATTTCCGCCCACAGAACTGCCGCTCACTGGATGTTTTTTCTTTTTCGGACCATTCTCTGTAAACCCTAGAGATGGTTGTGCGTGAAAATCCCAGTAGATCAGCAGTTTCTGAAATACTCAGACCAGCCCTTCTGGCACCAACAACCATGCCACCTTCAAAGGCACTCAAATCACCTTTCTTCCCCATACTGATGCTCAGTTTGAACTGCAGGAGATTGTCTTGACCATGTCTACATGCCTAAATGCACTGATATGCCGCCATGTGATTGGCTGATTAGAAATTAAGTGTTAACGAGCAGTTGGACAGGTGTACCTAATAAAGTGGCCGGTGAGTGTAAATTAAGTCAAGAAGACAAGAGATTTGTCATTTACTGTGTATGTGTGTAGGGGGGGGGGGGGTCTCTTGTAACTGACACATACACAGACCTGATGGCACTGACAGCATTCATATAGCTCCTTCCAAAATTACACAAAGCTCCATTAAAATCATATAACTTATCTAACCAATATGCTAGTTATGGATTTTAAGTCCATCCTAGCCCAAGGTCATTTACATATCTGGGATCTGGGCAGTGGGCAAGCACCTATCTGGGTCGCGCTTTGTCTGACGGCCTTTGAAAAGGATATTTAAAGAGCTCTCATAGTAAGTGGTTATTGTCTGGTCTCAACAAAATCCACACATCCAAACAGATCTGATTAGACCATAACCCTAATCCTATGACCTCCCATTGAGAAGCTAGAAGTCATCCACGGTGCAGGAACTGATCCAAGGTTGAATGTTCTCTATAGGCCCCTAGCAGGTATCAAAGGGTGTGGCTACAGCAAATATAAGCAAATCACCCTTCCTGCCAATTGTCTTTTGCCTGAGGGCAATTTTTACCATTATGTCAAAGCAGTAGGAGGAAGTAACTGTCTGTACACTTCAGGGGTCAAAGCAGATATAGGAAGTTATCCATAATGAAGCTATTTATTCTGCTAAATGCCTTCATTTAATTAATATTTGAACACCTAAAATTTGTACTTTCAACTATCAGCAAGGTAACCAATATTTACCATGATATTTTTTTTCATTAAGTACTTACTGTCTTAAAGGTATCTTTGGTATACAAATAAAGTATAATAATGTAGGTTTCATACAATTTAGTTTTTATTTTCATTTTATTTAATACATTTTTATTTTCATAAATTTTAAATTACAAAATTTGTTAATATTCAGTAAACAAATATATAACTATACCCTCCCACACCCACCCTTCTCCCGCCTAGTGAGGTCCCAATTTAACATACATTTTATAGTACATTTAGCATAAACCTTTGCAATTCTAGATATTAGTAACCATTCTTCTCCCTCATATCAAGACATTTTTTTTCTTTTTCTCAGTCAGCCCTTGCAATTTTTCTATTCTTGGTTTTACATCACTCAGTCAATTCCTCATGATAAGCAATTAATAAGCTAATAAATTGCTTACTATTTGTGTGGATATGCATTATTTATTTTCTTATCTTGTTCTCTTGCTATGATATTTAACAATTACCGACAAATTTAAGAAGGTTTCTAAACAATCTTTGGCCACTCATACTTTGCAAAGTATTTCAGAAGATGCTATGCTGACTGTGATTTTGTGTTAGGTCTGCATTCTTTCCTGTCTTTTTTCACTTCTGGATGTGTTCATTTATTTCCACCCTGTGTTGTCCTGTTCTCTTTGTTCTTGGCTGCAAATGGTTAAGCTAAGTGTTATGAACAGAAGCCTTTTCAAAGATTATTTAGATGATGGGGGGACTAGACTACAGGGACAGATTACACAATTTTGGATTATTCAGTTTAGAAAAGAGCCAACTGAGGGGAGACCTCATTACAACATACAAATACCTGAATGGGCAGTACAAGGATCTGTCCAAAGACCTCTATATAACTAGGCCTGTGAGGAGAGGAAGTTCTACCAATGCAATAAACAGAGATTTTTTACTGTAAAAGCAGTGAGACTATGGAACTCTCTGCCACAGGAGGTTGCTATGGTGGACTCTATGTACATGTTCAAGAGAGGCCTGGATGCCTTTCTGGAGAGCAAAAGTATCACCGGTTATGGGACATAAATATTTAAATCTTAAAGTTGGACTTAATGGACTCGCATCTTTTTTCAACCTTATATACTATGATACTATGATACATTCCTCCCCTGTTATTCTGGTTAGTCTGCATGTCAGAGGAGTGGTCCTATAATTCTATGGACAGGTCTCTAATATCTTATAAGAGAATTGTTTGTTCACTTCTCAGTGCTTGCTGTTGGTCTTCATTGGAGCTTGCTAGCATCTTCTATCTGTCTGTATTTTTGATCTTCAGAGCCTTGATAGTCTACTTACCATCTTTTTGTCTTTATATTCTGTACTGCATTGTCCTTTTGGTTTTAAAACACAATTGTATGACCATGTGTTTTTTGTCCTGTTTTTGTCTGTCTGTTTTCACTTTGGCACAGGAAGGTAATGTCAACCATTTGCAACCAACTGTCTAGGGTACAATAAGCAGCTAGATAGGGACATCTTGGTGGGTCTAGCTTTAGGGTTCACTGATCTGACGGTGTCTCTCATTTCCTTTTCCAACTTATTGTCTATTCCCAAACAACAGCATTCCGGTCTCAGTAGGAAGTATTATTTAAAGACTTAAAACGTGGTTCAACTAAAAATGATCATTATTATAGGTCTTGGAGTTAACCTCTCTTAGCTATTAGTTTGTAGTATTTATTGACCTGTACATTACCAGATATGACCATCTTTACAATCTAAGAATTTCACAAATGTTGTCATCTAGCTGCTCTATTAGATTTGGATGCAGTGGTTGCTAATGTCCCTCAAGACATTAGGTAAGGTGTTTCAAAATCTAAATTGAATTTAATAATTTAAGAGAACATTTAGATAGAAATGGTTTTAGATTAGGTTATTGTTGCGTATTTAATCTTACATTTATAATGGTTCAATCATTTAATTTGACAAACCCATTTTACTCATTATCACCATGTTTTTTGCTCTCAAAGTTCAGCTAAGGACTTAGTTGTGAAATATTGCATTAATACATGTCTTAAACATAAATGGAAGTTTTTGTGGTAAGGTGGCAATCCTCTTCCTAATTAGATAGGACAGTTAGATTTGGAAAGAACTAAGAACCTACAATTAAATGAAGAAAACACATTACAAGTCCTTTCAGTGGTGACTGGATGAAGACATTAACTGTATGCAATGGTAAACTAGATCTGAATGAAGCCTTTATTTTTCATGTTAAGAATGTTGACAGAAAATAAATATCGCAAAAAATATATTTAAAAAACAAAAAACATCATCTGATCTACAAGTTGTCTTAAGACTGGTTGCCTTTAAGAAAGACTTAAGCTGACTAAAGCTAACCAGTGTTTTCAGTTTGTTTTACTGTAACCTTATATGATGAAAGAGAGGTTAAATAGGGAACTCGATAAAACACTTACATAAAACTCTAAAATATATTGTCTATTTTATTCTTTGGGTTGGTGCAAATACCATATTTATATAGGTTTTATAATGATTCCAAACATTAACAAAATGTAAAGCCTGTACAGAAAAAAATTCTTCATTTTGCCATCTTCTAGCGCTAATAATTTTTCAATACTTCAGTCTACGTGTTTGATGTTTTTAAAACTATCATTTTAAGGATTGTACAGCTTTTTGATCACTTTTTATTGTATTGGCAACAAAAATGGCATTATATTTTGGTAGATCTAACATTTTGGGATTCAGCAATACCTAACATGTTTCTGATTTTTACTGTTTATTTATGTTTATACCAATTCCAGAGAATTGGGGAGTGATTTGAATTTTTATGTTTTTTTAATAAAAATTTTTTAATTAGTTTTTTTCACTATTTTTCAGACCGCCTAGGGTACATTATCCCTAGCTTGTCTAATTTATCCTACCATATACTGCCATACTACAGTAATTTATACAATGTTTGTGTAATTTATATAATTTATTACAATGTGCAAATCTCAAATTGTAATTGATGGGTTAAAAAGAGACAGCCGGGTCTTTGTATAACCTGAGGATGATATAGTAACCGTTTGCCACCCCCCCTATGACTTCACAGGGGATGGCTATTGTATCTAATATATTGATGTCCACTTTGCTGGAGGCACTTACATGGTTAACACCCTTGATCGGTGTCAGCAAACACCCTGGGTTTTACCGGTATGTGTTTGCTGCAAAATGCAGCAAACACCAACCTTGTATGGAGAGGGCTTAGCCCGTGAGCCTTCTCCATACAGCGGCAGCTGACATTTGACATACTATTATGTCACAAATCAGTTAGGGGTTAATTTCAGTGCAAATGTGAATCTCAACAAGAGAACAGTTGGATACATACACAGGACTAACCATGTAAAGCAAAAATTATGTTTATTCAATAACAATTACAGGACAACAAAACACAATATAAAAACCCTAAAAAGTATACATACATGGCTACCAAGGGCCAGTAGTGGACCCTATGCTCCCTAGCTCAATCTGCCACCATGTGGTAATGGAACTTATGCAGAAACAGCAATTATGCGCAAATTATATAAGACAATGGTTGCTGATGCAAAACAATTTAGCCCCCAAAAACATGGAGGGGTGCCATATGCCGAAATGAATAACAATACGTGTAAGAAAGTATGAAGCATGGTCAGAGAGCAGGGGAGGTAGGTAGACCTCACACGTATTGTCACCAGGGGGTGACTTCCTCAGGGGTAAGTCCTTTTGTCTGCCCTTCAGTGCAAATGTGGTTAAAAGAATTTGAATATCAGAAGAAGTGTTTTCACCGGATCTGTACAGTTATCTTGAGTACATACGCTCTTCATTTGGATGTAGAGTATGTGTTAATTGTTTCCAATAACATGGGAACTACACTCACCGGCCACTTTATTAGGTACACCTGTCAACTGCTCGTTAACACTTAATTTCTAATCAGCCAATCACATGGCAGCAACCCAGTGCATTTAGGTATGTAGACATGGTCAAGACAATCTCCTGCAGTTCAAACCGAGCATCAGTATGGGGAAGAAAGGTGATTTGAGTGCCTTTGAACATGGCATGGTTGTTGGTGCCAGAAGGGCTGGTCTGAGTATTTAAGAAACTGCTGATCTACTGGGATTTTCACGCACAACCATCTCTAGCGTTTTCAGAGAATGGTCCGAAAAAGAAAAAACATCCAGTGAGCGGCAGTCTGTGGGCGTAATGCCTTGTTGCTGCCAGAGGTCAGAAGAAAGGGCAGACTGGTTCGAGCTGATAGAAAGGCAACAGTGACTCAAATCGCCACCCGTTACAAACCAAGGTAGGGGCAGAAGAGCATCTCTGAAGCACCAGTAGATTCGAAACTTTGAGGCAGATGGGCTACAGCAGCAGAAGACCACACCGGGTGCCACTCCTTTCAGCTAAGAACAGGAAACTGAGGCTACAATTTGCACAAGCTCATCGAAATTGGACAGTAGAAGATTGGAAAAACGTTGCCTGGTCTGATGAGTCTCGATTTCTGCTGCGACATTCGGATGGTAGGGTCAGAATTTGGCGTCAACAACATGAAAGCATGGATCCATCCTGCCTTGTATCAACGGTTCAGGCTGGTGGTGGTGGTGTCATGGTGTGGGGAATATTTTCTTGGCACTCTTTGGGCCCCTTGGTACCAATTGAGCATCGTTGCAACGCCACAGCCTACCTGAGTATTGATGCTGACCATGTCCATCCCTTTATGACCACAATGTACCCAACATCTGATGGCTACTTTCAGCAGGATAATGCGCCATGTCATAAAGCTGGAATCATCTCAGACTGGTTTCTTGAACATGACAATGAGTTCACTGTACTCAAATGGCCTCCACAGTCACCAGATCTCAATCCAATAGAGCATCTTTGGGATGTGGTGGAACAGGAGATTCGCATCATGGATGTGCAGCCGACAAATCTGCGGCAACTGTGTGATGCCATCATGTCAATATGGACCAAAATCTCTGAGGAATGCTTCCAGCACCTTGTTGAATCTATGCCACGAAGAATTGAGGCAGTTCTGAAGGCAAAAGGGGGTCCAACCCGTTACTAGCATGGTGTACCTAATAAAGTGGCCGGTGAGTGTATATGTAAACAGATCTGAAACTAAAATTAGTTGTCCATCAAACAAATATAAATAAGTAAATGTTAAAGATTAAATCATGCAAAAAAGTTATATAAAATAATAAATGTGATTATCACTTCATTGATAATCCACTGATCACGTGCTGCCATTCCAAGCCTATATTTATAATCCATGTCCTCCTTACTCGGGAATACCACCCAGAGCTCTTCTGGCTCAATAACATAATTTGAAAAGTTGATTTTAGCAGAGAGGAGACCATAGATAAAAAATATAAGAAGATTACCACTAACACTGTGCATAGAGTATATGTCCCTCATTTATCATGCCTGATTCATCTGCAAAGAGTTTTTATGTTCTCTCCGTGTTTGTGTGGGTTTCCTCTGGGTACTCCAGTTCCTCCCCACAACGCCAAACTACTGTTAGGATTGATAAGAATTGTTGAGCCCATAGGGACAGAGAAACCAATTTGGCTAGTTCTGTGCACGTGCTGGGTAATCTGGAGGTCGCTAATAAAAAAGAAATTATCTTACATTCTTCTTTATTTGGTTTTTATGTATCACTGTTTTTCCATACTATATGGTGCCCAAAGGTAAATATATCCTTTAAATATGCATTCTTTTATATTATGTCTTTCAGTATTCAAACTGACCCCTATTGTGTCAAAATTGGCTTGAAACAGCATCTTAGTGTATTTCAAAAGTAAGAACACTAAACATACACTCATACACACTCTCTTATATAGATTAGCTACACCTGTTTTCATATGACCTCTCAAACTAAAGCATTTGGGTTGTCCTTGAAGAGAGAACAGAAAAGTCTTGTTTGAATTTAACTCAGTATCTATCCAATTTTCAACTTGCCGTCACATCGAAATGAGAAATCTGAAGCAGAACCATGCACAAATAGCTGATAACAGACTTTCAGGTGAACCTCCTCACTGTTCAATTTGGGTCACTCTGTTTCAAAGACTGTTTTTTACTTTAAAACAAGATACTGGGAACATTGAACAGTTAGGGTGTGATAACAAAAGCAGAGCTGCTTTCATTTTATGCTTTCTTCTTAACTGCTATCTTTGTAGCTCTACAAAGGCACAATTCTTGTATTTATATGAGTAGCTAGAAGGCCAAGATATTCAACCTAGGTATGAAAAGCTGAAACATTGTAAGAAAACTCTAATGTTTTCCAAATGAAATGACACAATATCAGATCTCATCTGTGATTACATTTCACAGAAGTCTGTCTGAAATTATTTTAATAATCATTTTACAGAACATATATGTTTTTGCTGGAAATCTTGATTTAAGGAAATATTACATTCCCTTGGTGTATAGTTCCGATTTAAGTAACTTATACTTACATGTATAACCTCATCCTCTCACACTGAACCCTCTCCCTAAGCCGGTGATTGGGGAGGTAGCATCAGAAGGTCAATTCTATATCCTACAACCATAATCTAAAATTTTCCATTCGGCTTCAATCTCTAAATATTCAATTTTCTGAGGAAACATCCAAAGCACTAGTCCATTTATACATTTCTAATTAAAAATACGTTAGTTTTAACCAGGTAAAACTTAAGTCTGCAGGGAAGATTAGTATGCGTCATTTACAACACTGTTTTCCACATTGGGGTGGGAAACCATATAGGTCTCCTAAGGCTCATAGGCCCAGATGTGAGTCCCTCTTGTGCACTGCCTCAAGTTATGCCGCTATGATTTTAGATTTTACAAAGATGTATATGATTCAATTCCCTAGTAGCTTGTTCAATACCACTTCCAGTCGTGCCCTTCCTTACATTCTACTCCAACACTTTTCCTCATGTTACTGTTTAGAAAATGTACTATTATGGAGTAATCAGGCACCCTGAGATTAAAGAAATCCCACTTTTTTGCACTTTGGAAAGTCAGGAATTTACTGATAGAAATCTACCACGATTATCAGTGCAAGACTGATGTAGTCATTTTTTATCTCCCTTTTTCTGAGAGCCTCAAATCTATTAGGAGATTAGTTATCGGGATATGGGGGTAATGCTAAACATATTTTGTCCTTGGATTTTTTTGGGTTACGTTGAACCAATGTTAATTTAATCTACAGTGTAGTTGTTGGCTCAGCATTCTGCATTGATATTCAATTAAATATAAAACATATTTGGAATGACAATTAGAGATAAGCGAGCATACTTGCCCAACCACTTTGCAGTACACCCAGCATCACTGGTACACTTACATGTCGATAGCAGTGGATGGCTGGCCAGATCAGGTGACCCTGGAATATACTAGCCCCTGCACGCGCTGCTCGGATCATTCTCTGTCTGGATGCCTTTAGGGATATAGCTGCTGCTGGTCAGGGATAGCGTTAGGGTGTTAGTAGAATACTGTTAGGCAGGAGTGATTCTCCAAGAACCCAACAGCCCTTGTTAGGGCTATATTAGCGTTTTTCAAAAGTTAAAGTCACAGCACAATATCCTTTTGTGTGCTGTCAGTGTTGGTTAGAAACTAGCCATAGCAATCATCTTCTGAGGTTGCTGTCTGATTTCTTCAGCACGTTTTGTTCTATAAAAACAAAACAAAAAAAAATTACCAAAAAAAATGTTGTTTATATTTCTCTTTTCTCTATAAAAGAGACTATTATTTGGGAAATGTTGAACCCGAGGACGAGGGCATGAGCATCAAATTACTGCAGGGGTCAGAGGCTGTGGTCTTGGGTGGGGTGAGACACTACCTGCTGATGAGGGAGCAGGTAGCTACACTCTCTAGCTTCATGTCTCAACTTACTGGGGCTCGTGGTAGAGCACTGTTTAGGCCACAACAGTGTGAACAGGTGATGTCGTGGATTGCGGACAATGCTTCAAGCCATTTGTCCACCAGTCAGTCTTCCATGCATGTTACCCAAGTGAGCACTCCTCCAGCTCCTCTACCTCAACCTCCTTCCCCCCAAGTCTGCCCCCTCCCAGGAAAATTTGGAATTTGATCCGACATACGGAGGAACTGTTTTCTGGACCCTTACCAGAGTCACAAACCACTTGTCAGGTTGCTGCTGAGCTCTTTCCCGATGCCTAGGTTTTCCAACGGTCGCAGTCTGTGGATGATGATGACATTGTTGACGTAGTGGAAGAAGTGTGTAAAGAGGTGTCAGATGATGAGGAGACATGGTTGTCAGACAGTGGTAAAGTTGTTGTCAGGGCAGGAAGTCCGAGGGGGGAGCAGACTGAGGGATCAGAGAATGATGAGGTGACAGACGCAAGCTGGGTTGATTGGCTGGGTGAAGACAGTGCTTGTGAGACAGAGGCGAGTCCTATACCAGAACAGGTTGGAAGAGGCAGTGGTGGGGCCAGACGCAGAGGCAGGGCCAGAGCTATTGCATCAGTGCCAAATGTTTCACGTAGTGAAGCTTCCGTGGCGAGGGCTAGATTTTCTGAAGTCTGGAGGTTCTTTAAAGAAACAGCGGATGACCAACGGACTGTGGAGTGCAACCTGTGCCACACCAGGATCAGCAGCGGTTCCACCACTACTAGCTTAACCACCACCAGTATGCGCAGGCATATGAGTGCTAAACACCCCACTCAATGGAACCAAGGCCGTTCACCTCTGATGCTAGGCTGCCTATCCCGTGACCCTCGTGTTCAAAGAATTTATTCCAGCACCGATTACTGGGTGTTCACTCTCCTGGACCCACGGTACAAGCAAAATCTTTCCACTCTCATCCCTGCAGAGGAAAGGAGTGTGAGAATGCATGAATACCAGCAGGCCCTGGTGCACAAGCTGAAACAGTCTTGTTAACTTTGTTGCCACCCTGCTGTGTAATCCACAAAATATACTGGCAAACTTTTATCATTTACCGATATTATTTCAGCGCTTCTTGCGCATCTGTTTACATTCCCCTCACCCGCCATATCCCAAACTTATAAGAACGCTACTACACTTGATCTTATACAAAAGGTTCTTAGAAGTGCTGTTTGGGGAGTAGCCTAGAGACAGGGGCTTGGATTGGCGAAAGCTCGCCTGGAAGCGGAGCGCCAGCTCCATCCCAAGATCCAACTAACATAGTTTTAACTGCAGCACCTTAATCTACTACTAGTTCACTGCCTCCATAATAATAATAATAATAATAATAATAATCTTTATTTATATAGCGCCATCATATTCCGTAGCGCTTTACAAATCATAGGAAACAAATACAAATGTAATGTAACAATAATAATAATAATAATAATCTTTATTTATATAGCGCCATCATATTCCGTAGCGCTTTACAAATCATAGGAAACAAATACAAATGTAATATAACAGAGCACAACATTTGTATGGAACAACAGGAGTGAGGTCCCTGCTCGCCAGAGCTTACGGTTTATGAAGATGATGGGGTAACACGAGGTAAAAGAATATTTAATGGTCAAGCCATTCTTCTTAGGGAATAGAACAAAATATAATAAATGGAATTGCTGTCGCTTGAACCACTCAGCCGTCATCTTATATACCAGGTCCAGGGTGAATGGGACTGCAGTGAGGTCCCTGCTCGCCAGAGCTTACGGTTTATGAAGATGATGGGGTAACACGAGGTAAAAGAATATTTAATGGTCAAGCCATTCTTCTTAGGGAATAGAACAAAATATAATAAATGGAATTGCTGTCGCTTGAACCACTCAGCCGTCATCTTATATACCAGGTCCAGGGTGAATGGGACTGCAGAGAAGTCTGGTGCCTGTTGGTTGCTGGATAACAGATGGGAGGACGACACAGGACGGGTTAGTAGAAGAGTTAAAACTTCATGCAGTTAATGAGTGTTATAGGCTTGCCTAAAGAAATGGGTTTTAAGAGCACGTTTGAAACTTTGGAGGTTAGGTATTAGTCTGATTGTCCGGGGCAGAGCATTCCATAGAATTGGTGCAGCTCTAGAGAAGTCTTGGAGACGCGAGTGGGAGGTCCGCACTAGGGTAGAGGTTAATCTAAGATCACTGGCGGATCTAAGAGCACGGGTTGGGCGATAGACTGAGATAAGAGAGGAGAGGTAGGGGGGTGCAGCATTATACAGAGCTTTATGGATGAGGGTTATTATTATTTTAAACTGTATTCGAAAGGAGACTGGCAGCCAGTGCAGCGACTGGCATGAACTGTAAGCATACATGGTCCCCTTATCAAACGAGCTGTGTCAGGCAGAATTTTGGTACAAGAGACGGGGGAAGAAGATTCCCTTGTTGATAGCCAAAGCACCCTTAGGTCTGTTTCTCAGCGCATATCGGAGGAGGTGGAGGTGTCAGGGTCAATTATTGGATAATTGACCCCCTATAGTGTCGGGGTCAATTATTGGATGTTTTAGATGCTATCTAGCTTCATTCTGTCACTCTGTCATGGCCATGCTGTTGCCCATAATTTTGGCATTCTAGTGGCAGATGGCCCTCATGGGACAGGAGACATTGACCCACAGTGCGGTTTTCATGAATCTGGCGTACCCTGTGTGCACCCAAAATGCATTAACTGAGTGCACCAGTTTTTTCTGGTGCATTTATTTTAATGGGCATGCAACACATTTATGTTGGATTTCCGACAAACATTGTGGTGGCAGCTGAGAATACGCCCCTTTCTGTGCACAGTATTCTATCACAGTGTGCACAGTACAATACTTTCTGAAACACTACATAAAAACATGTGCAACCAGTTTGTACGTGTATTTTTATGCAGTCTGTGCCAGTATTCTGGCACAGACTCATTAATAAACGTAGCTCATTGAGGTCAGAGACAGGCCAGGGTCAGGGCAATGGAAGATCAAACAGCTATGATACAAGCCAAACATTAGGATGGGCAGCTATAGCTCAGAGTCAGGCTATTGTCATCACCGAGAATCAGTAAAACCGGATTGTCGGTCAGAGACCTTAAGAAGTAAAGGCATCTTCCTGTGGGTCAAGGAGTCATATGCACGTGGTGAATGTGGTGTAGATGACAGCGATAGTGGACCAGGCGGAGGGAGGAGTAGACTACAGAGAGGATGTTTGTGGCCATGTTCAGGAGAGAAGTTCACATGCCCTTCAACGTGACGTCAATTTAATACATCTCTCCACTTGCTGTAGGTTTTCAGGACCAAATGAAGCAAATCAGCCCTAGAGCATTGCCATGTCAGCGCCATGAATTATTGAAGGAAAGGTATTATTTTTAGCACAGGCTTCTGTATGTTTTGTTTCATACAGTAGCTCAACAGCGCAGAATTTCTGCAGCTCATATATGTGGTTGAGCTGTCAGAGGCTAACCCTTAAACACCATAGCAATTTGAAAGAGCAGGGAAAGGAAGTAGTGTAGCCCCTAAATCCAACAAACTTGTAGCACAGGCGTGAGAGGACCCCATGCGGTGGATCTACAATACTAAAAAATCAAGACTCCTAAGATACATAAACCAATGGTTTACAGCTCTCCAGTAGTGAGTGGACCCAAACCACAAAGTTAAGGTTCCTATGGAATGGATTTGGTTCTATCCCCCCACCCCCACCCCCCAACCGTTACTGCCTATTATCCCATTAACACTAGCAAAGTCTCCTGCAACATTTAAATCACTGTGCCCTTTCCCAAAATAGCTGGGTTTAGTGCCCTTCGTCTTAAACTGAGTAATTTTAAAGGGTCCACTCATCACTACCCTCCAAGACCAAAACACTGCACTGCTGATGTATTCACATTATTACAAATTGTATTCTCCCACTGGGGACTTATAGAGAAACAGGGAAGCAGAAAGGTTAATTTGAATGCATAATGTATACAGTGGGGCAGATTTACCTACCCGGTCCATTCGCGATCCAGCGGCGGTCCCTGCTGTTTCCTGTCCATTTCCGTGGTGTTTCCATCCTTTTCTGAGGTTTCCAGGTGTTTGGCCAAGTTTCCCTGTGCAGACCCTTGGTCCCCTTGAAAAATGCTCGAGTCTCCCATTGACTTCAATGGGGCTCGTTATTCGAGACGAGCACTCGAGCATCGAATATCTTTATTCATAGGCTGAATAATACGCGTTTCGAGCCCGGACGTTTCGAGCACAGCTGTATATAACCGAGGAAGAGCCCGGTCCAGGCTCGAAACGCGTATTATTCAGCCTATGAATAAAGATATTCATTTATGAAAAGGAACTATTCTGAGTGATTGGCGCCGCTGATAGCCTGGAAAATTGCCATATATTTACTACTCTGTTCTCCGACAAATTCTATTGCCGGAAAAAACCCAGGACGGCTGCCGAGACCACTACAATACCTAAGCTACTATACGAGTTGTACCGCTTGTACAACCAGAAAAGGTGAGCAGACTACCAATCATAACTTTTTTACCAAGCCAGAAACTGCTTTCACACATGTGGCGCTTGATGGAGAGCCATCTACCTGGTCCTCTCTTTTAAAAATTTTTTGGGAGTGCCACATACAGGTTCTCTACTTAATTTTTCTGGAGGGCCACCTACCCGGTCCTCTGTTTTAAAACATTTTTGGGAGTGCCACATACAGGTATTCTATCTATGTAATTTTTCTGGCGGGCCACCTACCTGGTCCTCTGTTTTGAAAACTTTTTTGGACTGCCACATACAGGCACTATCCAAATTTATTTGTCTCCATAGCAGCCTCACTCGGTCACTCTGTCATCGCCATGCTGTTGCCCATAATTTTTGCATAATGGTGCGATTAGGCAGCCTCAGAGGCATCCATACATGCTGCTCCTGCTGTTTCCTGTCCATTTCCGTGGTGTTTCCATAATTTTCTGAGGTTTCCAGGTTTTTGGCCAAGCTTCCCTGTGCAGAGCCTTGGTCCCCTTGAAAAATGCTCGAGTTTCCCATTGACATCAATGGGGTTCGTTATTCGAAATGAGCACTCGAGCATCAGAAAGAGTTCGACTCGAGTAACAAGCTCTCGAGCATTTTAGTGCTCGCTCATCTCTTCTGTTACCTGTTATTTTTAATGTTATTATTAGTTCTTCTTCTTTTGTATTTGCCCGAGTGGCCTGATGGTGATTGACAATCTTATTTTGATCATGGAGTTCCTTCTAATATATTTATTATTAGTGAATTGTCTATTCTCCTGTATTTGATTGGGAGTGTTCTTATATTATATTCCGGTGTATTCTGAAGTGTTCCTACAGTTTGTTTTGATTTGTTTCGGTTTAGTTTGCTCTGTGTCTGATCTCTTGTCTATATTTACCAGATTTTTATCTTCTCTATTCATTTTTAGTTTTTCAAATTTTTTAGAGAAGAACGTCTACGTCTGCTGGAAGCACAACCTAAATAGGTGAGCAGACACCTTTCAAACCTTATAAATTCTCTTTTAAAGTTAGTCTACAGGTGATAGCGCTTGTTTTCTCCTTCCTAGCCAATTTTTTTATTGACTTGATTGCATTTTGCAGATATGCTATATAAAGTTATAAAAAAGTCATACAGACCTCAAAATGATAGCAATGGAAACATCAGCTCATCTCACAAAAATTACACCTTACACAGCTCTTTACCTCTGAAGTATAAAAAAGTGTCCAAAGTCCAAAGATTATGAAATAAAGACTTTTTTGTACATAAGGTTTAATTTTAAAAAATTAAAAAAAATGTATTAAAACCCAATAAAATCTGTCTATATTTGGTATCTTCATTATTGCACAACCGAAAGAATAATTAACACAATGGGGCACATTTACTTACCAGGTCCAGTCGCGATCCAGCGGCGGGTTCTCCGACGCTGATTCGGGTTCTGCCGGGATTCACTAAGGTCCGTGCGCCGATATTCACCAGGTGTCGCTGCTGCGCTGAGATCCGCCGGAGTTCACCTGCTTTTTTTTGGTGTATGTGAGTGCTTGATCTTGCGACACAAATGGCTTTTAAAATTCTGCGGTTTTTCCGAATCCTTCGGGTTGTCCGGTGGCCACGCCCCCCGATTTCTGTCGCGCGAAAGTCGGCGCGATTGCGCCAAAAATCGATCGCGTGCGCCACAATCCTGTGAAATACAGCGCAAAGCGGAAATATTCGGGAAAAACCCGACAGATTCGTGGCTGCGGACCCTTAGTAAATGTGCCCCAATACTTTTAAAAAAAAATTCAATACATGGCATGACAAACTAAATACTATCACTATGAAGTACAATTTGTTATATAGTAAACAAGCTAAACGCTAAAAAGTTATAGATATTTGAAGGTGAGGAGTAAAAAAAGAAACTCAAAAACAAATAAGGACCAAGTTGTTAAGGGGTTAAACAGTTATAATTTAGCTGTAGCTTTATAAACATATGTAAACCAAATTTCCTTGTAATGGCTGATGGAAACCTTATTTACCGTATAACAGATGGCATGAACGCCGCATGCTGGCCCCCTCAGCCATTGGCCATGCCCCTTTATGCCCATCCATGCTCCCTTGGCATGGAAATGTCTTGAAGGGGGAAATAATCTCCATTTCTGGCAGTTCACTTGAAATTGCGATTATTTCAGGACTTTTATACCAGTTTTCATCAAAATCCTATAGTCCTTCCTATGATCCCTAACAAAGAGTCAAGTTATACTGAAATACAAGATATAATTTTAAATGCATAAGGTAAATCAATACACTCAAACATTTTAATCTTTTGGTGTTATTATTATGTGCCCTTTCAGCTTCATCAGGCTCCAATGAAGCTGAAAGGGCGAAACCTAGGTTGGGCATGAGGTCCTCTGGCGGTTTTTAACCATTGTGATATGCACGCTTTTAATATTCTGTTTGTGAGTATGCTGGAATAAAATTGTTTTTACTCTTATCCTTGGTGATCTGCACCATCTGTCCACATTCTTCCTGATACAGGACCGGTGCTGTAATCGCGTGCACGAGAGTGTAGCACGGTCTCCCACAGGATCCAGTTTAGAGAAGTGAACATCGTGACAGGAGGAATTACTGAGGAAATTTCTTCAATCTCCGATCTATAAGGAACTGGGTGAGACCGTTCTGTGGAACTCTCAATCTTAACATTTTATTGAGGAGTTAGAGCACTAACGTTGTTTTTTTATTTGTCAAAAATATCCTTGCCTATGGTTGTTGTCTTTCTACCAAAAAAGCAACCATATAACGTTAGGCTATGTTCTAACTAATAATGCATGGTTGGATCTTGTAGGTTTTTTTCAAATGTGGCCTGCCACGATGTAAAGTAGGCCCTTTTGTTAATGAAATCAGGAGTGTTACGTCAACAATTGATGACAATGTCCTTTATATTAGGACTGGAGATGAGCGAGTATACTCGTCCGAGTATACTGCTCGGTCGAGTATTAGCATACTCGGACCGGCTCGTTACTCGGACGAGTATTTCCCCTGCTCGCGATCGAGTATTAAATTAAGTGAAGAACAGTGAAGAACAGTGTTTTTATTGTTTAATAAAATATTACAGATGTTTCCAGATGTTTTGCTTGTAAGAACACATTGAAATAACACTATTCTTCACTTTGCAGGTCTGCGCGCGTGTCTCCCGCTAAATTCGGAGATGTTCGGAACATCTGGAATGTGAAGAATATTGTTCTTTCAATGTGTTCTGCACTTAAATGGTCCTGTATTCACGGTTTTTAATGTTTTAATTCGATTCTTCACTTTGCAGATGTGCGCGCGTGTCTTCCGATTTGCGCCGATTTCCCCTGAATTGCCCCGGGATTTTAGCGCACACGATCGGATTGTGGTGCATCAGCGCCAGCATGCACGCGATGGAAATCGGGGGGGGGGGCGTGGCTGAACCAAAACCCGACGGATTCGGAAAAACCGCCGCATTTTAAAAAAAAATGTGTCGCAAAAATTGCACTTACCTTCACTCAGCCCGGCTCGGTGTATTCCAGTGCGTTCTGATGCTCTTCAGCACAGCAGAGGAACTACCTTAATAAATCCCGGCCGGACCCGAATCCACCGCAAAGAACGCGCCGCTGGATCGCGAATGGGCCAGGTAAGTAAATCTACCCCAATTTCTCATAAATGTAGTCTTGTTGTCCCTTAGAAACGAGATAGCTTCCTCGGTTACGACCACCTCACATTTTGGCATCGGTGGCCAGACATGCAGTATTGAGTCCTGCCTGATCACCTGGCTTCAGCAATCATTACCACAGGAGGGCTGTGGTATTATGCAGTAACTCCCCGACATTTCAAACTTTTTGTTTCTTTGTGCAATCCCTCCAGCAGAGGTGGTCGTATCTAGGGACACATTCTTGTTTCTAAGGGACCAAATTACTACATTCATAAGAAATCTTCACACAGGAACATTTTTTTTAATAACATCTAATTGAAGAAATGTTTATAAATGGCAGATTAATGAAACTGAATGTGAATGCCCAGACAAGAATACCCCTTTAAGGTTTTCCGGCATTGAAAGGGTGTCTTTCCCTGTGAGAGACAGTGATAAAAGACGATGTCTCCTAAACAGGTAGGGCTTCTGAATTTTACTATTGAATAGTGTTGCTCCACATGGTATGAATATAGAAATGATTTGATTTTAATCTATTGATGTTTTGTATGTTGCAATATTGTATATAGTAAGGTGTATGTTAGGAAGGGAAGTGATGTATTCTTTTCCTTCCACAATGGGTGTATATATACCTTCATTTTGACTTGTACTAATATCTACGACTAAGAGTCGGAATGAGATCTATGGATCCAATTCTCCCTGTTGGTTTTATGAACGACAAATAAAGAATTAGCTTTTTATATTTAACCCTGTGGATCTCCTGGTCCATTCTTCTCGAGTTAGGACCTGCTGTCGGCACTTCAGCCTTTGGAACCATGCATTGCCAGGTAATCTGGATTATCTATCCCAGACACATTTTATTTTGTGTCTACATTTCCATTGTTACAAATAGGACAGAGATTGGAGTACGCATGACCATACTTCATGGTGTCATTAGAATATATAGAAAATACTCAAAATGAACATGTCACCACATTTTTCACAAATATTACTAGCGACAGCCCTATTAAGTTAATGCCATCCTTCTTTTAGCCAAAAATCGTTTTCTTTACATCCCCATAAAATCAAGTTAATGTTATCTTACCTGGCATCAGAGGGGAGTGTCCTGCCCGGCAAACTCCACTCATCTACTCCTCCCCATACCAGATTCCACCTTACCATTAAGCATTTCATGTCATGAGATCAGTGTGATGTAATCTAAGGTCCTTTACCCAGTAACAATAACATCTATTCATGCATGTATCTGATCACATGAAATCACGTCATGCCTCTATGGACTTACACTCCTCCTCAAACTCCATGAAGGCATGCTGTGATTTCATGTGATTATATACATACCTGGGTAAAGCAAAATGTTATTGAGTAAAGGATCTTAGATGAGATCATTCTGGTCAAATGACATGAATTACTCAATGATGTAACAGAGCTCTCTCTCAACATCCCAACAAGACACCATGTAAAACACTTGTAACAGGTTTTTATAACCCTGATAATAAGTAAAGAAAGTTGTATATCTCTGTAGTAGACTATTGGCAGATGGTCCCTAAATACTAGTTCCATACAGCAGCATGTCCAAGTAGTAGGCAGGGCAATGAAAGTAGAATTTAATATGCAGGACTCCATTACTATGATTGGACTCACCTCAGGTGAGTTGCAGGTAATTTTCCAAACTGATTTTTTTAACATTGCAGTCATGAAAAGGAACCATTTAGGGATAAAGACAATGGGGGATATTTATTATACGCTGGCGCTCGTGCGCCAGCGTATGATCGCCCCGCCGCTGCAAATTCGCAGCTCGATTCATGATGAGGCGTCTGCCTCGGACTTTTCACGTATGAAAAGTCGCCGGCAGCAGCGAGAGTGCAGGCGCGGGGACACTCCAGTCCGACCGCGCCCCCCGCTCGGCCGGCGGCGCCCCCCTTTCACGCCCCTTCACGCCCCACTGGCGTGAAGGTGGCGGATGGTGAAAAATAATCGCAAAAGCTAGCAATAAGCTAGCATTTGTGATTATTTCAGGGCCTCTGCGCCACTGGCGGTGCGCAGAGGTCCTGATAAATATGCCCCAATGCCTTTTATTCACTGCTTTATTTTACAAAGTATTTATTTTAAGGTGGTTAAGTTTAAATGGCAGGTTCCCTTTAAAAGACACAGTATGCACTGTTTTTATATCAAAACATTACATTTTAATGAAAATAATAAAGTGGAAAAGACAGTTTCATATTTCTTTCTTCTATTGTTACCTTTATATTGTATATGCTATGGAATCTTCTATTTTTCTGTTCTTGTCACTCTGAGACATTCTTTTTCTTCTTGACATATTTGGGAGATAAAGATAAGCCTATCAGCTGACACCACCTGCAAAGTGCATGTCAGATTTTTCTCTGTCCTGGGATTCTTTTGCTCTCTGTTGTGAGTTGTGCTCATTGACTTTGCTTCTACACATTTCTTTCCTATTTTTGGAACTTTTAGTAGGCTTGTAAAACTGACAGCCATCTAGCAAAACATTCTCACTCTGCCTTTCTCTTCATAAACTGCTCATTTAGGCAGAATTGTAAGACTATAAATCATTTTAATAAGGATCATTTTAATATCATGTTAAAATCTTACAGTATAATAGGCAACATATAATATGTAAAACAATGCAGATATTTTATGATTGAGCTACACTAAAGATAGAATATGAAGTGTAGTTAGAGAGCTCTGCTCTTCAAATTAAAATTGGTCCTGTTTTATATTCAAAACACAAAAGGATCAACTTTTTAAACTTATTTTAGAACAAATCATAATAATTGAAATGGGTGTTACTAATACTCTAGCAGCTGCAATGTAACACAATAAATTGGCAAACTAGCTCCGCAGCTCAGAATGGTTCTGGTTCTGACATGTCCCATAGTTTCAAACTATATAAGACCCACCCAGAGACTGGATCTAATAGGCTTATTGTCAATGTAAATCTGGTAGTTAAAAAACACTGAAGTAGTATTCCAGTATATTATATCAGTGATCAATGTATCACCTGTTGAAGTCCCTAACTTGGAGCTTGATGAATTGATGAAACTGTATTTGTAACAACCTAGTAATATGAATAGTAAATTGTATAGTACTATGGTAAATCTCAATGACCCAAAAAGGAGAGCCACAAAAAATCATCAAAAGTAAAATTAATAATGAATTTTATTATGAAAATAATACACAATATACAAAAAGAAATTCTATCACATAATGGGGAAAGACAATAAGGGGAAACAAGTGGCCCCTGATGGAAAATGGGGCAACCACGGAAAGCATAAGCCCCTGCAGACACCCCACCATGGTAAATCTCAACCTGAACAAACTGTTCATATGTAAGTGTAAGGCTCTCCAAATATGGTGAAATAAATACAACAAAAAAATACAACAAAACCTATAAATAAACATATTTGGTATCTCTGTAATCATACCGACCACAGAAATTGTTCACAAAAGAATTTCCAGCATCCTCTTTGATATAAAATTCTTTTTATTCAAAAAACATCGACAATAGCAGAGGTACATCAGACAGGAAGGCTAAGAAAAGAAGTAATGCCTCAAATTGTGAACTCTTTGTCAAGTAACTTTAAATCTAAAAACAAGGTGAGCAGTCTTGAATCAAGACATGCCTACTTCTTTTCCACAGGTAAGTGATCACATGATTGGACGAGAGTTACCATATACTTATTAACATAGGAATATGTTACAGTAGGTCAATGTTATTAATCACATTTGACATTGGATGTAATGATATTATCAACAATGTATATGGGAAACAAAGCATGTTTTCAAACTTTAAGTTAGAGAACTAAAATTGTGTATGTACATTGTTTATCCCATGCCAAGTCCCATCATGGGAAATCTCCTGAATGTTATTGTTTGCACTTGATTTTGTTGTACCATGATTCCAATCATACTAAATTGCATATGCACACCTGCCGATGAGCATAGACAAATAGACAGGCTAGCTCATAATACTGTACATACTGTGTATAATGCAAGTGCTTGATGTGTGAATAGTTTTGTGTTTATATGGAACTGCTTACGCCGCTGTCATGCAAGTCACAGAATTAAATGGTATTATTAGCCGTTAAATATATCAAAAATTTTTCACTGGGGTAAACGGACCGTAGATAATAGAATATAAAATATAACTTTTAATTTGACGTCTAAAATGCTGAGAACGGATCTCTCAGCTAGAAATTAGTATTAATAAAAAAGAGAGCCATCAGAATGTAATACTCTATTGACGGCTGAACTCCAATGGAACAACACTTGGAGCAATAGATAAATGCTCCCCTAGGTATACTGCAAGCCTAGAATAACATTTCTCCTATATGGGATATTGTAGAACTGGAGAATGTTAACACACACAGGGGCAAAGTTGTAAACCCACTAGTGTTCTACAGTCCGCCTCAAAGGACTGTGGAGTTGTACCATTCAGCATCTATCCACCCTTCCTCAGTAGTATAGAGTCTCCGCAGGTGCATACATCTACTATATCTGTATAGCATCGATTAGTAGTGATATAGGAGAAGGAGGAAGAATTGGACTATTTAAGACGCATTTACCGTCATGCACAGATGCGTTCAAATTTACACACACACTCCGCACTTTTAGACGGGAGTAAGTCAGTCTCTGTGTAGGTTTTGGTATAGCAGGTCACAGATATGACAGAAGGCAAGACGCACTCATTGATATCATCATGTGCATCCAACCCATGTGCACACCTTATCCATGCACATTTATGGTGTTCTTTGAGTACCCAGTCCTGTCATACGTATCTCAAACACCAGCCCCACACTCATTTTGTGTAGAATTTCGCATACACGTTAGATAATCATGCACACTATATTACAAACAGCCTCAAGTCATGGTTACTAAAACCTTGCCTCCTCAAGTAAAAGGCCACTACTCTACCTAGCAGACCCCATAGCCTTATAATGTGATCTGTCTGGGCCCTGCTGTGGTGTCTATTTGTTTGAGGGTTACTTGTATATACAGGGGTTATATACTCACTCATATGCCATGACACACTCCTACTCCAGTGCTTTCCAATTTTTCAGTAATGAGCCAAAGGCCAATTGTGCCCTAAATCTGCCCATGGCCAGGAGGGGCTCATGATGTTGTACCATAAATGTCTTATGTAAGTCACAACTAAGGAAGATAAAGGGGTAGCCGACCCTGGATGTCTCCCCGTGGAGTTTTTTCCTTTTTCTTTATTCTTTCATTAAATGGTGTCAGATACAAACATATTTTGCAATTCTAGACTTGTGGGGTCACACCATTTGTTATTTGTCACTTGTTATGTTACATGGTGACACCTAGCTCTTAAAATCAATGATACACTAAAACAGGTCCAAGGAACCTCTAGCTAAGGACTTTTTATGCATTATTATGCAACGTTTCAAAGAGGGGGTTGTGCCACCTTAGCACATGGCTGTAATTGAGCCCAATGTATTGTTAAAAGTACTTTCAGCATTTACACTTATTACAAAATATGCAGCCTTACTGATATAGCTCCTTCTGTAATGGTTGCTGGTTCCCATTGCTGGTTGCTGTGTCCGTCCTGAGTTACATCTGATCTGGCCGAGCCTGTGCACAAGAATTCAGTCAGCTGATGCATATTCCTCCAATGCCTCACAGCTCCTCTACACACTGAGAGATCAGCTGACACACTGCAGCCAATAGGAAGTGAGAGAGGAGGAGGGGCAGAGAGCTTAGCTGTCTACACGAGTGAAGGATGTGATTTTCACTGCTTATTTCAAGCTTCAATTTCACCAAGGCTTACAGCAGCACATGCAAGGGAAATGCAGCCAGACATGGGTATCTGACTCAGAGGACAGTCCTCCCCTAACATGTAAGCTCATAGCAATGTAGCTCTGACCTCTCTTGACCTCTCCTCCTGTACTCTCCACCATTCACTGTCCCTCCATGCTACCCTGCTGTCCTGCAAAGGGGCCCCTGTTCCTGACTAGTAGGAAAGTAGCTAAAAATCAGAAACATGTGAGAATCTGTCACCTATTTATCTATCCAAGTCCTATAATCTATCTATCATCTATTTTCTATCTATTTCCTATGTATCCATTACCATCTTTAAATATCATCTATATATCCATTATCTATCCATTTTTCCTTTCTAGCTTCTATCTAGCAATCTTTTCACAATACATAGAGACACATTTATTACAGCTTGTGCGCCTAAAAACATGCGTACAAGCTGTGATTTAGTCACAATTCCTTACAAAATACACAAGAGATCCAATTAATGGCTCCAAAGTAACATACAAAAATGCAAACGTTTATTAGTAAAAATAAAAAAAACAACTAAAAAGGTCCATGTTAATGCAACGAATTTCAGGGACAGAGAAGTACAAAGCAGTGTCCCTGAAAAAAACCCTTGCTCCTGCCAAGTGTCAAATATAATCATACATGATATTGGACCTAAATTCATTCAAGTAGAGCAAAGAATGTAATCATGGTCGGTCAGGCTGACAGTAGTGCAATCATGTCGGAGGTCTAGATAAATTCAGGGGAGGCCAACCCCGTGCATAATGACCACTTACCCCTGAGGATGTCACTTGGGAGTGACGATACACGTGAGGTTTGCCTCCCCTGCACCTGCCTGACAGCCTGACTGACCATGATACTGTGAGAACACAGTGGGGCACATTTACTAACAACAGAACAATCTGTACTACCTGCAGTTTGCCTGTGTATAGTGCAGAAACACTTCTAGTGGACTTTGCATGTAAAATCTAGCGCACGGTCTGACTGAGCAGCGGATGGCCCCCAAAGAAAAATAAATATACATATTATGACTGGTGAGACTGGTGAGAAATAATATATAACCTGTCACTCCTCAGTATAGTATATATATATATATATATATATATATGGTAGTCGCAGCACTCAAGAATGAAGGTATGGTTGTACATCCAGGGGCCAGGACGAGGGGTCCCAAAATAATTAATGTAGAAAAAATGGCAGCACTCCAAAGACTTGTGAAAAAAAGTGGTATTTTATTCCAACGTAGCATGGCACATGTTGGAATAAACTACCACTTTTTTCACAAGTCTTTGGAGTGCTGCCATTTTTTCTATATGTATGTATATACATATATTACACACACTATACCGAGCTTTATATTTTCAAACGGCTCTGAAAATCAGTCACAGCTTAGCTGTGACTGATTGCTATGAACTACATACTGTTTTATAGTTTTTATAAATAAGGCTGATATGAAAGGTTCAGAATATGTTATTGATTATAGAGGTGTGGGTATACAGATATATATATATATATGTATCTGTATATATAATATATACAGGCAGTCCCCGGGTTACATACAAGATAGGGTCTGTAGGTTTGTTCTTAAGTTGAATTTGTACACTCACCGGCCACTTTATTAGGTACACCTTGTTATGCCTTGTTGATGCCAGAGGTCAGAGGAGAATGGGCAGACTGGTTCGAGCTGATAGAAAGGCAACAGTGATTCAAATCGCCACCCGTTACAACCAAGGTAGGCAAAAGAGCATCTCTGAACGCACAATACGTCGAACTTTGAGTCAGATGGGCTACAGCAGCAGAAGACCACACCGGGTGCCACTCCTTTCAGCTAAGAACAGGAAACTTAGGCTACAATTTGCACAAGCTCATCGAAATTGGACAGTAGAAGATTGGAAAAACGTTGCCTGGTCTGATCAGTCTCGATTTCTGCTGCCACATTCGGATGGTAGGGTCAGAATTCGGCGTCAACAACATGAAAGCATGGATCCATCCTGCCTTGTATCAGCGGTTCAGGCTGGAATCGCCACCCGTTACAACCAAGGTAGGCAGAAGAGCATCTCTGAACACACAGTATGTCGAACTTTGAGGCAGATGGGCTACAGCAGCAGAAGACCACACCGGGTGCCACTCCTTTCAGCTAAGAACAGGAAACTGAGGCAACAATTTGCACAAGCTCATCGAAATTGGACAGTAGAAGATTGGAAAAACGTTGCCTGGTCTGATTTCTGCTGCGACATTCGGATGGTAGGGTCAGAATTTGGCGTCAACAACATGAAAGCATGGATCCATCCTGCCTTGTATCAACGGTTCAGGCTGGTGGTGGTGGTGGCATGGTGTGGGGAATATTTTCTTGGCACTCTTTGGGCCCCTTGGTACCAATTGAGCATCGTTGCAACGCCACAGCCTACCTGAGTATTGATGCTGACCATGTCCATCCCTTTATGACGACAATGTACCCAACATCTGATGGCTACTTTCAGCAGGATAATGCGCCATGTCATAAAGCTGGAATCATCTCAGACTGGTTTCTTGAACATGACAAGAGTTCACTGTACTCAAATGGCCTCCACAGTCACCAGATCTCAATCCAATAGAGCATCATGGATGTGCAGCCGACAAATCTGCGGTAACTGTGTGATGCCATCATGTCAATATGGACCAAAATCTCTGAGGAATGCTTCCAGCACCTTGTTGAATCTATGCCACGAAGAATTGAGGCAGTTCTGAAGGCAAAAGGGGGTCCAACCCGTTACTAGCATGGCGTACCTAATAAAGTGGCCGGTGAGTGTATGTAAGTCGGAACTGTATATTTTATCATTGTAATCCCAGCCAGAACTTTTTTGGTCTCTGTGACAATTGGATTTTAAAAATATTGGGTTGTCATAAGAATCAGGATCAACAATAAAGCTTCATTACAGACACCTGTGATAACTGTTACAGCTGATCAATGTAGCCTAGGAGTACAATAAATTACCAATATCCAGAGCTCCGTTTGTAACTAGGGATCATATGTAAGTCGAGTGTTCTTAAGTAGGGGACCGCCTGTATAATTAATTTTCTTATTCAATTAGTGACCAGGAAAAGGAAGCAGTGTCAGGGCTTTGGTAGGTGACACATAGCATCTATAGCAGATTCCTGCTGTGCTGAAGATCAGTAAGTGCAGGGACTATTCGAACACAGCAGGAGACCTGTTTCTGTGCAGAACAGGAAAGAGGCTGAACAAGCGTCATAATAACAAACAGAAAGGTATTTTTAATTTCAGGTAACCATTACATATATATTTTTGTAATATTTTAACCTCTTTGAGAGCTTTTTGGAGTACTTTTTTAGTGGCATAATTCCTTTAAGGAGGATGGCTTCCCTGGTTAGAGGTTAACCATTCCTCCTATTCCTTATCACATTTTGGCATAGCCATACGTCCTGTATTATGACTGAGGCTCCGTGCACAAAGCACATTTAAACTATAAATATTTCCCCGATCTTAGTGCACATTAAGAGCAAAAATGTCCCAATACCTCATACACTGGGGAAGATTTATCAAGCTATCTGAAAGTCAGAATATGACGATACACGTAGGTCTGATGTGTGCCGTTTTCACTTTGATGTATTATGGATTTTAAAGCTTGGAAATAAAGAATCATTGATTTTATCTGCATCTCCCGTGAAAGTGCTTGATTTGTTCTTGGATGCTATACTTGTGACAATAAAGTGCTGCAGTGCTTGTGTGCCGAAGGGAATTCGGGTCTGCCGTGATTCACTAAGATTGTGTGCCCGATTTCCTGCATCCGTCGCTTCTGCGCCGAGGTCCGCCTGAGTTCACCTGCTTCTTCCTGGTGCTGGTAAGTGCGTGTCTTGCGACATTTCTAAATGTTAAATCCCATGCGTTGTCCGAATCCGTCGGGTTGTCTAGCGGCCATGCTCCCTGATGGACACAGATTTTGTATTTATGAATTTTTAATGTAACACAAATATGTAAATATGGTGGGCGGATCAAAGGGGGTCATGTGACCTTGTATATTTGTATATATTTCCGCTTGTTGCACTATGTAAATGGATTGAAAAAGGCTCTCTCAGAGCTGAAACATTGCTACTGTCACTTATGATGGAATAAAAAGGACCACATTTGGTTTACCACTATAACCGGAGTGCTGCTCATTTTCTTGCATCTACTAAAGGGGCAGTTACTTATTTCTCATTTTCTCACTCTACTAGTGGCTATACCACAAATAAATGTACCATAAATGCTTAGAGCCATGTAACCAACTAAAAATTTATTTTATGGCCAAAATTCTTGCAGTTTCTCTAGTTGTATCAGTAACCATTAAGAGATGGAATGTGTGTATCTACATTATGTGAATTTATTAGCTTATCGTGGAAAGATTCTTTCTTCCCAAATATTTTTTTGCCATGTTTTTTAACCTCACTGGAATTAACTTGTTTTTTCTTTAGTGAATTTATGAATAATGACAATGATTTCAATTTTTGTTCACAACTACATAATAATGCCAGCATGCCATCTTCAAGAGAGATTAAACCTGTCAGTCCATAATTCAATACTGTATGCTACATTATGTTTACTAAGTTTCAGAATACAGCCGTTATAGAAATACTACACTATCTTCCAGTCTTATTTTTTCATTAAAGGCTCTTCCATTTAATCATGATGACACTAACCTGGTATGAATTAAATGCTGAGTTTGTCTATACAGAGAAGATGACTTTTTCAATTTTTTGACACTATTCATTTGTGATATAAAATGTGTTATCTGTCGCTCTACATAGAACTGCAAGGAAAGCTACTGAGCTCTCTTAACTTATAGCACACAAAAGAAACCAACACTCCTTATTCTGTGTATTTTTTCTGGCTCAACAATCTTCCATTTTTACACTGAAAGTCTTATACAGAACATCATCTTTTTAGTAAAAGTATGTTTTCTGCTATACATTGTGACATCTCGTTGCTTTATATTTGAAGAAGTTTCATAACTATTTTATATGTTGCCACTGATCTTTCCCTATTGTTCTCTTCTATATCATGTCTATCTTTATGATTATGCACTAACTTCTGAGTGAGACTTCAATGTATGTGTTATATAATATGTCTTCTGACTTATGAACACTTACAGAAGACATATTTTTACTCTAGTATGCAATTTTTTATTCTCTTGTACCCATTATGTTTAAGGGTAATGTCCTGTACTTCTACCAGCTTCTTTAGTAGCATCATTTATCTATGAAGCAGAATTGAGATGCTAAATTAGAATGTGGTCCTCCTTATGCAACTGTTTATCTATTCTAGCTAACATCTGTCAGGTATTTCATGAGAAGGGGGTTGGTGTGGGTTTGCGTAGGTCGATCCTGATTTCATGTCTGGTAGTAGAACAGATGCAAATTCTATTTTGCACTTGGAAACAACAAGTATTATTTACAAGCTAACTCTTTCTGAAGACATAATAAGACCCCTTCAACAATCGCGTTGAACCCTAGCTTTGGTTTCCCATGTGTCCTACGCATTTACATACTCATTAAAGGTGTTATTTGCATAAATTGTTATTTTACATGGTATGCATTCAGAGCTCACAGTAATAACTGTATTACAGATGTGTTCATGACATTAAAGGGGTTGGGGGGTTTTAAAATATATGTTATGCGTGTAAAGTCTCCATATGCTTAATAAAAAAATGTGAAAAGCATGAAAAATCTGTTAAAAAATGTGAAAAATCTACAAATTTGTTTAAAAATACATGTGTAAGATTGATTTATCCTTTTGCCCCCTTTCTAGGTGTGTACTTCTGAAAAAATGATACACATTTGTGAAATGGAACATGTCAAGATCCATCGTAGCATAGTGGAATACCATGCAGTGGCTATGGGCTTCTTTGAGATAGAAAATGTTAGCTCATTCAGTAAAATAGTATTGTTGGGAAAAAATTTGGAGATTGGCCAAAAGGTTAAGCAAGGGTATAGAAAAGTAACAAGCACTAGATGCTTCAGTCCTGGGTAGCAAAACCTCGGGGAGCATACAATGAAATTGGAGTCTAAGAGGGTTCAAAAGTTCTTTTTATCTGAAACCAGTACTGTAAATGAGTAAGAAGTACCTGGAGCACATACAGTGTTTATCTTGATCTACAATGTTGGTCATTTTCTATGGAAAATAGGCAGCAGCCCAACCCCATTTGATACTGTGGTTGTTCAGACCCAGAGGCTGTAATTGGTTAGTAGACGCATCATGTCACTTAAGTGGAACTGGTATTTAGGCTAATCTAAGTTTTATTGTTATCCTATATCCACAGGATAGGGGATAGCAATCAGATCAGTGGCGGATGACCAGTATGAACCTTATCAGTCACATGACCAAGGCACCTTATAGATGTAGCATATGAGCATATGAACAGGCACATAAATGTCTTTGGCACTGCCTAGTTACCTGTTTACAGTACTCAATTTCTTCTGGAATTCTTGTCTACTTGGCTACTTCAAGATTAATTCTCAACCTCTCATTCCATCAAAAAAGAAACCGAGGACCCTGTTTTTGTAATCATATGTAACAATGACATTTGGGACAACTTCCAACATGTTGGGTTGCTCAGTAAAAATACAGACAAAGTTAAATTTGTTCAGGATTTCTGCAGGATGTGTGACAAGTGTAATGGAGCTACAAGTACACAATTTGGCAGCTTTTGATTGTTGACACCGGGGTTGGGTGCATATTGGTGGCATTGGAGGCATTTCTGTAGTCATTTCTTCTTATTTTTTTTCTTATTTTACTTTAGTTCTTGCCATGACTTTGCCCTCTCAACAGTAACTAGATGTAAATGAGTATAGTAATACTTGCATTGTCTAATGCTTCACTTGTGTGAACATTTGTGGAATCTGTACAAAATCACATTGTTTATTAATTGAAATAATAACTATAAATTGGCTATTTATAACATTGTATTACCCCATACATTTACTTAAATAATCATAATAATAACAATTTTTGGTGGGTAAATAAGTTTAATTCATTTGTATACTTTTACAAAAAATGACTCCTTGAACAATATTGAATAAGACATAATAAATGAAAATGAGTCTGCTGCTGCTTAAATTATATCTTCAATTTTATGGCTTTATTATTGATAAAAAAAGTCTCAATAAACAAACATTTTAATATAACAACATTTTTACTGCCATACTTGAGAAAAGATATCTGTAATAAAGACTAACGTGAATAAGGAGAGATTTTCAGATCTATTAGGAAGTGGTAGATGCCAGTGATGGCAGGAAAATGATGATGTAGAAATTAAAATTCAGCTCCAGCAGAAGGTTGTACTGTTTCAACGTGCAGCTCAGCGCATCGATCTGTTCCAGCATTTGACTTTCAACCATGACAAAACTGTGGGCAAATTAATTGTTCTCCAGGATATTAGGCATCAGAGTCTATTAATCCTCTCTGGAGTCGAATGCTTCATGAATACTAATCAAAGTGAGAGCTGCAGTCTTGTCTCTTTGGTCTGACTCAGTGTTGTTGCTTATTTCATGGCACACAATCTGAAAATGAGAGAACCATTTGTGTTTATTTTCTGATTACAATTTAGACTCTGGCATCAATGAAAGGCAAAATACATGTGCTGGGATTTGTTAATATTATGTCATTGAAATGTTACATGGGAAACAATGCAATATTTATTTTACTAGAACAATTGTATCGATTTTAGGAGATCTAAGTTAATTCAAGTGCTACACTGCCAACCACAAAGTGCCAAGATAATCATAATAAATCATTATACATTTTTTGTACACATTATTCTTTACTATTCTTTCAATCTGATGCAAAAAAAACTGCAAAAAAAAAAAAAATTAATATCTTTCTTCTCCCACATTTCAGAGAGACATCTAGGATAAAGGAGCCTTTAACAAGGCTTCCGCGCCACGTCAGCCCTGAAATAATCGCAAATGCTAGCTTCTAGTTAGCCCTTTTGATTATTTTCCCCTATCAGCCATCTACATGCTAGGGGGCATGCAGGAGGGGGGGGTGGCTTTGCCTGGGAGGTTGGGCATGGCCAGCGGGGAGTGGGGCAGTGTGGGGCGTTCCTATCCACACGAACTGCAATTTTACTGGGTTTATTTCTAGGCCGGGCACTACATGGCGTAGAGATAAACACTTTGCAGGCCCCCGCCAGATACATTGTGATGCTGAAGCACCAGTGTATGTCTCTATTCATTTTTGAGAAATTATTCTTATTCTAAATGATCTGAAGCAGCTGCAACTGCATTCTGACAAATAAGGAAGGTGGCAGTACACACTTCACCAAGAATGCCCTAATGAGATTTGTGCCTTAATCTGTGCAGCCAAAGAAGGTGAGTATCCTTCTGTGCACCTTATACCAGCTAAATAATTGATAAAATGTTACTACCCTATAAGCGCTATCTCGTTCTTTTTTTCTTGCAAAGCTTTCAAATTCCATTATGGAGGATGTCAAAAAGAGGGGATGTGAAAAGCAGGGAAAATAGTTTGTATAATATAGCTCACATCTAGTTTATATTTCACGGACAAAAATGAAACAAAATGAAGGAAAATAGTATCATCTGAATAGCAGAGGTGTTTGGTGAATATGTTAGGTGCAGCTTCACACCAGAGCAATGGGCAATGGCATTCATCATCATCAAAAAATAATAGCACTTCATACTAGTTTGCCAGTGGTGTAAGTGACTGCATTAGTTAAATCCATGGCTTATTTATAGACCAGTAGGCCACCAAAGGAATCGACAAGTGTTTTTCAACAGAGCAACATAGTGATTAAAAATGTTCATTTCACTTTTTACAATTTGCTACTGAGAGAAAGGAGACCTATGAACAGTGGTCCTATGCTGTATACAATATTTTTGACTTTGCTGTGTAGCATCATGTTTAGGTTTTTGGGGCCCCAAAAAGTTATCAATTTTTCATAGAAGCATACAGTAAATTACAACAACAACAACCTATGATTAGAACCCTGAAATAATTTTAAATGATATGGGAAAAGGTAACGTGCAATTGAATAGTCCTTGGATTAGTCCAAGAAGTATAAGGAAGATCAGAGACAAGAAACACAGCAGCCTGATTTGGACTATAAGGACCAGTACAAAAACTAGAGAAGGCAGAATTTTTCAAATTTGCCAAATTTTCTGACAAACTTAGCTGCAACCCGAATCATGGCGAATCTCATTAAAAACAAGGTATTTTCTGGCTGCAGAGAGCCTGTACGGTGTTGTACAATGTTGCGCCATGCTCAAATATGCCTAGGGAGTGTGGTTTGGTCTTTAAACAATGCTGTGTTTTATTATGACACGCACAAGACAGCCGAAGCTCTTAAAATCGCTTCACTCTTCTATTCCACTGGCCAACTTGACCATTTACAGGGGCCAACTTGACCAAATAAGTGAAGCGGGAACGCAGTCTGACAAGATAACGTCTTTGCCAGCTCGAAAGGACTGAGCTGAGGGCCAAGATCCCACTATAACATTAAAGAGTGCACTCTTTTTACACTGACATCAGATGATTCCATAGATTACAACTGAACCTGTTCTGTTAAACGCTGATACATGTAGAAACCCCCCAAAAGAGTGGAGAGGGTGTCTGCAGTAACTCTACATTCACGTCACTAATCATTTTGCCCTTTATTTCATCCGCCAGTGTCCACTTTCAATTGCTAAAGCCATCAGTATTGCTTTGGTCAAAAACAAACAGGAGTTGATCCAAAACAGAGATGACCAGTAAATGGGATATTTACCCTCTGTGTTCTGTATCCACTCCTGCTTTAGGATATCAATCCTGAAGCTTTTAATTCCTTCTGACAGATGAAATAAAGGGGAAAACCAAACATAGTGGCAACGTCATAGAGTGTCGGAGGGTGAAAACAGCATTATGGAAATCACAGGGTGTTCAAGGGAGATAGCGGTCAGTTGGCAGCAGCATGAGTAGGCCAAAGAGTGGCAAAATGTCAAATTATGGAGGTGGCAGCAACGTTGCAGGCCACAGTGTGACACAATGACAGAGTTTGGAGGTGGTGGCAGCAGCAGGAGGTCAGAGAGTGGCACAAGGACAAATTCCGTAAGTGGCAGAAACACGGAAGGCCGTGGAGTGGCACAATGACAAAGTGTGGAGGAGGCGCCAGCAGCAGCAGGAGGTCAGATTGTGGCACAATCACAGTTTGTTTGTGGACGTCAGCAGTGGCAGCAGTATAAGGCCAGAGAGTGGTACAATGATAAATTCTCGTGGTGGAGGCAACATGGTAGGCCACAATGTGGTTAAATGACAGAGTGTGGAGGTGCCAGCAGTATCAGGTCAGAAAGTGGCACAATGAGAGAGTGCAGAGCTGGGTGACAACTCCATTTCCTGGTAAAGATGGTGGGAGGCAGATGGAGCAACTGGCAGCAGATGTGTGGCGTCAGGCGGGTGGCAGCATCATAATTGTAGCTGAGGCAGGTAGTTAGAATCCAGACACAATTATCAACGTTTGGGGGAGGCGTCATAGCTGATCTAATCTGATGCATAAGGCATTGGTATGTTGAAATCCTGGCTGATCCATGCCTGATTCATCTTGACAAAGGTCAGTCTCTTTACATTATGGGTGGACAAGCGGGTTCTCCTTGGGGTTAACATTGGCCCCCGCTGCACTGAACAACCGCTGATGCCACACTACAGGACAGCTTCTCTACTGCAAACTCCGCAAGTTGCAGCCACACCTCAAGTTTGGCTGCCCAGTAGTCCAGGGGATACTCTACTTGGGATGGTAGGCCACCACCAAGTAGGCCACCACCTGCTGGTGCAGAGTCAGCTCCATGTCCTGCTGCTGCTAGTGGCGGCTACCCTCCTCAATAGGTGGGTGAAGGAAGCTGCTCATTAATGACTTCAGACTTAAGCTACTGCTGATGGAGCTGCTACTGCTCCTACCCCCGCATCACCTCAGAGAAGCCGTGGCAGTAGTACGTGAGTGATTATTGCCAGGAATGCCCCCTTCACCCAGCTCCCAAGTGTGATCGGCTACATCATAGATTTGTGTTTCTCTCCTACTGCTATTCTCTTCAATGGTCTCAGTATGCACAGCCTGACTTCTTGCAAGTACAACATAACCTCCCGTCCCACTCTCCACATCCCTACTTTCCTGCCTACTGCTCAAAGAAGCTGATGTCTACAGAATCACCTTGGACTTTAAGTTAAAATATCTCCATCAGCCACTGAGTACAAGCAGCTAGACAGCCCATTCAGTTTGAAAATGGGAAAAAAAAATTATTCCCACGAATCACTGTGAACTTTGGATTCTTGCAGAACCAAAGTTTTCCTGAAATTCTAAATTAATTCCACTTCATTAGAATCGATTCGCCCATCTCTACCAATAACTTATACATTATAGCTGGGGGCCTGACACAGGTTTTTTCATTACACTTCTGTGTTTGTTTTTGTGCTATCATGTTCTTCACTCCAGTCCTTCTTTAGCTTCAATAGTTCAGATAAAGTTCACATAAATTACATAGTCTCCCCTCCCTTCTAGTCTCAGGTCTGTGGTACTAAAGGGGTTGGCCATTTTCAATAAATCTCTTCCATTTGAAATGTCTGCATGTATATGTGCTTGTGTCTTTGTCTCCTTTGAAAGTTCCAGCCTTTGCCTGTTCTCACCATGCTTTCCTCTGCATACATACACAGCTGCAGTCTCTGTCCCAGCTTTAGGCTGTCCACATATTGTCACCCACTGTATCTCTCTCCTAAAAGTCAGTCCACACTGACAGCGACAGGAAGAGTGGCGGGGGATGGAGGAGGGTGAGTCCTAACTCTCCTACTACAGCTTACAGAGAAAGATCTAAAGAAAGAAGCATAAAGGGTCTGCACACAGTACAAAAGTAAGTAGCAGGACTGCGTAATCACTTAATGAACATTCATGGATTATGTCCAAAGATGTAAAGGTGCATGGGCAACTTATGTAAAAGAGTGGCCAACACCTTAAACTGTACTGCTAACCCTGGACCTTTGCATCTCAGTCAAAAGTTTCTCTTGAGAGCCAATAGTGAACACCAGATTGGCTTGGATTGCATGGAAGCTTGTTATGCATATGGGATTTGTTTGGCCAGTACACTGCAGTTTTTGGGAGAATTGCTTATTTACTGCCAGGGAATACAGCAATTTCATGGCAAATAGGATCTCTGGATAAAAATTAACGTGACCTGACTTTTTTTACATGGAGGAAACATGTGTTTGCAATTGTTATATTTATCTCATCAAAATATTTAAATGAAAATTACTAAAATGAGTCTTTCAAGCAGTTCAGTAGCATTCTTATTGCTCATATTCATACAATAAGGCATGCAAATCACTGTAAATAACAAAGGAAAAGAGGCAAACTAAAAGATCTCTCATTGGATTCTATCAAACTTAACTATTCAATTACACTTTTTAAATTGTAAATTCCCTTCTTAAACAGTAGTAAAAGAATACTGTCTTATACTTTTTACATTTTTTAAATTGAAAAATAGAAATGTTCATGTAAATTACCATAATATCCAAATTATGTCTATTATGTCATCTCTGTACAATAAAATACAATTTATAATACAAATTTATTCTTTATAAACTATTTTCATTTTTCCCCTCCTTTCTCCCCTATCCTTCTTTCCCCTTAAAACAATGCCCTATAACTAAATATAACATTGGCAAAAACAATTATTTTTATTTAACTTATCTACCAAATCACCGTATACCCTTGAGATGCTGGCAGATCAGTGACAAAATCCATAGACTCTTTAGACCATGGCCTGGTGGGAACTGGAAGCGGAAGAAGAGGCCCCTCAGGACGTCTCTTTCCTCGCGCACAGACCTGACAGGCTTGGACAAATGCGTGCACATCATTAGTCATGTGAGGCCACCAGTAACTTCTCTTTAAGAGATCCAAGATACTCCACATTCCCGGATGACCTGCCAATACCGAGCAATGCGTCTCCTCCAACACTCTCAAACGACAAGAAAGAGGAACAAATAATTTGCCTTCTGGAAGGTCTCTAGGTGCAGATCTTTGTCCTGAGTCTGGTGAGAGTGGAGGACCCCTGAGACAACACTGCACCTACTCCAACCTCAGAGGCATCTACCTCCACAACAAACAGTTGAGAGAGGTCAGGTTGAACCAGAACTGGGGCTGATGAGAAAGCAGCTTTTAGAGTTTCAAACGCAGAGCAAGCGGCAGGGGACAATTACTCAGATCAGCACCCTTACGGGTTAAATCCATGAGGGGTTTGGCCATCACGGAAAAGCTCTTAATAAAGTTCTAATAATAGTTAGCGAAACCCAAAGAACGTTGTAAGGACAAACATTGGTAGGACGAACCCAGTCCGTGAGCGCCTGAACCTTACTCGGATCCATCTGTACATCAAAGGGAGTAACAACATAACCTAAGAAGGAAACACACTTTTCCAGTTTAGCGAAGAGGTGGTTTTTGTGTAACCTGGTAAGTACCTGGCGGAGATGTTGCTGGTGTGAAACCATATTAGGAGAGAAAATCAACACACCAGCATAAACACACCAATGTAATCATGAAAGATTGAGTTCATAAACCCTTGAAAAACCGCTTTGGCATTACTCAAACCAAAGGGCATAACCAGGTATTCAAAATGCCCAAAGGTGTATTAAATGCAACCTTCCACTCATCCCCTTCCCGGATGCGAATCAGGTTATAATTTAGAGAAAACTTGGGCCCCAGAAACCGGATTTAAGAGATCCGGGATCAAGGGGAGAGGACCTGAGTTTTTTACCGTTATCTTATTTAACTCTCGATAATCAATGCACGGCCGTAAACCACCATATTTTTTCTCAACAAAGAAGAACTCGGCCCCTGTTTGCGACTCACAGGGATGGATTTGTCCGATTGCCAAACTCTCATCAATATAACTCTTCAGTGACTCCAGTTCTGGTACTGACAGGTTATATATACGACCCTTTGGCAATCTAGCATCAGGAAGAAGGTCAATTTTACAATCAAAATCCCTGTGAGGGGAAGGACTTGGGACAAGGGTTTTGAAAACACATCTGAGTAATCAAAGAGAAAACCTGGAAGACTCTGACCTTCTGCCACTACTGTACAAAATTAAACTCTGGTCAGGTTATCCTTACAGTGAGGTCCCCAATGAACCAGCTCCAGAGTTTCCCAATTAATTACCGGATTATGGATCCGGAGCCAAGGTACACCAAGAATTACATTTTCAGACAAATGTTCCATAACTAGGAAAGAACACCATTCTTCATGCATAGCTCCTACCATAAGCTTTATCTACGGGGTTCAGAATTTCATCAACCTTGCCAGTAGAGGGGTCAAATCCGCAGCCGACACCTGTATAGGAGTGGACAATGGAATCAATGACATAGATAACTGAGAGACAAAATTATAATCAATGAAATTAGCTACAGCACCTGAATCCAAGAAGACGTGACCAGTACAGGAAACAGATTGAAACTTAACCGTACAAGGTAAATACATTCTAGACACAACTGGGAGTACCTGAACTCCTAAGCAGTCCCCCCCGATTACTGCTGCCTCTTGGAACAGGTGTGTATCTGATGATCAGGACTTCCACAGTATAAACAAAGATGGTGTCTTATTCGATGTTGCTTCCGCTGTGCAGGAGAGATGCTATCCAGCTCCATGGATTCCAATTCTTGATGGCCTAGAGACAGACTGGCCGCTGGCTGACAGTCAGGGGACACCCGAGGTGATCGCCTGGACCTTAGGCAACGATCAACTCGGATGACCAGAGTCAAAGCTTCATCTAATGTCTGAGTCTCGGCATAAGCTAAGATTAAGTCCTGTACTCGGTCTGATAGTCCGGACATAAATTGGTCTTTTAGGGCACAGTCATTCCATTGCGAGTCAGTCACATACTGTCTGAATTGGGCACAATAATCTTCCGCCGTCAGTTTTCCCTGACACAGAGATCTAAGGTGGGAAACTGCCAGTGCTCAGCGGTCAGGTTCGTCATACATCTGGCCTGAAGCAGAAATCAAAGCGTCAAGAGAAGAACGGGGTGGAGAGTCAAGTGGGAGAGAGAAGACCCAATTTTGCAGATCCCCGCGCAAAAGGGAAATGACCGCTCCCACCCTTTGTGTCTCTGTGCCCGATGAGTGAGGGCGTAAAGAAAAATAAAGTTTACATCCCTCCCTAAATGAAAAGGAGGGTCACCAAAAAACAAGTCAATGATGGGAACCTTAGGCTCTGGTGCAGGTGGCAGTGGAGCCAGCGGTGTTGTCTGCCCTGAACCCTGTATTTGAAGATGGGCAGACAGACCCTGAACATGCTTAGGTAAGGTCTGGACCTGAGCGACCACAGCTGACAAAGGCTCCATGGGAGGAGAGAATGTAGTAGGTCAGATACAGGATGCAGACCTATGTGTGGCCAGTGTTTCTGTTAGGGTTGGTAACACAGAAGACAGGGGATAGTGTGCCCTGAGCTTGCCCCAACCTCTGTCCCTTCCTATAGCCCCCCCCACGCTAAACCATGGGGCGACTACTTGAAGACTCAAAATACACTGGATAAGTGTGGGAAGGGAAAACACGAACAAACTGACAAACATAAAACACAAAAGAGTAGTTAACTAGCCAGAGTCACAACTAGAGGGTACGTCAAGTGCAAAATCAGTAAGAAAAGAGTCAATGTCAAAAACTAGCCAAGATCACAACAATTGAGACACAGAGCAAGTCAAACCTAATGCAGAGAGCGAGTGATGAAGGGATTTCAAACACTGGCACAGGTGACTAGTGAAGCTGCAATCTATGCTGCCAGAACCCCACCTCCAGAACCTGATAGGAGCTGGACAACTTCTGGGAATTAACCCCTCATGGTGCATAATAAGCAAGCACAATCGCAGGCACCATGCAGAGGTACCATAACTCCCAGCAGTCTAGAGCACAACCCCTAAGCAGAAGCTGGTAGCAGACGAGAGGTGGAGTTTGCGCGGATACGCGCCAGAGGTCGGAGAACGCTGCTAGCACCACCAGAAGAACCAGAGGTTCCAGCATTCTCCTCTGTGAACTTGACATTATATCTGTGTGAGCTTCAAATTGTTCACATTGCTTATCAATGACTGCATCAAGGTTTTTTGGAAAGTCATCAAGATGGCTATACAGAAAATTTACATTGATGCTGCATTTTCATCAATTGCAGCTATCCAAGAGTTACAGCATAGGGCCTCTTCAAACATCTGTTTTTTTCAGTATATCATGATTTCCACAGAGAGCATACTGACCCTTCATTGTCTGTTAACCGATTTGTATGTTGGAATTTTGAAGCGTGCACCATTTTTGTCACATTTGTGAAAGTAGACTTCAATATAACTCAGTAGGGGTCATTTATCTTGTTTTTTTTTTCTCTTGCAGTAAAACTTACATTATTTACATAAATAAATTTATCCCAAGCAACTTTTATGTGATTTTTTTTTTCTAAAAAAGTCTCCAAAAACAAGCTGAAAAGCAAAATATACAGTATCACTCTCTAAAATTAACAATCCCAAAAACAGAAAGAAAGAAAAACAGTTTAGTCTCAGAATAATGATAAACGACTCCCAATGTCTCCGCAAAAAATGATATCTTTATGCAGTCCATTTTTTCCTTAGATGACAACTGACAACCAGTTAATGCAGCTGTTACTGTTTCAATCTATCATGAAATTTTACTTCTCAGTGACGTTATTTATGCCGTGTACTGGGAAGCTGGAAAAAAAATTTAAATATGGGGAAATTGGCAAAAAAAAACACATTTGCATCACTTACTGGTGGGCACAGTTCTTCTACTTTATTCTTTGGTTTGGTATGACACAGTGATACCAACTTTATACAGGTTTTATTGTGTTTTAATACATTTTTATAAATTAAAACAATGTAAAAGAAAAAATCATTTGTTTCATCATCTTCTGACCCTTATAACTTTTTCATATTTGCTGTGTGTGGTGTGTGGTGAGCTGACGTTTTCATTGGTATCAATTAGAGAACTGTGTGACCTTTTGATCACTTTTTATTACATTTTTTTATGTGATGTAAAATGGTATAAAAGAGGCATTTCGGACGTTTGGCGGCATTTTCCATTATGGGGTTCACCGCCAAAAATAACCGCTTTTATATTTTGATGGATTGGACAATTTTGGATGCAGTGAAACATAACATGATTTTTTACTGTTTTGTTTAGTTTTATATCCCTTATAGGTCAGTTTTCTAGACTATCTAGAATTTTTACCGGTGACAATCAAAGGGTTAATACCCGTAATTAGTGCTAGCATCAATTGCAGGTATGTGCGGTGGATGTTTGCTGCAATACATTCATAGCTATTTGCCCTACATGTACGATTAATACTGTAGCATGCAAATTAACTTTTCAGTTGGCTGGGCATGTTCAGATATGTATGGCTACCCAGTCAGGCTTTATAGGGGTTCCCTGGCACCATTTGATTTTTTTATTACATATTACTAGAAGAATGTCAAAGCACCAAAGAAACATCTTAGGTATCTCACACAACATCAGTGCGGACAAATGAGTAACACAAATAATGCCCACAAAAACTGCAAGAAAAATCCAATTACAAACAAGTCATCAGCAAGTTACTGATATCAGAACGTATAGCTGCAACAAGCAGTATACAGAAAAAAAAATGGGGCCATTCATCAAAGATAGGAACATAATTTAATTGCCTTAATAAGCAGCACAGAGAGAATCAGAGATCTTACCACATTTATTTTAAAAATTTACAATGCCTTGATCCAATGTTACCATTATATTGGCTATTTCTCAAAGTAGCAACACCTCCATCTATTTCATGCAAATCAGGGGGTTGTTACAACAATGTCAAGCCAGCAAAGGGCTGTTAGAGAGATGAATCTGGGATTGAAGGAACCAATGTACACTACAACTATACATTGATAGCAAAAATAGAAAATGTATTTGTTTCAACACTTGAAACTTTCTTTGTAGTCAGGTGGCCCCCAAACATGAAATACAGAGAGACCACTCACAGGCACATAAAAGAGTGTTATCAAGTTTTGGGTTCTAGCTAAAACTAGTCCAACAATGGTTACTTAAGACTTTTTCTTCACATTTTCAAATTTTACTTCACATATTCTGAAAGCCAAAACTTTTTTTATTTTTTCAAGCACAGAATTGCATGGGGGCTTTTTTTTATAGGACAAGATACTTTCTAAAAACACTGGGGCACGTTTACTTACAAGGTCACTCGAGTTCACTGAAAGTGAATTGTCTGTCTATAATGCTGCGAGCGACGGTGCATGGCGATCGTGCGCCAGAAGTCATGAATCTGTCGCTTACCAGCACTTGTGCGACAGAGTGCACCTTAAAATAGGGTGATCAACACAATTTGAAAGTTAAATTCGGCACTTGGTACGAATCAGTTGGACCATCCGATGACACCCCCCCTTATTTGTGCTGCATAGAAGCCGGTTCAGCTGCGCCACAAAAGGGTCACGTGCAACACAATCGTAGTGCAGACACTTCTTAAATATCTGTGCAAGCTGTTTTAAACATGAAGAATGTGCAAGACCCGACAAAAATGCTTAGTAATTGTGCCCCACTGTTTAATTTCCTCTACATTCTACTAGGAAGCAGGGGAAAAAAGTGGTGTGGCACTGAAAAAATTGAATGCCATAATTTTTTTGGCCATTTAAATAATTTGTTTTGGATATACATATTTGTAATTTGTTTTTTTTAATCTATTTGTGTTATCTAAATGTGTTCTAGGGAATGGGAGAAATATTAATTTACATCTTTAATTTGTAAAACTCCTTCCTTTCACCTTCTCTTTTAAATATCTTCCATCTAATGAAAAAAAAGTATAGTATATTTTTCACAACGTGGAAACCTTTTATTAACATACTTAAAACCAAACTGCAATCCTGCTTTCAATATACAACATGGTATTAAGAGTGACAATTATGAGATAACCTGCCTATTTCAATAATTAACTGAATCTTATGAGTGGATGATGGTTCATACATAGGCCAGAGATAGTGGCCATACAGCCCCCTCCTACTTTTCCTCTGTTCCCCCCTCATAGTATCATAGTTTATATGGTTGAAAAAAGACAGTTGTCCATCAAGTTCAACCAAGGAAGGGAAGGGATTGGATGAGGAAGGGATTTAGGGGAAACAATTCTATATAACATAACCATCAATGTTATTTAGGTTTAAAAAGGCATCTAGACCCTTCTTGAAGTTCTCTGCTGTGCCTGATGTGACCAGCGCCTGAGGCAGGCTATTCAAAGATTGACAGTTCTCATAGTAAAAAAGCCCTGTCGCCTCTGGTGACATAACTGAGACCATCCATACCCCTTATCATTTTTGTGGCTCTACGTTGAACCCTCTCCAGCTCCAGGGCATCCTTTTTATGCATTGGTGCCCAGAACTGGACAGCATATTCCAGGTGAGGCCGAACCAGTGCCTTGTAGAGTGGTAATATTACATCCCTATCATGAGTGTCCAACCTCTTTCCCAGCCACTCTCCCTCCAGAATTTTCTGATCACCAGGACTGAATTCATCACCAGCTCAGATCTATGCCTGGCTCCTAAAGTGTGATTTAGATTGCAAATGAGGCTTTGTACTAGAAAGATTGAGTTTTGGCTGGTTTTGATTATGAATGTAAATGTAATTATCAGAGGGAAGAATACTGGAAACAATAAGCTGTGAATATATTTCATACTTTTACCACAGGGCTAATTCCAGTACTAAAATGTAAATAAAGTTGATTTGTCCAGTCAATACACTTAAAGATAAAGATTATATACACAAAGCTATTAAAAAATATGTAACCCACCAAAATACCACCAAAAAACATATGCAGCGGGTGGGATTTAAAAATCCACATAATGTACATTATGTACATCATGGCAAAGTTTAGGAGGTGTGGAGAGAACTCATCTTCTGACACCTGGCACTGTTAACCATTAAAGTGGTGCCATCAAATGTGATCATTGCATTTGAATCCTCACAATGGGAGGGTGCTACTATCTTGGAATGAGATCCACGCCCCTATGATATCATTGGGGGGAAGCAATCAGTTTTTTAGACTATAGATCTCCTGGCTGTGATAGCAGGATATGTATAAAAACCTTACAGAGGCTGGAACCAGTAAATTTCAACTATAATGCAATAGTTTCACAGTATATTGGATTGCAGTATATGGATCACTCCGTGATTGTTCTGACCAAAGAATAATGAAGAGATGTCATTTGGATCACATTTTTGATTCCCAGTACATTAGATGGAATATTGAATACTGACATTTGGAAGTTAAATTTGTTCTGCAGATAACAAGCACTCGTACAGCTTTATAAATAGAAAAATAGAACAAAGTTTTGGGAGTGAAACCCCAAAGGGTCTGGTTGTTAAGGGGTAGCACTGTTACTTAGTTGTAAAGTGGAACAATGTTCTTAATGAAAGTGGATTACAATAGTGCGTTCTAAACATACTTTGCGTCAAGGGTGGAGGTAAAGGATGATTGTGGTGAAACATATCACTACAAGTAAAAGCTTCCATACAGGTAAAAAATGTCTATTATGTTTCTCTTATTGAAGAGCAACAAGTATGTGGTTAGCAAGGCAAGTGTCATGCATTATAGGCTATGGGTAGTTGCTAGGATATTGGAAGATGCCTTGATTCATTTTCTTTGGGAACTTTTACAGTAATTACATAGAGTAAATAGTACCTGTTGCATGCACACTATAATTTGTTTGGCTTCATGCCTGGGTACATGGGCATTTGGCACCAAAATGGATGCCTGCGAGACAGTGATGCTGTAGATGCCAATTATTAAAGGAGTGTGTGCATAGATTTGAAGAACAATAGAACACTCATGATGCAGAAGGTTGGTATTACATGCAGCTGAAAGGATCATAATAATGAATGTCCAAAAGACATTTCAAAATAATTTTCTCTATGAATAAAGATGGATGGAACTCTATATAAGAATAAGGATGTGATTGGATGTAAAAATAAAATTTAAATGTATTACAAATAGTTATTAGTGGACTCTGATTTGATGGGGCCTTGAGAACTTCTTCGGGGGCAGGGTTGCTGCTTGATTAATACTGAAGAAGCCAATCAGGCAGCTCGAGTGACCATAGGTATGTCTTCTGTAGGCATGCCTGTGATTGCCTGGGCAAGACATTTGACTCTGAAGTATAAAAGCAGGGTCACATGCCCGGATGCAATTACACATAGCAGGCAAATCTAGTGAGAGGTTGTTGTTCATCATAGAGTCATGTAGACAGGCAGGCACTTAAGTATATAGAGGAAGTTGCTGTTATTAGGGACAGATGAAAAATTTAAGTAATTTTTACTGCTTGTAGAGCATTATAAAACAATACTTTTAAAGACCAGACTTTCATTTACTGCATCATCCAGCAAGATCTTCAAGGTTCTGTCTCTGGACCTTCAGCTCTGGAAAAATCATAAATCTTCATCAATCATACCTAGATTGCTCCAGAATTGCATCCAGTAATTCCTTGATTGTAAAGTTGCTACTGTCAGTGAATAGAGTGCACTACTATGTGGATTATAAAGGTGCTACTGTCAGTAAATAGCGCTCAGTAATACCTAGATTAAATGTTTACATGCCATTTTCTGTGCTGAAATTCCTCGTGATTGATAATATTTATTAAATTCTGCAGTATGTTTATCATATAGATTGTTTTTGGTTACTACACAACCAAACAATTGAGCTCCATCCACAAAATAGATAGGGAGAAGCATTACATACTGATTTCTCTGTGCTGTGGCGGGTACTCCGCTATAAAGGTCCCATGAAGAGTTAATATGATAACAATGAAGACAAGCATAAATGTCTTGGTTGCAGTATTCAAAGATATTAAGATACAGTTAGAGCTCCTCATCCTGTTTCTTGTTTTGCATACCTGCAACAACCCCTGAGCTAGAGAGATGAGTTCAGGGCTAGAGCTTTTCCATAAATAAATGGTGCTACTCGCATGTTTCTTCTTCATTATTAAAAAAGAATTTGCCCTTGAATAGCTGTCATCCTCCATTAAGATATATAAAATCTACATTAAATGTAATGGATCAAAGAAAACAGGCCAATACCTGTCAGGGCGATTTAGGACACTAAACCACCCACACATTCTTATGGATCAGTAGTTTATTGTCCCAATTCACCCTCTTTAACTTCCATCCTTAATCCTTTGATGCTGGTATGTTGCGGGTAGTGAAGTCTTTGTAGTACACCCTGGCTTCACTGTGTAAGTCATGTAGATAAAGTGCATGCATAGAGAAGCCATCATGGGTATCATGGCTTCACTCACCTGAGGAGGAGGAGGAGGTGCCAGCACAAGATTTTGAGATGTGGGTCTTATGTGCTTTTATTTTTTGCTTTTTTCTCCAGTCACAGCCCTTATAAACGTCAATTTGGGACCCCAAACCATTGGTCCATAAGGACCTGTAGTTGGTTTAGTTGGCATCTGTAATCTACAATATTGACATACAACAATATACTATACATTGTTTTTGTGTGCTAAAATAATATAATATAATAATATGAATAATTATTACAATTTTCCATAAAAATCATATGCCTTTAGATCTTTTCTTTTAATGATGCTTCATTGTTTTTAATGTTTCTGTTTTCTGTTTTAATGTTTTCTCATAACAACAGATCATAACAAATTCATTGGATGCCTTTTGATTTACCTTTACTCATGTGACATATTTCCATTTTTTTTTCATTTTTTTCTTAAACCCTTAAAACCTTTTTTGTTTTTTGTTTTTCAATTTTTCACTTTCCAAACAATTTTTCCATGTACAGAGCTGTGTGTAGGCTTGTATCCTGCATAACAAGTTGTACTTCAAAGTGATGGTATTTAATATCCAATGCTGTGGACTAGGAAGTAGGAGAAAAATTCCAAATGCGGTGAAATTGGTGAAAAAAACATTTGTACTATTTTCTTGATAGACGAAGGCTCATTTGAGCCGAAACACACGTCGGGGCTGGAGTCACCCTGGACCTGGGAACCTGCAATCCAACTATGGGTAAGAAAACCCTTTTACTTTAAAACTCTCGGGGCAAGTGTAATATGACTTTATATATGCATCAACACTATAATATGTCTATATCGGCACATCTCTTAAATTTACCCGAGTTGTAGATAATATACAATGCATGGCTTTTCCCTTTGTGTCTAAGTGGTGTTACTCCCTTGCCTGCGTACCACCATCTGTGGCTGTACATTTTTAACCAATATCAATTAAAAAATCTTTTATGTTTTTTTGTATGTTGAATTCAATAAAGTACTACTTTACTATATTAGAACGGTGTGTTTTGTATCCTGGGCCCGTTCCCCCCCTCTTGGGTAGACAAAATAGGCTTAATTGTATCCTGTGTACTTCAAAGTGATGGTATTTAATATCCAATGCTGTGTACTAGGAAGTAGGAGAAAAATTCCAAATGCGGTGAAATTGGTGAAAAAACCATTTGTACTATTTCTTGAGGGCTTAGTTTTTACGGGTTTCTCTTTACCAATGAGTTTTAGCATGGCTTGCTGCATTTCCTCTAGCTGTGCTTAAACTGTTGGTGCTTGTCAATGCTGACTGGATTATGAGGCAGGAGAAGAGGCAGCAGAGTAGGAGGCAAGAAGTGATGTCCAGAAATTATGTTCCCCACAACGATTCCTGTCTGAGGCCCAGCCACCACTGCATTATCCCAGTGGGCTGTTAAAAAGATGTAACATCCCAAATTATGGGATGTTGCACAGTACACTTTTTTTTTTTTTTGCCAAACATGGTGCTGGGTGAGAACGGCCTGCCCAGAAAAGTAGTGACAGCTGGGACAGCCACCGCCATAACATGTACAGAATAGTAGCTTTATAAAAGGCCAACAATTTTCCAACTGTCCCAGTCAAGACCAGGGCTCAGTGGTAAGATGGGAAAAGCACTACTTTTTTTTTGGAGCATAGAAGAACCTGAACCTATCCAAGGGATGGTGTGGACAGACTTAGTGGTGGTGGTGGTGTCACTTCCTCTCTGTAAAAAGAGACAGCTGGCCCTGAGAGGTGATGATAGAGGCTTTGACAACCAAAGCAGCAGAGGGAACCACATTTGTTTCTGTGTGTTTTCACTGTGTGTAATCCAATGCTGTTCATGTTTTATTTGTCAGGACCTAGCTATACATGTGGTGCTCCGATGGTTGCTCCCTTCACGGTGACACAGGATGTAAATAACACTTGTTTAGTCTTCTTCACATTGCCTGAAAAAATGACATGCCAGGGAGATCCTCTGCACTGGCCTTTGTGTTTTAATCCTTGGACATGGTGGATGGTAGCAGGTCATGTCATGGCTATAGTAGAAGTGTACAATCAAAGAAAATGAAACCTTGCACAGCAAAATATTACACCAAGTAAAGGCAATAGTCGACACACTCAAGATCAGCAATCGAAAACCAGAAAAAGTAGTGTGTCACTGACATAGTTTGGTTCAAGAAAACATGACAAATTTTATTAATATCAGACACTGAACACAAACATGCATATAAAACCAATTAAAACTGTACCAAAGTACATACAATTGTTTACCATGTTATGCACTATGGTCGGTGCAAAAACAAAACACCTCCTGAATAGGTGGTATACACCCAAACCACCCCCAAGCAATGAAAAGACAAATATAGAGTGCAAATGCATATGTCATGCTGCCATAAAGGTAAAGACTAGGTAGATAGGTGCCTACAGTATAATGGAGTCAATACAGGTAATGGAGGCATACCCTAGTGTATATAACAGATAACCTGGCAATAAGCCAGTAAAGTAGCAGCATACAAACAGGGTGGTGGAGTAGTCAGGAGGTGGAGGGCTCCCCCTATAGTAGAAGTGTGGTTATAAAGGTGGCTGATCTGGGGCTACTATAAATCACTCCATTGATGAAGTAGGGAGATTTATTATCCAAACAAGTAGATGTGTTTCCTGCTATAAAGCCCTTCTTCAAGTACAGTTAGAAGAGTAAATGTGGAGAGAAGCTGCTATTCCTGCAGCCCCCTCACTGATCACTTTTTCTTACATTTTTCATGCTACAACGTTTCCATTTCCACAGCAGTATTACACAAGTTGTTTGTTTTCTTATAGCAATGTCATAACTATGGGTTGCTTGATGCACCTTTGCACTCTTCTGCATTTTCTGATGGATACTTAGGGAATTTTGACCACAGCTTCTTCATCTGAACTATCATTGCTTTTAAGTGACATTGGTTCTAGTTAATAGTCATCACCCCACAGAGCTTTTTCCCCATCACTGCCCTCTTAGTCAGTTTCCACATTGCTGAAAGCCCGCACTTTGGTTTTATCATCATCAGGGTGGATGTCCTGTGATGGTTTGCTGTCCAGATTATTATCTGTTGTTGGCATCTGGGAACTCTTTGCCTGCAACTGAGGCAGGGGCATGTGCATGGCTCACAAAATCCCAAGGAGAGTTATCAGAGATCATTAGTGACTGTTCCTTGATCTGAGGTGGATGGGCTTTGCAAAATGAGCTGAAGTCGCTTGAAAACAATACCATAGTATTATTTACCAAGTAATTGACCAATGCCTTAACTTCGTCTGGCCATTCCATTCTGGGAATACACACAAAGTACTTGACAGTGCCTTGAAGAGTCCAATGATTAAAAATTTCTAGCGGCCCCACATTGGCATTCTAGCTTTCTCCTCTCCCTCGAACAATGCTGGTCATTTTGATTTCCTAATTATCTAATTTAAAAAAAATGATTTCTTTGTTTAGTTTTTGTATGTTATTATTTTGTATGTTATTATTTTAGTTTTTTGGGCAGGGCAAATACCCTGTTATTCCCACAATTTTTCAGCTCTCTATCCTTTACTAGCCCATTTTAAGCCACATTCTGGGTGCATCTACCGCCAGGATGAAATACTGTATGCAAATGATCCTGAGAGGCTCCAGGCTCCATTAATACCTATGGATCCTGGAGCCCCTCAGGCTCATTTGCATACAATCCTTCATCCTGGTGGTTGACTCCCTTTAATTTAATGCATGTTTAATGGAGGGAGCAAAATAAGATGATACATTTCAAATATTACATTTAGAATAAAGGACCTAGTAGGTTAAAACTCTATATGCAAAGCATTTTTGCCGAACGTTCTCAAGAAATGATTGTTGACTGGCCTAGCTAAAATAAAAAAATTAAACATATTTATGTTTAACTGCACATGTATGGGCATTTAAAGCCAGTTTAATAAACAATCAAGGTGAAGAGATGTATCTAGGCACTATGCACCACTTGTTCTCTGAGCTGCGGCACCTTCCTGTAGAAGATACAGAAACTTTTCAAGAACCCAATTTCAAGACAGCAATGACCCATAATGGGTTCCAGAATGATTCAAAACCCCATTGTGTTATTTCAGATTTTCAGCATTTACATATTCGTTAAAAAGATTACAGCAAGAGAGCCTCCCCCTGGTCACAGAACTGATCAAAATCTATTGATGTATCCTCTCAAGTTTTAACTTATTTGCCTATATTACTGCAACAGTTACCGGAGAAGTAACTAATTCTACAAGAAAAGCCACTACTGGGTTCCATGACACATATCAGAAATATATAGAGATGATAATTCCTAAAACTCCATATGCAATATGCATGTTCCAGCACAAATTAAGGACATCAGTGGAGTGGAATACCATACTGCAATGCAAATTCCTAAAGTATTCTAGTTGCTAGTCGAGAATCATGGGATATACATTTCATAATGTATGGACACTAAAAAATAGAAGGCTGTAATCACCCCATCCGGCACATTTGGGAATTGACTTTAGGGATGATTAATTACTTGTTACTTGGTGATATTTCTGTGCCACTTGCATGTGGAAATAACACCATCTTCATTGCTTTACACATACAGACCAATATACAATAATAATAGCGAGGGCGAGTAACTAATAGGATTGCTACATATTACATTTGATCTTTTTAGGTAGCCAAAAATAAGTGGGCGCTAAAAACTTTTCTTATATCTCCCCTAAAATATAGAACACATTTGAATTTATTGCTTTAAAATGCCTTTCAGCAGAATATAAAAAAGCTAAAATTGCCAAATAAGTTCTTTGAAGGGCAACCTGGCACAAAGCCCTTAGACAGTCCGAATAGATTAAAATTTTACAATATTAAACATTTATTTAAAATGTGTGAAACCTCATTTTTTACAACTTTCAGTTGCTCACTACTGCTTTGTAATGTGAGAATACAGCATGGTCATAACTATGTGTCTGATATTGTATAGTTTGGCCGATGACACAAAGGAGCCATACACTGACCGCAGCCTGTAAATATATCCAATGTATTCTACACCTTTTGCACTATATACTGTACTCTGTGTAATCTCTATTGCAAAACTATACATCAGAGGAAATGCTTTTTAAACCATGTAATTTTTTCCATCTTTCCATCCATTTCAATCAGCCAAAATACGCTTGCATTGCGGCTAATTTAAATGAATGTTTTTCATTTCAAACACATTTACTCTCCCCTTTAATCCTGGCAATAATATATTTACTGTTTGAAAAAAATGAAAATAAAAAAAAGTTTTGTAGTGATTGCATTTGCAATGAAACAGCGGGATTTCAGATTTCAGTGTAGCATAAACAAGCCCCTGGGCAGTTTTTAAAAGGATCTTGTTTGTTCAATGGGATAATCAGTTAAAAGCAAATTGCTGTAGTTCCTGCAATACGGTGGGCAAATAATACCAGCTAAATCCCAGATCTAAAATTTCCTTTTGAGCTGAATTCCACATGTCGTGAAATTTATATGCTTTACATTGAGGCAAACAATGCTCGCCTGAATACCCGTTACATTTCTGGTAAGAACAGTCCAACTTGTGGAATATAGTTATTAGCCCAACAACCTAACTGAGAGGTTATTTATGGCTGTGCAAACACAGCATGATTTGTACGCATGATTTGGAGCTAAATGCGGTATTACTTAATTACTGCATATATAATGTGAATGGCTATTACACCTATTAAAGATGTAGCGCAATTAAACTTCTACTGTTTTCTGCCTGCATTCACATGAATTACTTTGTTACCATCTAGCAGGATGAGGTTCTACATAAACTGTTAACTGTTAATGGTTGCTTTCACGCATAAAATATTTAACTGTTACTAATGTTACTCATTGATTAACTGTTAAATGAGAGGCCATAAAAAAAATCTACAAATACCAAATGTAAAACATATGTGCTTAGTACTATTAGTCACATATAAATGTAGGCAGCAATTTTATGTAGGCTCGACTACTAATTTGTCACAACTAATTACTGGGACACAATGGAACAATTGCATAAAAGTTGCACACTAATTACAAAAAAGCAGCAATGGTATATTAATTTGTCGTGATCTTTGTTGTCCTCCAAATCCTACGGACGTTACCCTGTAGCAATAACTAATTTGGCCACTTACTACAGTTTTTACCAACCAGGATAAAAGGTTTTCCTTTGCCTATGCTTTCCATGATCTTATTTCTACATCTGAAGAGTATCACAGATTCTTGACACTCAGTATCAAAGAAAACGGGAACAGTCAGGAATAGACTTCTTATCCTTATGGTCCTTTTTAGTAGTTAGTCCATGTTTACCTCTAGCATATAAAGACCAGTTATTTCTGCATCCTATGTATCCATGGACAACTGGCATAAACGGCAGAAAACTGATACACTTTAGATTTTTTTTTTTGCATAAAAAATATCATTTGATTTCTAATCCACTCTGCCACAAGAGGAGCCTTATTACATTATTGCTATAATCAGCTGGCTAAACAAAACAGTACATGGCATGCATTCAAATCAACTACATTTATGATGCCTAAATGAGCCAATATTTTACAATAGCTATTTTCTCTGGCTACTTGATTTTAGGAGTTTCCATTCACATTTTCTGTATGCTCAAATAAGGCTTACTGCACAGTTTCCTCTTGTTTAACATGTGCAATCCCATAACGAGGACCTGTCACCCATAAAAAGTAAGCCCAACTGAAGAAAGCAGCTAAAGTAAGCAGCTCCTAGCGCTACCTCAGATGTAGCAGTGTTACACTGCTAGCATTATTGGAACCCTCCACTAAAGCTAGCAGACACTGCCGCACTGTACAATAGGAACTGGGGGCATTTAATAGCTTCATAACTCTCTGGGGCCAAAGGCTACTCCATGCCCCCATTAGCCATTTCATACCCGCCTCTACACTTGTAATTTATGTCTTGTAGTATGTGTCCAGCATCAATAAATTAACTGCGCAAGCTCCGTAACCCCTGCCACTCTGCCTGCCGATCATGAGCATTGTGCATGCACAGTTTCTCACATTCATCTGTCTGAGATGTGCCCCGCTGGCAGACGTATGTGAGCATGCAGCAGATGCATCTCCAGCAAAGGGGCAGGAGCTACTGTGCTTCTGTAGTAGCCTTATTGATGCTGGAGATGCTCTACAAGAAATAAATTATGAGCGTAGAGACGGGTATGAAAAGGCTAATGGGGACATGGAGTAGCCTTCGGCCCCGGAATCTTATGAGGCTACTACATGCCCCCAGTAACCTCTAAAATTAATTACCATAATGTTTTACAAAATTTTATGTCAGCAGCAGCTGCATCCCAGAAGTTGGGAGTAGATATGTGCATCAGGGACTACTTCATAAAGTAGTTTCCCAATTGTATATTTCCTTTAACCATTTAGCGATATTGGACATAGTACTACTTCATGGGCGTCGAAGACTTGCCACATCGTGAGATAGTACTATGTCCAGCTTCTGGCAACAAGTGCCAAACCGTGCCTGCACCCGCTGCTAACACCCGTGATCGGAGTGAAGAACACATTGCAGATGTTTCTATACATCTGCTAACTTATCAGAAGACATGAGTACAGAAAGGTGTTCTTCACAATAGTATGTGAAGAACAAGATGTGTGAAGAATACATTACATTGCAGATGTTTAACATGGGTCATTCTCCTTTTTGAAGTTCCATGAATATTCCATTGAATAAAAAAAATGAAGAAAAAGGACTGACTTCCTTATTTCTCAATAAAATGACACATTTTATTGGTCCCCTTGGTCCCCTTGAAAAATGCTGGAGTCTCCCATTGACTTTAATGGGGTTCGTTATTCCAAACGAACACTTGAGCATCGGGAAAAGTTTGACTCGAATAACGAGCACTCGAGCATTTTAGTGCTCCCTCATCTCTAGTAGTGATCCATAGAATAAAGATAATATGTTATTTTTATGGTACAGTGTACTAAGAAGAAATCAAACCAGAATTTACAATTTTCTTTCCCTACATACATTTAAGAGTCAATAAAATTTCTTCAATAAGCTAATAACTAACTAAAATAAAGTATTTGTAAAGTGCATCTAATGTCGCTGAAAATAAGCCCTTATTTGTCCAAATTGCCCATACAGCATGTTACCACCACATATGGGGTATTGTTACACAATCCATTGAAAATTTGTACATTTTCAATACATTAAGCCAAAAAAATTAAAAATTTAAAATTTCACACAATTTTGTTTTATCCCCTGTAAAACAATTAAAGGGTTAACAAACTTCATAAAAGTTGTTTTACATACATTAAGGGTATAGTTTCTATTATGGGGTAATTCATGGGGTTTTACTTTTATTTAGGCCTCTTAAAGTGACTTAAAATCTGAGCAGGTCCCTCAAATACGATTTTGTGTTTATGAAAATGTAAAAAATCGCACCTAAATTTCAGAGCCCCATAACATCCTACAAAAATGAGAGGATGCAAAAAGAACCATGTCAACATAAACCAGACATTCATTTTTTTGCTGTTATTACTATGTATGGAAAAAGTAGAACATTTAGAATTTTGAAAATGGAGAATTTTTCCAAATTTTCAACAAATATTTTTTTTTTCATAAATAAACGCAAAACATACCACCAAAAATGTTCAACTAACATGAAAACAATTTCAAAATCACTTGAATATGTTTCGAGGTTATAACCACTTATAGTGGCACAGGGCAGATTTGAAAAAATGGGCCGTGTCAGGAAGGGGAAAAGTGGCTTCAGCATTAAGGGGTTAAGTTAGGGATTGCCTGTGTATCAATCAGATGAGCACTTCAGACAGCCACAATAAAATGCAGAGATTAGAAATAAAAAAATATTAAACAATAAAATAAAACATATGAAATGTATGCTTGAATTTGTAGTTTTAATTGCAAAGAAATATAAGTGATTGTGCATTTTATTCACTTGAACTTCCAATTCAATTCTTGAAAAAGACGACTGTTCATTTAAAAGATTGTTTAAAAAAAAACACAGTCAATATCATTGAAATGATTCTTAGATCTATTGTAAATTAAATCATTGCACACACATGCATCACAAAAAAATTGCATGCTTGGTCTCCTTATCCCCATTCACCAAATATGTTATTTACTGCTAAAATAAATACTTTTACAATGCATTTAAATGTGCAGTTCTGGTCTGTACACTACCCACTGGCAACCTTTAAATCAGAAAGTGCAATGAAACGTCTAGCAGGAAGAATGTACGGGCATTAAAGTATAAATATTGTTTCCATTACTGAGGGCACACTATTTACACTCCTGTAATGGAGATTAAACCCAGAGGCTCAAGATTGAAAGTGGCCATTGCAGAGAACAGACCTGCTTTAAAGCAGAAGATCAGTTGTCTGCTAAAGATGGTTAGTACTCTTCTGGGAAAGGCAATCATGCTTGGCCTTTAGATGGCAACTACTCTTATGAAAAATAGGAAGGAAATCTACTGCTATTCAAAGTGAGATGAAGTATTTTAATTGGCTGAAAGAAACAGCGTTAGTATGAAAAAATAGCAACACAAAAATTCAAAAGCACTTGAAAACAGTTTGATTCGTCCTCTAGGGAACGTTGTTGTTGTAAGTAAGGAGGCCCCACAGTTAAATAACCAGAACATTCTGCCGATTTTTTTCTTTATCCCTGCTATGCATTATCTCAGGATTCTGTATTCTGTATTTTTTTTTTTCAAATTTGACTTCAAATAATACAACTCTTTTGAAAAACTGCAAAGCATTTTATTCATTATTAAGTTTTGCCCAAAGACTTTTGACAAGAAAATAGGTGAAGCAGCAAAGAGAGCTTTCATTTTCTTCTGCATAAGAAACCCATTATACTGGTTTTTTCAAGTTATTCCCTTTGAAAAAGTGTGACCCTGCTGTCATAAGAACAAATACAAACCCAAATGTATCTAATGTTGAACAGACTTGTATTTCAGTAGTTGTATTTAACTATTTGTATTACTTTCAAGATACCCTTGAAACCCTTGTGACTTCATATCACAACTTTAACTGTGTATAATACAACTTAATTTTATAAGTTAATAATAATAGTAAATAAATCTTACCACCATTATATGCTGATCAATCCAATGCTGTATATTCTTGCTACATTTAGCTACATTAAATAGATTGCGGTGTTTTATTTGTGAAAACAAAATAATCGACCTTAGCAATGGTAGAAATGAAAAGTGGTTACATAACTTATCTTGTTCTACATGTTTGAAAAACATACTAACTTGGAAATTTGCTTAGAGTAAGCCCGAAACTTAATAGAGACATAAAGATAAAGGATGTTTCGCTTACTATTCTTCTATACTTTGAAACATTGTATGATATCTGGGGTTCTGGCTGTCAGTATTAAAAGAATGAAGAATCTTGATATCATGGAATCCATAGCTTTGTTTCCCAGTGGAATAGTGTTTTGCATTTGTCAAAATGTTATTATTGCCATAAAGAGAAGCCTGGGACCTAACTGGAATTAACTTCAGTGCCATTATACAAAACGTTAGGCAAAGTCTTATTTAGGAGATTTATGCTATTTTGCATGCAAAATCATAATGAATAGCAGATAAAAGGATAAAGATATAGGTCTACATTTATAAAAAAAAAAAAAAAAGTGCAAACTGCACATATGCAGTTTACCAGTGAAGTGTGTGGCGTGCCCCATTCATGAATTGTGGCGCACGGTCTTTATTAATCTGGCACCTGTTGCACTGCTCGGGGAGTGGGCACCATTATTTTTTGCTGCACTTTGTTTATGCTGCAGAATTGTGGCGCAGACAAAATTGGGGCACCCGTGAGTAATAAATGTGGTGCAAACTCCAACCAAGCACTAACATGTTCCTTTAGGTGCACATTTTTTTTTTGTCCAGTCGAAAACAGTGCAGTCACAACACAACTTGCACATCACAAACTGGCACAGACACTTTGTTAATACATTTACAAGTAGTTTGCATGGTATTTCTAGTGCAAAGTCAGACAGAAAACTGGTGCAAACACTTTAATAAATGTGAGCCACAGTCTACTTAAAAAAAAAACTTGTGTTGGATGTACAGTACAACATGATTTTCCTTTAACATTACTTACTCTGCAGAATACGTTTGAATACTTTATTTTATGTACAGTAGATGCTCATTTTTTTATTCGGACCAATTTGCTGCATGAATGCTTTTCAATCCAAAGTAGACGCTACATAGTTTTTTTACTCGCTGATTTCTGTTTTTGCAAAATGATAGGTCAAACTTTTTCTTCATTTTCATTGATTTTAGGGTTTCTTAATTGTTTTTACTAGTAAGTGAAAAAAATACAACTAGTGCTTGCAAGACATGATGGTTGGTGATTATTTTCCTATAGATAGTGGCCAACAATAAGCATTTTAGTTTACACCAACCATCTAATGGAGAGGGGGCGACATGCATATAGTTATGTTCTGGCTCTTGGATATGTTATGGCATTTTTATTTTACAAATAACATTGTCACCTGCTTTTACACTACAAAACTAGCAACATCTTCAGGTAGGATATAAATAATCCCTTCCAGAATTCTTTTTATTATTTATGTAAAAACTTAGAGTCTGGAGGTTGAGCCTCAGTTCACATACTCTTATATTTGGCTCTTCAGCAGATACATTTATGGTACTGGTCTCATTGTAAAAATAAGAATTTTGCTGCATCATGATTGTAGTTATATGAAGTTCAGAGACAGAGATACAGGAAGTTTGATACATTGTTAGGAATACAAGCTGCAGGTTAAGATCCAACTCCCCAAAATGTCTGTCTGTATCTCTGGTTATGTACAACTCAGAAGCACAATTATGATGAGTTTTGAAAGTGAGAAACTCATCTTTACTATGACAAAAGAACCATGGTGCCCCAAAAAGTTGCACCTGAAGTGACACTCACCCTACAGCCTACAGATATGAATCATTTCAGGCAAATTAAAAATTCAAATATATATTGCAGATAAGGAAGACTTTGGCTACCTTGTAAGCTCAGCAATAACTCCCAAGAAGAAAAAGTGCCCCAGGTCATCACACTACCATAATTCTACCATAAGAAAGCAGCTAGGAAAATTGACTGCATGGTAGTCCCAAAACCGCTGCTGAGCAAAAAGAACATAAAGGCTCATATCATTCCCCAAAAACATCTTAATGACCCCCAAGACATTTGAGACAAAACTGTGTGGACAGATGAGACAAATTTTACCTTTTTGGAAGGTGTTGATACAACACAGCATTTCAGAAAAAGTACATCATGCCAACAGCAAAATATGGTGATGGTAGTGTGATGACCTGGAGCTATTTTGTTGCTTCAGAACCTGAAGACTTGCTTTGTTAAATGGAACCATGAATTCTGCTGGAGAATGTCAGGCCATCTGTTGACCTCAAGCTGAAGCGCACTTGTGTTATACAGCAGGAAAATGATGCAGAAGACATCAGCAAGTCCAGTTCTGAATGACTTAAGAAGCACATAATTAAGACTTTGGAGTGGCCTAGTCAAAGCCCTGAACTGAATCCATTTGTTATGTTGTGGCAGGTATAAACAGGCAGTTTATGCTTTGAAACTGTCCAATAAGGGTGAATTAGAAGAAGATTAGTGGGTCAATATCCCACCAGAGAGCTAGAGCATTATAAAAGACTCATTATCAGGAGTTATAAAATAATAATAATCTTTGTTTATATAACACAATCAAATTCTGTAGCGCTTTACAAATCATAGGAGACATATACAAATATAATATTACATTACAGAGTACAAACAGTCATATGGAACAATAGGAGTGAGGGCCCTGCTCGCAAGAGCTTACAGACTATGAGAATGAGGGGGTGACACAAGAGGTTGTATAATGGTCCAGCTATTCTTTATAAGGGAACAATATAAAATAATTTAATAAATAAAGGGGGTCATGGTGGAAGGAGATGAGGAAAGGGCCAATCTACTGAATGTCGCCTTCTCAACTATCTTTAACCATGAAAATCCCTTGGTGGAAGACACAATGAGGAATAATGTAAATTCTTTTTGGAATGTTAACAGTTTAACCCAGGAACAGGGACGCAACCACTAAGATAGATAAATCACCGGGGCCAGATGGCATACAACCCCGGGTTCTGCATGAATTATGTACCGTGATAGACAGACCGTTATTTTTAATATTTGAAGATTCACTGAGGACTGGTTATGTTCCACAGGACTGGCGCATAGCAAATGTGGTACCAATATACAAAAAAGGATCAAAAAGCGATCCTGGAAACTACAGACCCGTGAGTCTAACTTCTGTGGTGGGGAAAATATTTGAGGGGTTTGTTAGAGATGCTATCCTGGAGTATCTCACTGTGCACAACCTTATAACCCAGCGTCAGCATGGGTTTATGAGAGATCGGTCCTGTCAGACTAATCAGGTTTCTACGAGGAGGTAAGATCAAGACTGGATCTGGGGGACGCTGTGGATGTTGTATATCTGGACTTTTCAAAGGCATTTGACACCGTGCCACATAAAAGGTTGGTATATAAAATGAAACTGCTGGGAATAGGGGAAAATCTGTGTATTTGGGTAAGTAATTGGATTAGTGATAGAAAACAGAGGGTCGTCATTAATGGCACATTCTCAGATTGGGTTGACGTTACCAGTGGAGTGCCACAGGGGTCAGTATTGGGGGCACTTCTTTTTAATATTTTTATTAATGACCTTGTAGTGGGTTTACACAGTCAAGTTTCAATATTTGCAGATGATACTAAGCTGTGTAAAGTAATAATACTGAGGTCGATAGTTTATCATTACAGAGAGATTTGTGGAAGCTTGAGGAGTGGGCAGAGAAATGGTTGATGAGGTTTAATGTAGGTAAATGTAAAGTTATGCACTTGGGCCATGTAAACAAAAAGTATAATTATGTTATAAAAAGTCAATTACTTGGTAAAACTGGAGCTGAAAGGGACTTGGGGGTATTGGTGGATGGTAAACTTAATGTTAGTGACCAGAGCCAGGCGGCTGCTACTAAAGCAAATAAAATTATGGGATGTATCAAGAGAGGAATAGATTCTCATGATAAGGACATAGTTTTGCCCTTATACAAATCCCTGGTCAGACCACACATAGAATATTGTGTACAGTTTTGGGCACCAGTGTATAAAAAGGATATAGTAGAGCTGGAACGGGTGCAGAGGAGAGCAACCAGGATTATTAGGGGATTGGGGGAATTACAATACACTGACAGATTACAAAATTTCAGATTATTCAGTTTAGAAAAAAGACGACTGAGGGGGGACCTCATTACAATGTACAAATACCTGAATGGACTGTACAAGGATCTCTCCAAAGATCTTTTTATACCTAGGCCTGTTACCAGGACAAGGGGGCATACTCTGCGCCTAGAGGAGAGGCGCTTTTACCATCAACATAGACAAAGGTTCTTTACTGTACGAGCAGTGAGACTATGGAACTCTTTGCCGCAGGAGGTTGTTATGGCGGACTCTATGTACATGTTCAAGAGAGGCCTGGATGCCTTTCTGGAGAGAAAAAATATCATGGGGATAAAACATTTATTTAATTCCTAAAGGTTGGACTTGATGGACTTGCGTCTTTTTCCAGCCTTATATACTATTATACTATGATACTATGAAATATTCTGCTGCTTAAACCAGTCATCAGCCGCAATCTTATATACAAAGTCCAAGGTAAAAGTAACTCTGGAGATGCCTGGAGCTTGGTATATATCTGATGTTTGCCAGATAACAGACGCGAAAAGAACACAGGATGGATTAGTAAAGAGAGAGTTGACATATCATGCAGTTAGCGAATGTGATAGGCTTGCCTAAAAAGATGGGTTTTAAGAACATGTTTGAAACTTTGGATGATGGGTATTAGTCTCAGAGTCCAGGGAAGGGCATTCCAGAGAATTGGTGTGATTTGGGAGAATACCTGGAGATGTGCATGAGAGGTGCATTAAGGTCACAATTTCTTTATCGCAGTTCTTGCTGCTAAGGTCTCTTTCCCATTGGTGCCATTTTTCACATTGTGGTTCAGCGATTTCCATGGATGGCTCTAAAAGCCATTGATTTCTATGGGTTTTTTCATTGGCTTGTATTTTCACTGATCCACTGTCTGTGGAAAATATTATGAAACATGTCCTATTTTTTTCACTGATGCAGATCACGGAAGGCAATAGAAGTCTATGGGTCCACAAAAAAAATAGACGAAAAACAAGGTGTGATTATTCCAAAGCAATGTTAAACCATCAGTTTTTTTTGATGACACAGTAACAAAATGGATGCACCAGTGAGACAAAATGGAATGGATGTGCAACTGAAGCTGAGCACCAATGTGAAAGATCTCTATGGGTGGTCCTACTACTTTTAAGGTTTTGGGGGGCATTTACTTTTTCCAACAGGAACCTGTAGATTTTGACTTTTTCCATTAAGAAAGCATTTTGTGCTTACCTGTGTTTGTCTAATAGTTGAATTTGTTGTGAGCCATCAAACATTGTACTGTAAGTGTGCAAAACATCCAAAAGATTCAGTAATCAGGAAGAGTGCAAATACTTTTCACATCACTGTTTACCATGCTCAATGCACCTAAAGTTAGAAACATATTTAGAAAAGTTCCTGATAAGCAGACTGAAAAAAATTTATTAAATTGAACTTTAACCTTGAACTTCTCAGTCTCCGACGTACTCTCTTCTTAATTAGTTATCATAAGTTGTACATACAGAATGTAGTCGGGAATCTGATAATATTATCTTTATTCATAGAAATGAGAAAGTAATCAATAAGTAAGTACTGGTTAAGAAGCGCAACAATAAAGAAAGCACCAGCCAGTTTACAAGTGAATAAAGCATTTTGGTGAGAAGCTTCCTACATAGCACTGGCAGCCTTTGTCAGTTGTGTCTCCATCCATCTTTCTTAGCAGAGAATGTAGAGTGAATTTTAGGTAAAGAGAGGAGGGAGGAAAAAGACATATAAGTGGAGAAAGAAACATTGTTGCTTTGTTTTCTTTATAAACTATGGTATATTATGAAGTTTCTTTGTAGCTATTAACAATTAAGGCTTTATGCCCATTCCAATAATAAGCCCAATAATATATTGATCTATGAGACTTATTGTACCTCTATATATCTGTAGTCTCATATAGTATCATAGTTTATATGGTTGAAAAAAGACACATGTCCATCAAGTTCAAACAAGGAAGAGAAGGAATTGGATGAGAAAGGGATTTTGGGGAAACAGTTCTATATAACATAAACGTCAATGTTATTTGCTCTCTGCTGTCCCTGCTGTGACCAGCGCCTGAGGCAGGCTATTCTACAGATTGACAGTTCTCACAGTAAGGCATACAACACTTTTCTCTTGAATCTAATAGATAAAAATTTACAATGTTTGAAATGTTTGGATATGAGATAAAAAAAAAGTTGCAGAGAACCATCAGGATTGTAGATCTGCAGTGGTCATGAGGGTTACAACAAAATATATTTAGAATTCTCAGTGTGTCCTTAGTTTATTGAAGATATTTAGATTACATCCTGAAGCAGAACTGGACTGTTGGGACATTGAGGTAGCACAGATTAAGCAAGGTATATTGGTTTGTGATTATTTTTATCTTGGCCATTAAATAGATCTATTTCTCTGTGACTGACATTTCAATTATACATAATTAGTTTTGAATGATTTCCATTTACTTCATTTGTTAGGATACTGTGAAATCTTGAACCATAGGCATTTTTAATGACAGAAGGGTATGAATTAGGTCTGAACAAAGAAAAGGACCTCAGGCACAAAAGTATGCAAAAATTATCACACTGATTTATTGTATTCTCATAGATATTCACACATATTTCTTATTCCCTTCAAAAATGAATACTCTACAGTAAGTACAGAACAAATCTTTGTACACCTTTCTACAGATTTTTTATTCTACAAGTTTGCTGCCTAAAAACAAAGTTGGCTGAGATACTGCCTCTCACACAGACAACCGATATTAGCAGCCTATGAGCCTTTAGATGTTCAATCAATTGTTAATATGGAGTAAACAACTCGAGATGCTGCACCCAAAAAAAAAATTACAAAACAAAAAAAAAAAATAAGAAACACAAATGCCTATTTAAGTAAATAAAAAAAATTATATAATATTAATATGCAAATAAAAATAAATACCATAGTTTTTTATTCTTACATGAAAATTGCATATACATTTTGCATTTGTCTTTAAGTAGCAATTCCTTTGCTTTCTTTTTATTGCCTCTGACATAGATCTAAGATCATCAGTGTCTCAGTAATGATAGCAGCTACCACCTTCCTTTCCCTTAATGCTGTATGCATCAATAAGCAGAAAAATGATGGCTGTACATGGTAAATTAACATAAAGAGGAATCCAGGGAAGCAGCATTCATAAAGTATGTTTATATAATGATGACAGATTCTAGGGGTATATACCTGCCTGTATATAACTAACCCTGCTTAAGTACTTCATGGATTATCTGAAGCATTGCCTTCTCTACTGCAAACTGTTAAATCAGGTTTGTTTTGGAGTGTGTACCCTAGTTCAGTCCAGCAGCCTGGCACAAAGATTAGGAACTTACTACAACTTTGAAACACATCAGACCTTTTTCTTTTTTATGGTACCATAATGATGTTTTAACAAGATAAAATCTTGTGCCTGGATACTGTGCCTCACCTCTCTATGTTTCCATGACTGATTCGATCAGCTTCTCCTTGCATTGGCATATATTTTTTGGCTACTACAGGCAGGTAAGCTGAAAACTATTTTTTTTTTCGTTTTTAACACATACTCTAGTTCAGGACCATATGGATTTCCACAGTACCATTTTTTTTTACAAAATAACAAATATTTTAAATGTAAGTACCAAATATATTGTTATGGTCTATTTAGCCAATAATATATAAAATAATTAAACCTTAGCCCCAATCAATCTGGAATATTAAGTATAAAATCACATAAAAAGCTCTAATACTCTAAACAAAGGGGTACAATTTAAAAAAAAAATCAAATGGTTTATAGTTTGTGCAATAGGAACCTACAGGCAATGTGTAAGTCTACAATTTAGCAAAGCCTGCCATCGTTGGTGTGTGACAGAGGTTGTGTTAGTTTAATAGAACAGGAAGAACATTCAAAGGAGAGGAGAAAACAGTGACTGTGCTACATTTAAGCATCATATCATAGTATAGCATAGGTTTTTTAAAATACTTCATTAAAAAAATGTTGTCCCTTTTTGCTGCCACTTCTTACTCCAGCAGTGAGCAATGCATATGAAAGTCTTCTCAGATCCATGAACAGCACACAGATAATGAGGCTAAAGATTAATTCTTAGCATACCTAGAGACTATGTTAGCTGCAAGGAGATTAGACAATCCAACAACTGTCTGTAAGTCATTAGACACTGTGTTTGAGCCCCATTAATCTTACATGGTGGACCTATCTTCTTGAGCATTTTAACATCAGTAAACATTTTTAATTAACTGGAAAATTATATCTACAGACATATTCACTCTTAACTAAGCACTATGCAAAGCATTGGGGTTTTAGAGCATAACTCAAAGAACAGTGACAAGAGCTGAAATCCAGGGCATCGGAATTAAGAAGTTTTTGACAGATTCCAGAAGCAGTGACCTGCAGCTGGAGTCAGATGGAGCCAGACCATGAGTAGACATAATTCCCAAAGTAGCAACATAAAGAGGATCCATGGTGGAAAGAGCATAATTCACAAGGATTACCAAGGCTGGATGGTATTGTCTCTAGGGACAGCAAAAAAATCCTCAACCACTGACTGATTGTACAATTGTTGGGAAGACATAGCAGACGAGTAAGAAGGGAAAAAAATGAATCCACTGGAACATGTAGTCATGTATGGCATATACCGTATTTTATGGACTATAAGGCGCACTAAAAATCCTTTGATTTTCTCAGAAATCAAAGGAGCGCCTTATAGTCCAGTGCGCCTTATATATGAAACAAACTTACAGATAACAGCTGCCTTGAACTGTGCACCTGTCTGACACCTGCAAAATTATAGGTCTTTGTAGAATCCACTGAAATTAAAGCATATTAAACAAACAAAGGACATGGGATCAAAAATGCAAGGCTTCAAGCACACAAACGTTATTTTTGGATGTGTGTTAGCCATTGTTTCAATGACTAGTGTATGCCCCCATTTATTTCTTTGAGCTCATACAGCCATGAGTATGAGCCGACTACTCTGTCTGAAAATTACAGAGCAGGTCCTATTCCTACCTGAGATTTTGGCTTTGGCAGTGTTTTCTATTATCACAGGTCGATGATGCACACAGCCAAAAACAATGACCTCAGACTCATTGGGGCAGATTTACTTACCCGATCCATTCGCGATCCAGCGGCGCGTTCTCTGCGGTGGATTCGGGTCTTCCGGCGATTCACTAAGGCAGTTCCTCCGATGTCCACCAGGTGTCGCTGCTGCGCTGAAGAGCATCGGAACGCCCTGGAGTTCACCGAGCCGGGCTGAGTGAAGGTAAGCGAGTGTTTTTTAAAATGCGACGGTTAGTACCAAGGGGCCCAAAGAGTGCCAGGAAAATATTCCCCACACCATGACACCACCACCACCAGCCTGAACCGTTGATACAAGGCAGGATGGATCCATGCTTTCATGTTGTTAACGCCAAATTATGACCCTACCATCAGAATGTCGCAGCAGAAATCGAGACTCATCAGACCAGGCAACATTTTTCCAATCTTCTACTGTCCAATTTCGATGAACTTGTGCAAATTGTAGCCTCAGTTTCCTGTTCTTAGCTGAAAGGAGTGGCACCCGGTGTGGTCTTCTGCTGCTGTAGCCCATCTGCCTCAAAGTTCGACGTACTGTGCGTTCAGAGATGCTCTTCTGCCTACCTTGGTTGTAACGGGTGGCGATTTGAGTCACTGTTGCCTTTCTATCAGCTTGAACCAGTCCGCCCATTCTCCTCTGACCTCTGGCATCAACAAGGCATTTCCGCCCACAGAACTGCCGCTCACTGGATGTTTTTTCTTTTTTGGACCATTCTCTGTAAACCCTAGAGATGGCTGTGCGTGAAAATCCCAGTAGATCAGCAGTTTCTGAAATACTAGGACCAGCCCTTCTGGCACCAACAACCATGCCACGTTCAAAGGCACTCAAATCACTTTTCTTCCCCATACTGATGCTCGGTTTGAACTGCAGGAGATTGTCTTGACCATGTCTACATGCCTAAATGCACTGAGTTGCCGCCATGTGATTGGCTGATTAGAAATTAAGTGTTAACGAGCAGTTGGACAGGTGTACCTAATAAAGTGGCCGGTGAGTGTATGTATTAATACCAATTCTTTATGTAGTTAAAAGCAAATTAGTAAAAATAATTAAATAATTTAATTTAAAAAAGAGAGCTACGAGAACTACACAAGGCACAACATGACATAACAGCCTTATCTTGAATGCATGGATTTCCTATGGCAGTAGTGTACAAAAATAATTACACAGAGCTTTGCATATTACATGCAATTACATACATTACATATAAGAGCCATCAGCCATATAGTTTACAACATAGAAATGAATTGCCACAGGAAAAAAAATATGGTAAAGATAAAAACAAATTAAGTTTTCATTATATAAATGGCAAAATAAAGAAACAAAGGTGAGGATTTTAAACCAATTATTATCTCGGGAACCACATACTTCTACAAGCAAAGTTAATTATCTGTCTAAGAGACCATTCAAGCAATAAAAATAATTTCAGGAGGTAGGCTGTGTCGAGTTCTTCTGTGGATGTTGTATTAGTAGACAAGATGACATTACATGAGAAACAGTTGTGAAAATTGTTGTAATTAAAACTTTTCCATCTCATATAACCATTTCATTAAAAGAAAAATATATCATGAATTTTTAAAGGGATCCTCTGGAAATATAAAAGAAATATAAAGATAATAGGATAGATATAATCTATTATTATCAACACTTATTAGTCATATACAGTATAGATAAATAACCTACAAAGTTTCCGAGCAGCAATCAGGTTAATTTTAGTTTTGAACACAAATGCTTCATTCTCCAAATGCATGGAAAGGGAATGGCAGGAAACCGGAGGATCCGGAGGAAACCAACGCAAACACATCATTGAAGAACAACCTTGTTAAACCCCTTAAATGTTGCAGTCATGATTAACCATTAAGTGTTGCATTTCAGGTAGTGGTTATCGTTATTTCTCTATTGCAGTGAAATGCTTAATCCTGGGCCCTAAAACTCTCTTCAGGTGCGGAAGAGTGGCCATTTGTGGATCTATCTTTTTCAGTCCCTGAGGTCCATTTAAGCTGAACCCAATCATATTGCCCTTGTGGAATCCCAGCTGCTCTCCAGCAGGGTAAACACTTATCCTAGTTCTTAAGAAAATACCATGTCACTGTCTGTATGTATTGACCACAAGCTTAGGGATAGGTGATAGGTTTCTCCTACTGCCATCTCTGAACCTATGATACTAGGGTCTATGGACCCTAAAGCCAGAACCAAAGATCAATTGAAGAATGCATTATGTGGCAAGTCCAGACATTTTCTGAAGAAGCATGGAATAAAGACACCCTGTTTTTTCACTTAAATTTTGGGGTGCCGCCTTGTTCCTGAAGTATGTATTGTGGACTACAGTGCCAATAGTCTGACGGATTTGCACCCACAATTTTTGTGCTGCTCTGGAATTTCCTTACTAGTTACCCAAGCAGATGTGCCCCATTGAAGAGGGTAACAATTGGTGTAATACTCACTGATTCCCAATAGGTATTGGGATACCATTGGTTAGAGGGTATATGAAAAAGACCAGGCTGTGGATTGATGTGCTACCAAGTGGTAGATAAATATATTTAGACACTATTTTTATTTTTTGCTTTTGGGCCTGGTAAAAGCCCAATAAAAAGACATTAGGCTAATAAGACGATCTCCTGGTCCTGGGTATATTTTGGTGCAATATCTATCTACTAAGAAGCTGCATCTTAAATGGGTTGGCCACTTAATTCTTTCAACCCCCTTGTTGACCACTAAATTGACCATTATAAGTGTCTCTGCATGTATATGCACCTGCACCTCTGCCTTCTGCTTCAGCGTTCAGAGATGTAAACAAAGATCCACTGAGAGTCTGCAGACAGCATTATAGTAAATAGCAGAAATGCTGTTACATACAGTTATATCTGTCCTGGCATCTTCCACAGTTTGCTCTGTGAGACTGAAAAAACACAGATTTTCTATGCATTTTTCAATGTGGCTTTAGTTGCTGGGATGTTCTGATTGATCACCACACCTTTGCATCTCAGGTCTGGAACAGTAATAGTTAACCATTGAGATTGACAGACCTCTGCCCCATTCACCTATAGTTAAGTTTCTGTTGAATATCCTGTAACAATTTGTCCAGTGCCAGGTATAATTTATTTTGGCCTGCTTTATACCCGGTGTGTGAGACTTTGATATCTGTATTCCTGGCCTATTCTAATCTCGGCTTCTGTTATTGACTATTCTCTGACTCTCTGCTGCATTCTTATATCTGTTTTGACCTGGCTTTGGTGACCTCTCTTATTTGTTGTGCTGTTCATCATTGTGTTACGTGTTTTCATTGACGTAGGGAGGGAATGATGTCCAATTACTGGCCGCTAGCTAGGATTGGCTCAGTAAGTAGGCAGGAACAGTTTGGGGCCACCACATTAAGATCCACAATCCTTGTTTGATACAGCAGGGTTGGCCATAATAGACTATGGCTGTTATAATCTACTTGGGAGTCACTGTAAACAATACATCTCTAATGCAGAAATTGTAATGATGTTAATGAATAGGGTTGTAATGATGTTATCCTCTCATAGGATTATTTCGAATTAAAAATAAGTAATAAAGATGGGATTTGTATATACTGTAATAATCAATTTTGTTATGTTTTAATAAGGTATTCTATTATTAATAACAATTTTCTGCTAATTCAGGCAAACTAGAAGTGAGATTTTAAATGTGACGCATATGGAAAAATATGAATGTGTCTACGTAATACTATTAGACAACATTTAGTGTTAGTGATAATAAACCACTTTAGGTTCAGCGTTTCTTATTTGATTTATTAAATGTGCATAACTGGGTAACTGACTATGGGTGACTATTAGAACTGGACACCCTAGATGCATATTCCTCACCTCTTGATGCCAAATAAGTACAATTATTATGGACATTAAGTATTGCTATATGATATCAATTGTGATGGGACCAATATTGAGTTTTAACATTTTAAGTGCTGCAGTGAAACATGACCACAACATTTAGATGATGGTAGCACATGGGCCCCACAATCTCTATTTGCACACCACCCTCTGGGACAACAATCGGGGAAAGTTGCTATGACAGCCAGGAACCTCTTAGAGATGCCTATGCCTGTCATACAGCAAACAGTTTTACAGTCTGCTTTTAGTACCTGTGGGGGACCTAAAAAATAGTAAAAAAAAAAAATAAAAAATTATTTGATTTATTGATTAAATAGACTGGTTTTCCGCCATACAATTTTAATTCATTTTAAGTTATCAAAATATAATACAGATATCAAAATTGTATCAATGAAAACTTCATCTTGTTCCATACACAAAAGTATAAAAATTATGGATGGTTTTGTTTTTTTTAAAGATTTTATCTTTTGTGATTGTTCTGCCCAAAGAATAAAATGTGTGATATGGAACAATGAGTGAAAAACATAAAAGTACTAGTCTATATGTTTTTCTTTCTTCCCAGTGCATTGCATGGAATATTATATTAATGTACAATCCTTCCTATGGCTATGCGAACTAAAAAAATAAAAATGTTGTGGCTTTTAGAGTGCAACAAGTTAAAACCATAAACACATAGACAGAAAAGGGCAAAGTATGACTAGGGGGGATCCCAACAGGCTCATTATAGCAATATGTAGACATTCGTCCATTTACTCCTTTGTATAAAAGTGTTCTATTTGCATGTTTTTTAACTGATCTTTTGTCTTTTTATTTTGCTCTTTGTCTTTTGTGGTGGTGGAATTCCAAACTTTTTTATATGGTTAACATAAACACCAAATGATGATTGAAATGCATAATCATATTCTATGGGTTGTCCAGTCACATAAAGTATAAATGTATGTATGGACATGAGTGAAGTAACTCGAGCATCTGAGTCTGTCATAGAGAGCTTTACTATTTCCTGGCCATGTGATAGATCTTCTTGTGATGGCAGGATAAACTGTATGCTAATTGTACACTTTAGTGTTAGACCTGTCCCTTCTGTTGAACAACATTTGTTAATGCAGAGGTAATGGGGGGGGGGGGATGTCATCTGTTCCTAATCCTGCTATGACTTACATTGGGATCACCTGGATCTTTAAAAATTAAAACTTTACATTTTGTTAATGAAGGATACATTAAATAGAGAGAATAGAAGGTCTTAAAGGTTATTTATAATTCTATAATTGTTGGCAATTTTTTAAAACGTTAAATTCTAGTGTTCCTTGTGAATTTTACTGAATGCAGTAAATGCATGTAGACCTCTGTCTCTGAAGATTATTAGTATGAATGCATATTAATGACACCATTGATTCAAATTAACAGATTGATTAATGAATAGTTGTGCTTCTGTTATTCTCATAGACCACACATTTTATCCTAACCCACATAATTAGTTTAAGGTTAACATAGAGGGAGAGGTTGAGAATTGTACAGACTAGCCAAAGGAAAGGTATACTTATAGGTTCTAACCCTAGAACACTCTTGACAATATAGGGTGATTTGGTTCCAGCTGTGTAAATGTTTTCAGTTACACTGTTGAGGCCATGATTTTGATTTCCTGCCAAGACAAGCTTTGCTCAAGTTGTTTTTGGCAGATTATGCTGGCTGAGGAATGTCAGCATGACTTTAAAAATATGATGCTTTGCAATTCAGACCACAGATTGAAAGTTGAGCTTCTGGTACATTTTGCGATCTAATTACCAGGTCCCCAATTAAGGTCTGGGAATATGCTCATACATACAAACATGCACCCATGTTCATGCACAGAAGTAATTAGAAAATATGCGGAAGACAATTGTTGTAGAATGTTCAAGATTTGTTTTGGCAAAGAAAAAATATGTAAAAAGATGTATTTCTGTCTATACAAATTATTATTGTAGCATATTTTCTATTTTATATAAACATTTGCATTCCATTAATATTTACAGATATTTGCATGTACCATTATTACTACAGCTCTACATGTCTAATACAATTGATAAATATTCAATAAATTGTTAGCTTTCTATTACATATATATATATATATATATATATATACACACACACATACACATATATACAGTATACACATGTATGTAATATTTTTGAACTGTATTTGGAAAATTATATATATATATATATATATATATATATTATAAAACTTTATCCTTAGTATGCTCATAATATTTTAGCTTCTCCTGAGTACAGAAAGCTGCTTCTTGTGTGATCTTAGAAGCTGTACCACAATAAAAGCAGGCTCAAGGTTAATGCCCTGGTTAACCCTCTAAGCCAGGGGTCAGGAACCTTTTTGGCTGAGAGAGCTATGAATGCCACATGTTTTAAAATGTTATTCCGTAAGAGCCGTACCATATGCACATGCCCCCCAGTAGATAAATAACCACAGCACATGCCTTCAAGTAGATAGTTAGCTATAGCACACGCCCCTAGACAGGTAGTTACAGCGAATGCCCCAAAGTAGATAGCTAGCTACATCACGTGCCCCCAAGTAGACAGGTAGTTACAGCATATGCCCCAAAGTAGATTTAATAGTTACAGCACATGCCCCCAAGTAGATAGCTAGTCACAGCACATGCCCCCCAGTAGATAGCTAGTCACAGCACATGCCCCCAAGTAGATAGCTAGCCACAGCACATGCCCCCCAGTATATACGTAGTCACAGCACATGCCCCCAGTAGAAAACTAGTCACAGCCAAAAAAAAAAAAGACTATTCACCTACCTGCGCTCCCTACAGCCAGCTCTTCATCGTTCCCACGCTCTTTTCTTTGACCCAGGTTTAGACGATGGCGACAATGGTGCCTGGGTCTCACAAAGGACATAGGCAGCGGTAAAATCTCTGTCTGTGTCCAGTGATCAGTCTAAGAGACACACAGCTGCCATCACTATTTATTAAAAATCTGTCTGAGAGCCAGATGCAGCCAACAAAAGAGCCACATCTGGCTCCCGAGCCATAGGTTCCCTACCCCTGCTCTAAGCCAAAGCCTGAGCCAGAATAGTCACCCAAGACTCTACATAAATGGTAATAGGCAACACAGATTTTCATCCAGTTAAGCATACACATAGAAAAAATATTATTGACAGGCTACCCAGTTTATGATTGCATCCACACTTACCATTACTGAGATAACAACAAAAGACAATCAATCACTATGATAGCATTAGAGATGAGCGAGTATACTCGTCCGAGCTTGATGCTCGTTCGAGTATTAGTGTACTCGAAACGGCTCGTTGCTCGGACGAGTATCTCGCCTGCTCGAGATCGAGCATTTACTTAAGGAAACACAGTAAAGAACAGTGAAGAATACAATGAAAACAGTGAACACAGGATCATTTAAGTGAAGAACACAGCAAAGAACACATTGCAGATGTTCCATACATCTGCTAACTTATCCGAAGGCACGCGTGCCGGTGTTCTTCACAATAGTAGGTGGAGAACAATGTGTGTGAAGAACACATTGCAGATGTATGGAAACATAATATATAAGTTTATCTAATATATATACACTCACCGGCCACTTTATTAGGTACACCTGTCCAACTGCTCGTTAACACTTAATTTCTAATCAGCCAATCACATGGCGGCATATCAGTGCATTTAGGCATGTAGATATGGTCAAGATAATCTCCTGCAGTTCAAACCGAGCATCAGTATGGGGAAGAAAGGTGATTTGAGTGCCTTTGAACGTGGCATGGTTGTTGGTGCCAGAAGGGCTGGTCTGAGTATTTCAGAAACTGCTGATCTACTGGGATTTTCACGCACAACAATCTCTAGGGTTTACAGAGAATGGTCCGAAAAAGAAAAAACATCCAGTGAGCGGCAGTTCTGTGGGCGGAAATGCCTTGTTAATGCCAGAGGTCAGAGGAGAATGGGCAGACTGGTTCGAGCTGATAGAAAGGCAACAGTGACTCAAATCGCCACCCGTTACAACCAAGGTAGGCAGAAGAGCATCTCTGAATGCACAGTACGTTGAACTTTGAGGCAGATGGGCTACAGCAGCAGAAGACCACACCGGGTGCCACTCCTTTCAGCTAAGAACAGGAAACTGAGGCTACAATTTGCCAAAGCTCATCGAAAATTGGACAGGAGAAATTGGAAAAAAAAAAAACGTTGCCTGGTTATGATGGGTCTCCAATTGCTGCTGCAGACATTCGGATGGTAGGGTCAGAATTTGGGACGTCAACAAATTGAAAGAATGGATCAAATCCTGCCTTGTATCAATGGTTCAGGATGGTGGTGGTGGTTGTCATGGTGTGGGAATATTTTATTGGACTCTTTGGGCACCTTGGGTACCAATGAGCATCGTTGCCAACGCCACAGCCTACTGAGTATTGTTGCTGACATGTTCCATCCTTACTGACACCAATGTACCAAAACATCTGATGGCTACGTTCAGCAGGATAATGTGGCCATGTCAAAAGCTGGAATCATAGACTGGTTTCTTGAACATGGACAATTGAGTTCACTGTACTCAAATGGGGCCTCCACAGTCACCGATATCAATCCAATAAAGCATCTTGGATGTGGTGGAACGGGAGATTTGCATCATGGATGTGCAGCCGACAAATCTGCGCAACGGTGTGAGCCATCATGTCAATAGGACCAAAAACATCTTGAGGAATGCTTCCAGCACCTTGTTTGAATCTATGCCACGAAGAGAATTGAGGCAGTTCTGAGAGGCAAAAGGGGGTCAACCGTGTATTAGCATGTGTGTACCTAATAAAGTGGCCGGTGAGTGTATATATATATAAAATATCAAATATATTAGATAAACCTCTACATAATATGTGGATGCACATCGGGGGTGGCTCATATTTATTTGCCTGCAGCACAGACACTTATAGTATTATCATTATAGCAGCCCGTCTTTGCAAGTACATGTTAGATTGTACTTGCACGATACTAGCAGGTAACCATGGGAACAAGAGAGACTCTTTCGGTTTAAGTAATGTGAGCAAGCGCCACACTCTTGCGCAGGCACGGGCACCTACACTACAGGTCCGCGCAACATCATTATTTCAGTATTTCTACCTGCCTCACTCACTCATTTACTTGGTCCGGAGAGGCTTTGCTTATTGGGGGAGCTGGTGTTGGTCAGGATGACCAGCATTATCATATGCTAGATCTCCCTATTGGTTTACATTTGTGTGTTGTTCACACTTTTAAATGTTTTTAATATTTCTGTGTTGTGGTGTACTATGGTACAAATAAAATTTGTTTACTTTTTACCTTTGGGTCTCATAGCATACTTTTTATTCTTCTTTGTGAATTTGTAATATAATCACAGTGTCAAACCGTATCCATTATAGTAACAGGACCACCACAGTAGCCAAAATAGTAACACCCACAGTGTATACAAACAGTTCCCCCAAATTAACCAATATATTACCAGGGCTCGCACAGTAGTCAATGTTATAACAGTGCCACACAGTAGACAGAAAAAAAAAGATAGTAATTAATATTGCTGCCAGTGCCTCCATCACAGTTCAAAGGCAGTACTATGGCTTGTGTAGCAGGGACAAGTGGAGATGATGATTAGATTGCACACCTACACAGGAAGAGGCCAGCAGCTCCACATTTGGTTGGTTAATTAAAGGTACCATGGGCCATGGCAGTAAAAAAATGTGTGCCCCCAGAATGTAAAACTGCTGCAGTAAGTACATAACTACATACACATTGTCAGAAAAAATCTAATAAATAAAGCTGGATGCATGTGTGTGTATGTTTGTCTGCTAAAAGAATCTGTACCTTTGTGTTAACAATCACCAAATTTTGCACAGTTATTGCCTGTGACTCATGGAACGTCTTAGACCAGGTTTTGAACCGAAATTTTCACCCCATGCTTTCCAAAATCCACTTATTAACCACCACTGCTGCTGTGGAAGTTGGGATCTAAACTGTGACAGGTTGCTGTTCTGCACAGGTCATTAATAGGAGCGCTGAGCTTTGATTGGCTACTACAGGCAATGAGTAGAAGACAACTTATTTTTTAGGTAAGATGGATACAGGGATACAGACATATGGGGAGATTTATCAGAAATGTCTGAGGTAAAACTGTTCCAGTTGCCCATGGAAACCAATCAGAGGTCAGCTGTAATTTTATAAACAGCTGTGTAAAAATGAAACTTGAGCTCTCAGACAGCCACCGAAGGAGACTGCCGGCGACAGGCAGAAAGTCACTAAAAGAGACTGCCGGCGACAGGCAGACAGTCACTGAAAGAGAGCTACAGCTAGTATTAATATAAAGTGTGTAGAAGTTTTGAACTGTAGAATAAGTGGCATCTTTTGAGAAACTATTTTAACTTATTAACTATGTTGTTCCATATTTCTACCACCTCTGTGGAATCAGGAATTACTTTAATTTGTAAGTTATGTTATTTTTCTAACTATTTAATTTATAACTGTTTTATTTGTGTTTTATGTTGTGTATAATTTTATTTTGTAACTTCTTAACATCCTTTTGAAAGCACTGAACTCCCTTTTGTATTAAAGCTTTGGTCCTTGTATGCTCTGCTAATTCATAGCCTTGTAAAGGGTGATTAGCTGTGCGGTTGCTAGAGCGCTGAGTGTGCATGTCTAGTGGTGTCTACTTAAGAGGGAAGAGTGGTTGTAGAGTGGGATACTTCCCATTCATCCATACATCCCAGTGTAAATTCAATAAGTGGTGGCAGCGGTTCCATAATTGGAGAGTGTGACTGTATGAGGTGTGATTTATGCTCAATTTGTGTCCTGAGTGAAAGGTGAGTGCAAGGTTGAGTGGGCTAAATTAATTAACCCGTACAGTCGCACCTAAAGTCACGTGACACGTGCGTCTTTTCCGTGACAACATACACATCTACAGACACTACAGTTCACATGTTGCATATGAGTTGTGCTTTGAAACATAATTCAAGCTCAGTATAGCAGTAAAAACTGCAAAACACGTGTTGTTTGATGTGGAATGTAAATGTATAGGTAGCTCCTCCCTTATGTGTTTAAATGGCTTTTCTCAACACACTTTAAACATAATGGGGGAATTTATTATTAACCCCTTCGGGGCTCGGCCTATTTAGGCTTTTAAGACGCTGACCCATTTTTCAAATCTGCCCTGTGTCACTATTAGTGGTTATAACTTTAGAACACTATGAGATATAGGGGATTTTGAGATTGTTTTCTCATGACACATTGTACTGTAAATTAGCTTAGTTATGAAAAAAATGAAATTTATTTTCAAAGTTCTAAATTCTCTTCTTTTGATGCAGATAGGCATAGCACCCAAATAAATTAATAACTTACATTTCCTAAATGTCTGCTTTATGTTGCCATGGTTTTTAAAGATTCCGCATATTTTACTGGAATGTTATGTGGCTCAGAATTTAGGTACCATTTTTACATTTTTTTGGAAAATCACCAAAACCTGTATTTGAGGGACCTGCTCAACTTCTAATTGACTGTGAGAGGCCTAAATAATAGTCAGACTCATAAATTACCCCATTATGGAAACTACACCCCTGAACCTATGAAAAAGCACTTTTAAGAAGTCTGTTAACCCTTTAAGTGTTTTATAAGGGTTAAAACAAAATGGAGGTGCTGTCTACAAGTTGTATTATTTTTTGACAATACACTCATTTTGGGTGGAAAATTAAACATTTGCAATGGATTAAATGAAAGAAGGCTCCACAAAGTTTGATACCAAATTTCTCCTGAGTACACCGATACAATATATGTTTCTGGTATATAATTTTGGAGCATCTATAGCTAATTGGTGAGATTTTATTAACTCTTTGTTGTTGGAGGAAATGAAAATCATCAATTTTTATGAAAAATTTTTTTAAATTATTTTTGGGCCATTTACCATACCATAAAAATAGTATATTATATTATCACCACGACCATGAAAATACCTCATTTATATATATTTTTTTATTTTAACCCCATTTTTACTGAATAAAAAGTAATTTGGCGAAAAATTTTGTTAATTTTAACATCGCCGTCTTTCATCTGCATAATTTTTTTATTTTTCGGCTGACAAATCTGGTTAAGGGTTAATTTTTTGCAAGAAGAGTTTTTAGTGGTCTTATTTTAGAGTGCATAACTTTTTTTAATCACTTTTTTTGTGTGTTTTTTTCCAAAGCTAACCATGCAGGTCCAGTAACAATTCTGTTTAATTGTACAGATTGTTATGGACGTGGCAATACCAAATATGTGGGGGGTTTTTGTGTGTTTGTGTTTTTTTTATACTTTATTAAGTATTTTTATGGGAAAGTGACATTTTAGGGGCTTATATTCTTATTTATTAATTTTTTGTTTATTCTAATGTCTAAACTTTAGTATTTTCCACTTTTTTTACTTCTACAAACTTGAACTTGAACAAGCGATGCTCTAATCGCTGGTTCAAATCCAATACACTGCTCTTCAATACTTATTCATTGTAGAGCAGTGTAAACTGTCTGAGCATGCAGACTTAGTGCAGACCATTTACAGTCAGACCCAGAAGCGGTCTGACTGTCAAGAACATCGGGCAGCACGGGGCACTTGCCAGACCTTGGGGCTGCCCAGAAGAGGTTCATATCCCCCGGTAAGCAGCAGGGGGGATCTGATCCATAGGGGGAACACCCTTACACGCTGTGGACATGCTTGACACTCCAAACGCGGGTGCTAGCGCATGGTGTCAGCTGTGGTATACAGCTCTGTTCATGAACCGTGCAAGAAGCGGGACGTTATAGAACGACGCCGTGCGGGGAGTATCTTCCTGCAGAGACGTACTATAACATCCTGGTGCGTGTAGGGGTTATTATGGGTGAATTGAACATCAGTCTAAATTGTTTCCCGAGGAGGACTCTGCAGGCCAGATATATTAAGATGCTCCGGCCTCTTAGTATAACTGGAATTGCACTCAGCTACTAATATTGTAAATATAGCCAGCCAGGGGATTCATGCTCCACCCGCCCTGCTCCTTTCCAAATCAGAGTTGGAGGGGTATAGAACAAACAAAACTGTCTGAAATGGGGTGTTATACATGCCTTGTCAGCAGGAAAAATGATGGAGGAAGCATGTTAAATTCCCTGCATTGTGTGAATGCAGCCTCAGAATACATTCAGTTGTAGAAGGCGAGGTGTAGTACCTGAGAACCTGAAAAACTGCAAGTGGTTTTTAAATTATTTCTCATTGTTTTGATATTTTTACAGCAAAACATTAAATATAATTATTCACTTGTAAAAATGTAATGGCTATTTACCACAGTGTAAAATGACAGCAAAACCACACACAATTTTTAAACTTGCCTTCACAAAAACATGTGAATATAGTGTAAGATTAGATGGACAAGACTGTGAACAATCTCAACTGTGAATGGACAGCAGGTGGCTGCACTACATGCTAGATTTTTAAATGAATCAATGTAAATGGATGTTATTTTAATGGACCATACAACCGCTCTGTAGAAAGTAGAGCATGTCTTAGTCTTAAACATTTTTCATGGATCACTTATAGTCTATACTTTATAAGCATTTGTTAAACATAGATGCCAAAACTCTCTGATCTCACAGCAGAAGAAAACTTATAGAAATCGAGTTATATTCTGCATTAGCAGACCTTTTGCCCAGTGTTGTTTCTGTCGGTATAAAATCCAATGATACCTGTATCATGCTTCTGGCTTCTTCCTATACTGAGATATAGGGCTAATAGATATGAGGCTATTTGTAATATCCTCTCAGATTTTCCTGAAGTGGGTGGGACTTCCTGGTTGTGACATCAGCTATGGGCAATGATGCCAATAGTACTGAGGGCATTCACGTGAACATGCACAAACTGCTCAGCCAGCAGGACACAGATTCAGTGTTACTGCTTGTACAGAGATATAGTGCAGAGAAAGGCAGGAAAGATACAGGGAACTGGATCTCTGCATCTTATAGGAATCTACTACCTCACAAAGAAAAAGATATATTAAAACATGTCCAACTACATTATAAAACACCTACAGTACATAGGAATAAGAAGATAAACACAGCCTCACAGTATGTGGCACACACAGTGAGGGTGTGTTCACATGTGTCAGTAACACATTGCTGTTAACTTAGCATTTCCAAACAAATGTGATAACACAATGCATGTGTTAACATAGCATTGACAAATGCATATGTTAACATTGTGTTAACATATGTGTTACCACACCTGTTTTGTAAATGCAAATGCAACAGCTGTGTAATCAGGCGATCTCCTCTCCTCAGCTGTTCCGATGCTTCGAAAATACATGTGTTGCTGACACGAGTGAACGCACCCAGAAACCTCTCCAAAAGACAACCTCTTTTTCCTCCCTAAAAGACTTTTTTTTTTTTAATTCAATCACTGATTTATTTATTTTTGCCTTCATACTCTATGGAAGTTGTTTTCTTGTGCAAAGAGATCTGCTCAAAGAGGTTGTACTGTAATAATTTGATTCCAGATAAATTTAAGTTTTGGGCGATTAATAAAATGGAGACACATTGGAGAGGGGAACATCTAAACACTGTATTGAGTAGGAGAGAAGGACAGTGGATATACAAATTAGGTGCACTTGCACCAGGTGGATTAAATATAGACTTTGAACTAAAATACTTTTTGAGGGATGTATATATATATATATATAAAGATGTTAAAAAGTATGGAATAATTCACTGTTATACACTTGTTTTAGGGTAATACATTATGGATGGTATTTATGTCCTGTAGCTTAATATGTTATGTTAATATTATCAGTAATTAATAATTACTTTTGAGAAATATATAGAATTAATAATTGGAAAAATTTGGGGAATATGCTATGACACCAAAATATTCCTTATTTGGGACACAAAAGAGACAAAAAAGAATGTAGTTGTTAGAATATTAAGAGTATTATCCAGAGTACCACAAATCCTCTATGTATAGAAGTTATTAGAATGAAATATGAAGTTCCAAATATTCAAGGTATCGTTAAATTATATGTTTAGCTTCAGGAGAATAAGAAAATTACACCCAAAGTTCAAAACAAATGTAGGGTGTCAAGAGAAAATCATACATTACGATCGTCCACTAGAATGTTAAAATAGTTTATCTAGTTGCCGCTGAGAATAGTGCCTCTGTACTGTAGGTATCTGTTGGTAGAGGCGTGTCAGGTATGGTTAATCCTGATACACCGTTGGTAATATTATTTGATTGGTTGAAGCCCATGTGGCTTTTTAAATGTTGGAAAGGCATATTTGTATAAGAAATACATATTGTCTACAATATGTTTGTAATACAAATTATTCTTGATGTGTTTGTGGTTTTATATTGAATATAAAATGTACCAACTATGTGTATAAATTGAAGGAGAGGACTGACGTCGGTCATGCCCCGTAAGAAGCTGAGGGGCAAAACCCTGGGTCAGGCGATGTCTGGTGTCCTCGTGGATTGACTATATGCACATTTTTATCTGATTTTATGTGAGTAGAGCTGGGAATAAAGAGTTTTACTTGCCGCCGTTTCGTGTCTGAACAGGGGCTAAATCTTTAGTCTGAAAATATCTTCATGGACTGAAGGAAGTCGTATATACATATTCATTGGAATAGAAGATTACAACAACTGTGAGCTCCGGTCAGATCAAGAAAATTTTTTAAAATTTGAATGTTGGATGTATGGTGGATCCATCCAGGACCGTTCTTATGTGCAGCTCTTAATCTGTGTTTGGAAGTTGCTACATCTTTATTTTTATATTAATGTAAAGGGATGCTAAATGAAAATGCAGGAACTCTACAGTCGGGGCAGCCATTAGATTTGGGATAATGCAGGATGTAGCAAACATCCACTACCTTGGAGGGACCTAATCACTGTCCCTCAAAGCTCTTCTACCATCAAACTCCGGGCATTTTTTATGAAATCTCATCTCACTACAACTAGACCAACATATATCAAATATAGGATCAATTATATTCAATACATTCACAGTATCTACAATATACCCAGTCTTGGCATTAGTCTTAATGACTTAACAAGCAAGTCAAGCAAAACCATTAGCTGTATTTTAACCAGAGTTACATATTTTGTAAAGATATAATTCAAAGTGTTATAATGATCTTAGAAGTACTGAATCAACACTAGATTCTGTTTTCTCAACTGCAAAGGCAAATATTGAAGGACACAACTACTGTAGTGGACAAAAGCTAAACGACAAACCTTAGGTCACATGGTTATTTTTTAATATTCCTGAATGTAAAAATACTAGGGCCACAGTATGACTTTCTCATAATAGTCATTATTCTGTCAACTCATACCCCCTTTGATTGTACAGGGATTTCTCTTTATCCAAGTTGTAAGTCTTTAAGCTTTTTGATTATTAACTGAGCTGCAGCTGATCCTTTTCCTCACATTCTTCTCTATTCTGTCCTCCTGTAATGTTATATGGCCCTTCACAGGATTTAAAGAGCCGTAGAGTCTGTAATATGATGGCACATTTTGTGGTTTTCAACTTCTATGGCCTCTTACTTTATCATGGAAGAGGTTGCTTTATTCTGCCAAAATAGTACCCAAGATTAAAAATGAGAGAATATATAAGAGGCAAGTATCTTAAAGAAATATATGTTGTCAATATAATTAAAAATAATAGTAGCCAAGTTTAAATTAAGTTCTTAGGTATTTATGATACTTTACCAGACAGGTTGCTTTGGTGCCTCCCAGAATAAAGTGCCCAAATCTAAGGAACATTCTTGTTTTCCAATGTTGCAAGTGAGGAAACATTTATGCTATTAAGATTTCATGTTTGCTACTGCTGGTATTAAAAAAAATGCAGGTTATATAGCCCCTCCCCCCAACTCTCAAAAGGAACAACAGTATCAAAGAAGTTTAATATGTATACAGTTCCTCAGTTTGCAATTTTGAGTTCATTCTCAGCACATCTTAGAGGAATGTCTTTCTTGAAACTTTATTTATTGCTATTGTCTTGTGCGGAATGAATCAAGTTCTATAGAGTAGCTGCATTTGTACAATCTAGACAAAAGGGTTTAACTCTGTTATGGTGGCCACTTTGACTGTCCATCTACTTTCATAGGGGTACGCATTTCTCACCATAAAATTTTGGTTACTTTTGATACACATCGGTTACATGCAAATGTGAATGTTTAGTTAAAGTTTGCTAAAAGAAATATACTTATTAGCAATTTTCATGAATGGCAACACAACAATTTCTTTAAAAAAAAAAAAGAAACAAAACCATTGAGGTCCAATCGTTGGCTTAGAAAGAAACCCATAAAGAGTGTAATTGCAATGGAACATAAAAAACCCAGCATGATCAGGGATTTCACCTTTAAACCATAACGTATTTCAGGGATTGAATAAGAAAAAGTATATAATAATCTAAAGATAGTGGACTGAGATCAGACTTGTCAGATGCATAATAATACTGGAATAACTAAGAAGAAATCTTGAATTTACACTATAAGTAGGGGTTTGATTCTCATCAGAATGCTCATTAAAATTCACTGTCTTTTTGTTCTATTCTCATTTTATGAAATATTAACAGAAATACCCAAAGTTGGTCGATTTAAATAAACTACATAGTGAATATATCTTTTGCATAAAACAATATTCAAGCGGGGTGATTTTAATGTTCATTGCTATTTTTGACTTTCTGTGGATTGTTTTTTTTGCATACATTTGCATGCCCTATGAGAATTATACCAAGAATATGCTAATGAGATAGCAACGTCTAGAGGAAGGCTTTTTTATTGCATTTCAACAAAGCTGCCTTGTCTAGCTCTTCTTGACAACTGGCAGCAAAGGTTTTAAATCCAGCTCTGATAATATTGCAAACAGTATAATTATTTTTTTTGTAGATGTGCTCTGTGTAGATTTTACGTGATCCAGGGTAATTAAGAAGTGGCTGTTTAGAAACATTTTACTCTTTCTTAAAGGGGTATTCCAGGAATAAGCATAATTCATATACAATATACAATTCATGGTCCTTAAAATATAAGCTAATATGTAATTAGTTGTATGTAAAATTTTGCTCAACTTAGGCGAAAAATGCGGTAGACATACACTGTAATAAAGAATTAGAATGCTACTGGCCCTTTAGTCTGTCCATTGATTTTCAGACACAGGATGGCGGCTGGTCACATGTCATACCAGCCTCGGCAGGTCATGTGACCAATACTATGTTTGGCTGAAGTCGGTTGGTTGCAGTACATACTAAAATCATAAAATCAAACTATTTAAGCTCCATTTTGACTGATGACACTGAGTTTTGTTATATTCATTTATTTATTGCATTATGTTTTTTTGTAACAACCTTTCTTGTACAATTATTTCTAGACCTTAATTTAAAATTTTTCATCAACCTTAAACACTAATCCACTCATCCATTTATGAGCAAGTTCTGTAATGGCTTTGCCCATAATCTCAGGTTAATTTCCAAATAATCTTGTACATAAAGTATATGAATGGTTCCCAAATCCTGATTGCAATTTTTCTTTTCTGTAGGCATAATATCAAATTGTCAGTTTTTGATAAACTAAACTCTAGGAATAGCAAGCATCAGTTGTGATGAAATTCACTCACACCAAACAACATTCACTGTGCCAATGTACAGTATTTTGGGTCATGTTCTCCGTTGCATACATTGTAAATATTTCCATAATATGACATGCAAAGAAGAATGGCATTATTTGATTCCTTAATGTAGGGGGGGGGGCTCTCTGATCAGAGCTAGAGGTGATGCTGTTTTGTATTTAATAACCAGAGAGGGAAAGGCTACTGTGCTAGCTAGCCCAGAAGGGCAGGTATTTTGTTTTGTATTCTGTTTTTGTTGGTTTTGAGCCTGTTCATCTTGTGCCTGTAAATATACCTGAAAATAAAGACTGGAAGTCGAATCAGTTTTGAAAATACAAGTCTGATATATATATATATATATATATATATATATATATATATATATATATATCTTCCATATACTGGTGCAAAGGAGAAGAAATGTGTTATCACACATGTATTCAAATTGGCAACCACAGAGAGCAGGCATTGTGGTCATGATATGAGCAGTAGAGTAACTGTAGAGAAGTTGATGAATAGATTAAAGAAATCTATTCATTACGGAAATCAAGCATGATATGTACTTGCTCATAGGAACAGTCACTTTGACTGTTGTAATCTTCTTATATTTGTTATCAATGGCTTCCTTCCTTCTAAAAATCAGGAGCAGGAGCACTTCCCCTCTCCTACTTGCGCTGAAACTTCTTCTGCTGCAGTTAAATTGTTAAAAGTGTGGGTAGGGGCATGCTCCTGCACATTGTAAGAGCCTGTGAAGCTATAGCATGGAGGGGCTGGTAATGATTTCTAGCTTATTACCACAATTAGAGTTTAGAAGGATGGAGCTTATAGATAACAAATATAAGAATACCGCTGTCATGACGCCTGGAACTATGAATAAGTGTCCCTTGTTTATCATGTTTGATTTTTATAGTATATTTCCTGAAAGGTCTTATGGTGCAATAAATAATAATAATTATGATAATAATCTTTATTTACAAATCATATGGGACATATACAAATAAATGAGGATGAAGGTGGTGACACAAGAGGTATAAGAGTTTGTATAATGGTCCAGCCATTCTTTATACTGTAAGAGAACAGAATTAAATTGTTTAACACATAAAAATGCTGCTGCTTAAACCAGTCATCTTATTTACAAAGGCCAAGGTGAATTGGATTGTGATAGGCTTGCCTAAAAAAATGGGTTTTAAGAGCCTGTTTAAAATTTTGGAGGTTGGGTATAAGCCTGTACTGTTTTGAACTTAAGTATGGATTGTTCCGTTAAAAAACAAAAAACTATCAAAAAAAAAAGAAATACCGTGAAACTATTTTGGTTGATCAGGGATCACTGTATTTATGGGCTTTACTAGGATACTGATACCAGCTCCTGTGCTGCTGTGTCTAGTAATACAACTTTAATGGGGATAAACTTCTTATAAAACCCTGTGTATGAATAATAAAGAGTAAGGCACTATGATCCTCTGCTATTCTTAATATTGAAGATTGGACCCACACTGATCACATAGTGATTACAAATCCTAGTGGCCAACCCTTATTATTACTAAGGAACCTAATAAATAATGTGTCTACACAAACAAATTATTGGTTTCAATTGCTTTATGAGCCTTTGCAGTAGAACAACACCATGAAGGAAAATACAACTATTGGTAATAGAAGTCCATGATCTCTTCTTTATATTAACCTAAGAAGAATATTATAGTGTTGATATATACATGGCCAATATATATTCTCAAATGTGTGACTTTTGAAACAAAATCATGGGAATTTAAAAACGGTGACTTTCTAAGCCAGTCTTGATCTCCCCTGCATCAGAATGAAAAGGGCACATAATTAGGAGCCTCTTTATTAAAAATGCACACCTTCTCTACAAGAAACTCAAATCTATAGCAGCTAGAATGTGACATACATTTGATTCATAATGTAAAATATTTCGATATTTTAAGATATTTTGGGTTTTGGGAAGCCACGTCCATTAATTCTAAGACCCCAGTAAAGTGGCATGGATGACATAAATGAAACAAAATTCATGGCTGTTTCCTAAAACCAATTAAATGACAATTCTGCCTCAAGAATATCTGGTAAACAGGTTTGTAATGTAGTGGACCTGCTTGATAACTAAATATTACTGGGCCCAGAGGTCGCACTAACATTTTTCCAGAAGGGTAAAAATACTCCTCTCACCATTTTTGAGGAGTATTTTTACCCGAGGAGTATGAAAATTTTGGTAATACACCGCACACATAGCACACTCACACAGAACACAGCGTGCACACACTCACCGCTGACAACACAGCACACATTGCTCACACTCACCGCTCACAGCACACCACACACTCACCGCTCACAGCACACACTCACCGCTCACAGCACACACTCACCGCTCACAGCACACGCTCACAGCACACACTCACCGCTCACAGCACACACTCACCGCTCACAGCATAGCACACACTCACTGCTCACAGCACAGCACACACTCACTGCTCACAGCACACACTCACAGCTCACACTCACCGCTCACAGCACAGCACACACTCACAGCACACACTCACCGCACACAGTACAGCACACAATCACCGCACAGCACACACCGCTCACAGCACACACTCACACAGTGCACTGCACACTCACTCACACAGAACACTGCACACTCACTCACACAGAACACTGAACACTCATTCACACAGAACACTGCACACACTACACTCACAGAACACACTGCACACTCATTCACACAGAACACTGCACACACTACACTCACAGAACACTGCACACTCGCACACACTCCACTCACAACACTCACACATCACACACATAACGCTACACTCACAACACTGAACACACTACACTCACACAGAACACTGCACACACTCACCCGGCACTGCGTTGATCAGAAACTCACTCCAGGTCTCTCCGGCACGTGCCCCTGACACTGATCACTGTGTCACGTGTCCCGCTGAGCGGCCCGGCGCGCGCTGTGATCCCTCATTTCCCTCATTTGCAGCGCGCGCTGAACCGCTCAGCCTGCACGCTACAGGGAATAATTGCCAAGCGTAACTTTACGCATGGCAATTATTTTGGGGGGTAATGGCGCTTCATCACGCGTCTATGATGCGTGGTGAGGTGTTAATGTGACCTCTGAAAGGGCCTGACCCCACTGTCATAGTTCATATTGGAACAAATGTAGAATTAAGTGATCAGTGGAAGCTCCCTCTATCTGTCTTTCAATCTATCTATCAGTGCTTCTATTTTTGGATTTTTATATACCAGTCCATGCCACGGAACCTATGGCTGTGCACTCATTGCTCATTTGCTATGCTGCTTTGGATTTTCCTTTATTATCTATCTGTCTATCTATTATCTATCTGTATTTTAATCTACCTATCTACTGTATCTATATTTTTATTATATATCTGTATTTTAATCTACTCTATCTATCTATATATATCTATCTATCTATTATCTATCTTTCTTGTTTTTGCGCAGAAGAATTGAATCAATCTCGAACAGGGTTGCACAAAATGAAAAACAAAAACGATTGAAAAAGATTTGATCTTTTTAAATCTGCACAGGACTAAAACTACATTCCCATAAAGATACATAAAATAATAACTAATCAACAAATTGCAATATTCTTCTTTTATAGCTGCAATGCATATTTTCATTTTCAATAGGCAGGGAAATGGTTGCTTGCACTTATTTAAGGACTGGCTTAAAAACAGACCTGTCAGTAAAACACATGAATCATAAATCAGTTTGTCTTAATTTTGCTTTTATTGAGTGCAATGTTCTGTAAATAATTCTATAAATAATACATAGGCATTAACTTTCTCAAATGGAATGGAATAGAAAATTGTCACAGTGGGAACATTTGTTTATTAACCAGCATAAAAAAACTGATATACAGGTGTTTTAGTGACATGAATTTCACACATTCTCTAACGGCTTTATAAGATGGCTGCAGAAAAATTGTCATGCTACGTTGACACTGGCAATATAACGTTACGCTTTAGGAGTTTTCTAATGGTTCACATCTGTGAGAAAGCAAAAGATGTGCTGGGTTGTTAAGATTCATTTTTAGGAGGAGTAAAATTGTATGGAGCAACACAAGGCTTCCCATGAGATTACAGAGGGCAGCCATATGAGATTACGACATTCTTCAAAAATGTATTTATTCTACAGAGTTTTAACACGGGGGAGGTCTATAGGTAATTTCTGTTTTGAAAATTCAATTCTCTCACATGATTTCATTTCAGTTTCACGCATTTCCATTATTTATGGATTTCATTTACAATCTATATGCTATTTTGTATAATTGAATTATTGCAATAGTTTAAGCAAGGTCCTTGTAAGACAGATTAACTCCAAGTAGTTGATTTCAAGTTTTTTCACCTATTTTGATTCACACTATAATAACTATTATACCAAAACAACAAAAGACTTGAAAAAAATTTTCCGCCACTTGCTATTTATCTATTTGAAGGACTGTGCGTAAAAAAGTGAATTTCCTATAGTTATTTATAAAAAAATGTACATGAAAAAAATAAACTAACACTATAAATAAAAGCTGAGAAGACAGATAAGTGAAAAGTGATTTATGAACTGCTAGGCTGGATTTACACAGGGTATGTTTTGGCATTTATGCTGAGCTTTTTACCACAGCAGCCAGATGTGCATGTAATTTAATGGTAACTCATCAAATTCCCTTTCACACATAGTTGTTTTCAGAGCAGATTCACATGGGGTAGTTTGGAAAGGTGTTTTTTTAGTCAAAGTCATGAGTGGGTGCTCAAGTGTTCCTACTTTTGGAACAAAACAAAAAAATTCCGAAAAATCTTTGTAAAGTATGTTTTTTATGTTAATTTATGGTTATTTTGATTGTATGGGTGACATGACACAATATGGTATATGTACCTTTGTTTTGATTAGGCTTTTTCTTCTGTTTTTGCAACATTTTGTAGCACATGTGCACTTTTTAGACGTTGATTGCTCCTAGGAGAACTTACCGTCAAAGTTCGCCATGGTGTTGTTTAATGCAGTGTTCCTTGAGTTATTGCTCTATTACAGATGTGGAAGTTGCCACTTTTTGAACAAAAGAAGAAAGAATTATGCAGATTTGGTGCAAAACTGGCTGAAGGGTAGTCGAGTGATGAGCAGATCCCCCGACCTGACATTAAAAGTTTGGTTCTTATTGTGGGTGTGGATCAATCCCACCTCAGCATTCAAACAGTTAACAGCCGCGATTAGTGTCATCTGGTGTAACTGCTAGGGGAACAGACTCGAGTTTTGATAGTTTTGCTAGTCAAATCCAATAGAGATTTGTGGTTAATCATTTTTACTTACAATGCTCATCAGTTATAAGTAGTGTACCTCAAGGCTCTGTGGATTTCTTTAACTTGTTCTTTGATAATAGAGAGAACCAAATTAATAGCGCTGTGTCAATTTTGCAGATTGCAGTTTTTGATAAACTCATCTCTAGAAATAACAAGCATCAGTTGTGATGAAATTCACCCACACCCAACAAGATTCATTATGGCATTATTTGGTTCCTTAATGTAGCAGAAATCAGTATGAAACCCGAAGCATAATAATGAAATACATGGGCCCAATGTATTGCAATGGGTACCCAAATATATATATATATATATATATATATATATATGTATAGTGGCTGTTTATATATATATCCCATATACATTGAAATTGGCAACCACAGAGAGCAGGCATTGTGGTTATGGTATGGATAGACCCAGCAGAGTAACTGTAGAGAGGTTGATGAACAGATTTAGGAAATCTAACAACAAAATCAAGCAAGATATATACTCAGGCCCCTTCCACACTTGCTTTTTTCATGCGCGTTTTCTGCGCGTGCTTTTGACTCGCAGAACTTGCATTGCACTCTGACCCATTGTAAACAATGGGTCTTTTCAGACTTGCATTTTTTTTCACGCACACACGCGCGGTTTTTTTAATGTGCGTTTAAATCTCGACATGCTCTACTTTTGCAAGTCACGCGCGTGAAAAACGCACCATACAAGTCTATGGAGATGCATCAAAAACGCATTGCACTCTGAGACACTTGCAAGTCCATCGCAAGTGCAATGCGTTTTTCACGCATCAATCACCATAGAAAAGATAGACCTCAGTCCTGAGACCATTTCACGTGCATTTTCTGCGTGTGAAAAACACATTGAAATTGCATCAAAAACGCGTGTGAAAAACTGAGACACTGAACAAACTCTGACTGAAAACTGATTGAACTCTGATGCAAAATGTGCGTTTTTCACTGACCAAACCCTGATCGCAGCCTGATCAAACTCTGACGTGATCTGCAACGCAAGTGTGGAAGGGGCCTCACTCATAGGATCAGGACTTTGACCGTGGTAATCTTCTTATATTTGTTATTAATGGCCTCCTTCCTTCTTAAAATCAACTTTTAGAATTATGCTAATGAGTCAGAAGGGCTCATGGAGCATATTAACTTAGCAAACAAGGTTTTAGCATGGATAAATGTAAGGTTATGCACCTGGGGGCTAATAATCCATATGCAACATATGTCCTTGGGGAAATAAATCTAGGGAAGTCCCTTGTTGAGCAGGACCTGGGTGTACTGGTAGATCAAGGATTAAATAACAGTATGCAGGGTCAAGCAGCTGCCTCCAAGGCTAGAAAGAGCTAATCATGTATCAAAAGTGGTATGGACTCTCGGGATAGGGATGTAATATTACCACTGTACAAGGAATTGGTTCGACCTCACCTGGAATATTCTGTCTAGTTCTGGGATGCACTGGAGCTGGAAAGGGTACAATGAGGAGCCACAAAAATTATGGAGGATCTGTTATATTGAAAGATTAAAAGAATTAGTCATCTCTTCCAGATACTAAATAAATCTAAGCTTGCAACATTATTATTCTATACTGTATAAATCTATAGAGGTGACTGAGGCTTCTTTACTGTAAGAACTGCATATCTGTAGAATAGCCTTCCTCAGGCACTGGTCACAGCTGGGACAGCAAAGAGCACCAAAAAGGGGTCTACTGTAGATGCCTTTTGAACATCAAAATAACATTAATTGTATTTAATATTTAGAATTGTGTACTCTTACATTTTTTCCCATCCAATCGCTTCTCTTTGTTCCTTGTTTCAACTTGATGTCCACCTTTTTGAACCATATTAACTATAGGTGACATTTATCAGTGCTTCTATGCCACTTGTCATACAAGTGCTCAAATATATATTTGTGACTATACCATCTCCATGTCATGTGGGCATGGAGGGTGGTCACAAGCGTAGGTTCACTGGACAGCACAGGGCATTCCGTTTCTTTGCCTGCATACTTTCCAAAAAACTTGTGAATATTTGTTCACAGATTTTTCCACAAAAAGCTTTGCCGGGCAGTGTGGCTGCCCACCAGATACATCATAAGGCTAAACCTTTTGATATATCCATTTAAATGGGTGTGAGCATACGAGTGCTAGCGTATGATAAATTTCTCCCTATCTCGCTATGTAATCCGTCATTAAAATTTGCACACTTGTCTAAAAAAATTTGTCTCCAAAATCATATGGTGAGCTGAGAAGAGTCACCTTTTATCTGTGGTATAGTAGGAGGTCCACTGCACATGCCACTATCTTGGACCAGTATAGAACCATGCTTTTAGGTATCATAATAAAAGATAAGAATTTAATCTTAAATTGTATCAAGTGCAACAGTATCTTTTTGTCAGTTTCACTGCATATTCTAACTTTCCAGTCCATTGCACATAATATTACTGTAAATATTGCCACTCAGAAGTACAATTTGTCTTGCAGATTACAAGCCCTGCAAAGGTAAAAATAAAGAAGGCTGAATCTACATGAGGGATAGCAGTGTCATATGTATTTTCTAAAAGCTTTCTTCTCTGCAGGGCCAACACTTGTAGTCTTCACAATGTGTCATTCCTACTTAATGACCCGTAAATTGTAAAATGCCCCTATTCCATTGAAACAAAAAAAAAAATAAAAAATTCAACATGTAATAATTTTTGTGGTAAATTTTTAGAAAAGCTTATAATGCTAGTAGGTAAAGGAGTCAATTCATGTAATAAGAGTTACGTACCAGTGTGATCTAATGTCATAGAGACAGTCATATAAAGGCATGCAGTCACAATGAAAGATGTAGATGCATCCAACCATTCAACACCCATTCAAATTAGTTATACTACATACTGTAGGAGCAGTCAGGGACAGGTGTATAGATATTAAAGGGGTATGATATAAGGGATCAATGGCACTGCTTTATGACTTTGGTGGCCAATACACAAAAGTCCCTCGCGTGTAGAATGGGGATGTCAAGGGTTGTGCTCTATTCATTGAGTAGAGAAAGAGAATGGCACTCACGCCCTTTGTAGTTTCTTTCTTAAAGTGACATTTATTTAAACATAGTGATGTACAAGCAATATACATGGTATAGGGAGGACAGCGACAACACCTCACAGGTGTAGGAGCTCCTACTCATGTAAGGTGTTGTTGCTAAAATCCCTTCACCATGTATATTGCTTGTACTTCAATATGTTTAAATAAATGTCACTTTAAGGAAGAAACTACATAGGGGGTGAGTGCCATTCTCTTTCTCTGCTATTGCAAGTCTCATATAGATATAAAAAGGGTTGTCCACTTTCAGGAAATAAATTATATTTTTTGTGTAATGAAAAGTAATAGAGTTTTCCAATATACTTTCTGTCTTAGGTTCTCACAGTTTTCTAGATTTCTGCTTGCTGTCCTACTATGGAAAGCTTCTATGTTTACTTCCAGTGGATGGAAATTTGTCCATGGTTTTGGGATGAACACTCAGGTGTACGGCTTATTAGAACCACATAGAGTGATCAAAGCTGTGTGCTATAACAGGTCATGCACCTGCATATCCATCACAAGACCATGGGCAGATTTCTATTCATGAGAAGTAAATAATGAAGCATCCTATAGAAGGACAGCAAGCAGTGATCTAGGAAAACATGACGGATTGATACAGAAAGTATATTGTAAAATTTTATAGCTTTTCATTACACAAACAATATAAATTATTTACTGAAAGTGGACGACCCCTTTAACACTCACAAGCAAAGTCAGGTAAAGGGCCCATAACAATCATAGGAGTAGGTTTCAGAGACAGTCACTAAAACTTATAAGGACATAAAGAAAATCAATTATTTTAAACCTTGAAGTCTTGGGGGGGGGGGAGTTTATCATACACTAGCATTTTGTGCCCCTGGTTGAAACCCCATTGGTCTTATGCCACTGAATACATCAGGAGACTAAAGTTTATTCCAAAAATGCATAAATACAATAAGATTCAAGACACCAAGGGGGTTTCTGATGCATATAGAATCCTTATTCAAGCTTTAGGGCTTTATAGTTAGAAGTTGCCCTTCATCACTGTGTATTTTTATCATGGATATTATAACAAAATGTGGATATATTGGGGAGAGGTTTATAATTATAAACCTGTTACACAGCGCTACACACTTTTTGCCAAATCAGTTCCTGTCCCCATGGGGCTCACAATCTAATCAACCTACCAGTATGTTTTTGGAATTTGGAAGGAAACCCAAACAAACGTGGAAAGAACATACAAACTCATTGCAGATGTCCTGGGTTCAAGAACTAAATAGGTGGAAGTGAGATGACTATTATTTTGTGTGAAAATAATGAACTATATATGTCATAAGTTGCAGGGAAATAAAATCAAATTAAATGTACAAAACTCAGTGGGGCTTATGTATTATTGTTTAATTTTGTCTGTTTGGTGTTGATTTGGTGCAATTGTTGTAAAAATGCTGTTTTGCAACTTTCTTTTGCACCAAATGAAGATAGGACAGTGCACAGTCACTTTGACATAGACCCTGCTTGCACCAAAGCTATAATTTACAAGCAACAGTCTTTCTGCTCTACAAAAATGAAACAAGTGTACGGTCGAAATGTAACATGGTCATGAATATTTTCAGCAAAAATAAATTAGAGTTTTTTGATAATCACTTCATGATATACATAGTCATTAATCATTTTTACCACTTCATGATAATTACCATCACACATCGAACAAAATACTTCCACCAACCACATTATGAAATTGACTTTATCAATCTATGTCACTGAATCTCATTGAGAAACTTGGCCACAGCTGAATAACTGGACATTAATTACTTTTAAGGTGTCTCAGAAATGTTTTTTTTGTAAGTATTTAAATGAAAATGTATTTATTCCATTTTTTGCTGGTACTTCATGGAACATGAGACAATTTCCCAATTAAAAGTTAGAGTATGAGATTTATTGTGCTCAAACTGTTGTTTTCTCAGTTTGTTTTAATGATTAGCTAAAAATAAATACATGAAAAACAATGTAGAAAGACTTATCATGCAACTATGCTATTCTTGGCCAAGTGAAAAGTATTCAGATTTTTTTGTCATTTCATGCACACTTTACTTAAAAGTGATTTATGTGTTTTCTATACATAGCCTGTTTGTTTTCCGTACCAAATTGAGTACAGCTCTTATGACATAACTTTACCCCAATTCATAAAATATCTATGACATATTATTGGCAGCACTGTACACTAGAGCCCCCCAAAGGTATTGCAATGTGTGTTATACAGATACCCCACAACTGACAGTGTAATTTCAGCGAAAATCACTGTATAAACTATGTGGATTTCACACGTAAATCTGGCTGTAAACTAGAGCCCCCAAAAGGTATGGCAATGTGCGTTATACAGATAACCCACAACTGACAGCTCACTACTGCAGATACATGAATGTCAAACAGATTTCTTCCTATTCGATTTTGTCACAAAATAGAACTGCTATTTGGGGTATACAGACCCCCCTTAAAGAACAACCAGGGATTGGTCCACCAATCGCTACTGCAGATGCATGAAAGTCAAACAGATTTCTTCCTATTCGATTTTGTAACTAAATAGAACTGCTATTTGGGGTATACAAATCCCCCTTAGAGAACAGGAGGGATTGCAGCAAGAAATGCACAGTACAATAGCAGCAGCTGGACGCTACAACATGAAGTATGAAGTGCTGAGATAGAAAATGGCTGGTTTTATAGGGCTGTGTGACATCACATAAGCCTGCCGGTCGCTGATTGGGTTACAGGTCTGCAGATGTCATCGGGGGTGTTCCTTTTTCCTTCCCAGAGTTCTCTGCCCCATGTAACACATTGTTCTTGCGCCCATTTAGAAGAAACATGAGGGGAAAAAAACCAACTTCGTTACCGCGAATCAGCATAAACTTCGGCTTCGTGATGAATCAAATTTTTCCTGAAATTCTAACCGAAGTTAGAATCATTAGAATCGATTCGCCTATCTCTAGTTATAAGGAGCAAACCTTAGAATCGGTAGCAGAAAAACACTGCCTGCTTCCAATGTTTACTCCTCCTCCCACTATCAGAGGGAAGGTTCTAACCATAGGACATATCCTACTGTATAAACATAAGTGCTGCATCTACCATATTGTTGTTCTTTGATGGCTGTCTTCTTTCTCCTTCATCTTACTGCTGGTAAGTCTCACTTGATAAAATGAAAAAGTGAGAAGCTCTGTTTGCAGCAACCACACTATAGGTGTATACTGAACATAAAATAGTAAATGTATCTTTGTGTTTGTATTGTATGTGTAAAGTATGCACACAGATTTAGCAAACTTAGTATGACCTTTAAAGTTCAACTATGCCACAAATCAATATTCTTTGGATATAGAACAACTTTGCATTATCTGTATGCAACAGTTTCTTTGCTGTACTTCTCAGTTTAGCCTAGCTCTGCACTAGCTCTGTTTCCTGGCTGTGCTGATTTCACTTATGATCTGTAGAGTTGTTTAGAGGTATGGACTAAAAGAGATGACATGTAACAGTGCTCTCTGTGTGTAGCTGTGATGAATAGCAGAGATACGTGTGTTGCTCTGTGAATAACAAGCCAACCAGATTTACTATAGTCTCCACCCGAAAAACCAAATCAGTTCAAAGCTAATTTACAGGTCTGAACTGGCAAAGTTTTCACCATATTTATAGCCTCTTAGTAGATATGGGTGCCAGACCGCCATTGGGTATAAAATGCCAGTCTTAATGAATTCCCCCTATGTATATGCAAACATTGGCTGTGAGTGTTCAGACAGGGCTCATGGGCTGACCCAGAAGGTGCAAAATGAAAAAAAAAATTTGTACACTTTTTTTTTGTTTTTTTTTGAGGTTTTAATTTTTGTAAATCTATGAAAGAATTATAAAACATATACAAATTTAGTATTCTCTTGATCACAACAACACAAAATATAAAGGACATAAGTCATTTTGGGTGCAAAGTTAAAGAAGTAAAATCCAAGCCCACGATAAATTAGCCCAAATGCATTTTTTCACCAATTTCACTGAATGTGGAATGTCTCTCCTGCTTCCCACAACATGGCATGGGATATTAAATGCTGTCACAATTTGGTATGCAGAAAACAAGCAGCCACACAACTCTTTACAAGGTTAAATAAAATAATTATAGAATCTTGAAGGTGGGGAGTTAAAAATGAAAACTCAAAAATAAAAAAGGCTTGATGGTTTAGGAGATTATGGAGAATTCAGTGTGTTGGTGAATGCCAATGAATTGTTGTTTACTTCTTTTTGAAATATTATTTATACTGTTGATACCAGAGTATATATTAAGTACAGTTTCAAAAATCAGTTTATAGAGGGGAGTCACCTAGCAATTTCTATCAAATTTTGGTTTTCTTTATGATTCCAGAGTAGCCCTGCTTTGGGAGTTTATGTTTTACCACTCATGGCTAATTTATTATCCTATATGTTCATACTTCTTAACAATTATGATAGCAGTTGACTAGATATAAGAAATTAGAGATTTGACTCTTGTCAATGGTGCTGTGATGCTACTGTTTTAAGACACCAAGCTTTTTTGGATGAATCCCATATTTACCACTATTTTTGGAGATTTAATGACTCTGGTTAGGTAGTTTCATCATAGTCAGTTCATACTTATGTTAAGCACTTTTACTGCAAATATTTTTCATATAACACTATTCACTTTACTGATAATAATATAACATGCTTGGTTCAATTAATTGGAAAATATTTATTTCCATGTTTTACACTAGCGGGAATTGGTGAACTCATTCACTTGACTGATGATAATATGTTGTTACTAGAGATGAGCGAACATGCTCGTCCGAGCTTGATGCTCGGTCGAGCATTAGGGTACTCGAAACTGCTCGTTGCTCGGACGAATACTTTGCCCGCTCGAGAAAATGGCAGCTCCCGCCGTTTTGCTTTTTGGCGGCCAGAAACAGAGCCAATCACAAGTATGGAGACTCTGCACTCCACCCAGCATGACGTGGTACCCTTACACGTCGATAGCAGTGGTTGGCTGGCCAGATCAGGTGACCCTGGGATAGACTAGCCGCTGGCCGCGCTGCTCGGATCATTCTGTCTCTGGATGCCGCTAGGGAGAGAGCTGCTGCTGGTCAGGGAAAGCGTTAGGGTGTTCTATTAGCTTACTGTTAGGCAGGAGTGATTCTCAAAGAACCCAACAGCCCTTCTTAGGGCTACAATAACGTTCTACTTTTTTTATTTTAATTTGCATCTTTTACCATTTTGTGAGGAATTAGCAGGGGGACTTGCTACCGTTGTGTTTAGCTCTTAGTGGCACACATATCCATAGCAAAGACCGAAGTGGGAAAATTCAGTAGGGGTTGGATTTCTATTAGGCAATAACTCAGTGTCATCTCATCTGGCATAGTAGTGTGCTTCCTTTGATACCCCCCCCCCAGCGCTTAAAAAAAAATAAACTGATACACTCACCCACCGATGTCGACACAGCTCCCCGATGTCGGCGCGGCTCCCCGATGTCCCCGATGTCGGTGCGGTCCCGTCTTCTTTCTTCCCCGCGGCTCTTCTTCTTTCTTCTGTCATGGACGCAGCTATGTTTTCTTCTAGTAGGCGCATACTATAATGCGGCCGCTGCTGACGTCATAGTATGCGCCTGCTGGAAGAAAACATGTCTGCGTCCATGACAGAAGACAGAAGAAAGAAGACAGAAGAAAGAAGAAGAGCCATGGGGAAGAAAGAAGACGGGACGCGCCGACATCGGGGACATCGCGGAGCCACGTGGAGCATCGGGTCGCCGGAGGGTGAGTGTATAAGTTTGGGTTTTTTTCAAAGTGCTCGTAATAGACTTGTGTATAAGCCGAGGGAATGTTTTTCAGCACATTTTTTGTGCTGAAAAACTCGGCTTATACACGAGTATATCTTTTCATCTTTTCTTCATCTTCATCTTTTCATCACAGGACCAGGTGACATACACAGGTAGAAAAATCCCTTAGTTATACCAATAACACAATATTAAAACAAACATTTTTATTATTTCTGCAAAATTTTGATGCCACCAGCGGACCTAACGGACATGTGATGTGATCTTGATGTGAAATTCCTAAGCCACGGATTTCTATATGTTTATTTTTAGTCAGTAGCGGCCAATGATATAATGAATATACAGTTTTTACAAAAAGAATAAAAAATAAAAATAACCTACATATTTACTGTATCATATAATTAGGCGTGATTATAAATCCACCTAAGCAGAATGGAGGCCATGGCATATATGTCTAAACAAGGCCCAAACAGAAGTAACCTGCGCCCACCACCTAACCAGTCCCTGCAAGTCCCATCCACAGACTAAACATCAAACTGCCGATCATTGCTTGTCTCTTTTTTGTCTTTTTATCCTTTTCTTTTTGTTCATTTATCCCTAATATTATGGTTGTCATAGTTTGTACTTCACTCTCTGTACCCTCTCTGCTGCTGTAATGCTGTGAATTTCCCCACTGTGGGACTAATAAAGGATTATCTTATTATCTTATATATATATAAATTATATACACACACCCAGGATAGCTACGAAACAATGTACCTTTTTTCCATGAAATGATAATCTGTAGCAGCTGCCTATCATTTTCTGACAAGTATCACAACATAAGCCTAGACTAAGCAGCAGAAAACAAAGATCATCTCAACCAAATAGATTGGGTCAAGCAGGGAGAATAGCAATCAGCTGCCAAAACTAAATGGACAAAATAGTTTTGAGATGCATCTTTAATTGTTGTCCATTTAAAACCCAACTTGACATTGATATGTTTTCCTTCTTCTCTTTATACATTGATGTCCCCAAGGAATCCCAATCTCAAGTGTTGGCTGTTTATTTCCTTAGAGACAACACTTCAGCTCAACAGTTTGTTTCCTCAGGGGCTTTTAGAAAACATGATAATATACAGAAAATGCATTTTTCTTAAATAATCGGCTAAATTCTGTACATTTACACAATAAAAGAATGTGATTTTTCTACCCGCTGTCTTAAAATCATTGCAACCATAGATTCCACTATAAAGAAGTGTAAATATTAAACATAATTTTTTTGATACTTATAGAATTATTGTCAAACTAGTCACATACTGTGCAATTCTGTAGCCAAGCAAGAGAAGTAAGAAATGGCAGCACCAATTTAAACTTTCTATTGACTTAAAACAACCAGAACAAGAAATCGGCGCCTACAGTTCAATCATGATGTGCAGAGCAAGTTAAAGGGCTTGCCACAAATCTAAAAAAATGAGGGCAAAAGCATGTATGTAAAAGAAAACATTAAAGGAATTGTCCGGATGCTAAAGTAAAAATTTGAGTTTTTCCCTATTAACAGGAAATGGGATTACTTGCTGATCAGTGAAGGTCCCAATGGTGAGACTCTATAATCCGGGTCTCTTATATCCCAAATGAACAGAGCAGTGTGGAGATAGCCGAACACAGTACTCTCCTACTTCCATCAGAACCATTGACAGTGAATAGAGTAGCAGCACAAAACTCCAACCTGCCGCTCTATTAATTTTGGGTACAACTGGAGTCCCCATTCTGGTTATGTGTGGGGGGTCCCACTACTGTGGATAGGGTATAACTGTTAGTGACTGGAAACCCCATATAATATGATATAATATATATGACATAAAAAATATTCTGTACATTTATAGCCTTCAAGAAATATGTTCATATTATTAAATCTGACCATCTTATGACTCTGTAATGTGTTATTTTGTTTGTTTATGTAGCCCATGATCTGTAAATTGATGTGGAATAAGACAACACTATATAAATTATTATTGATTATTAAAAATAGGAGAGAGGAGAGTGGTTCTCCTGAGTGATGGTAATCTAGGATAAGAAATGAGCGGGTTGGTTGAAATTTGGGTTCAACAGGTTTGTCCGAATTTCGACACAAAATTCATTTCAGGACCCAGACTTTGGGTCTTACATTGACACGAACCCCATTGAAGTCAAAGGGGACCCGAATTTTAACATCCACCGAGTATTTCAGGACTTGGTTTTTCCTATAATAAGTGGCAATTAATGGGTGGCCACCCCCTGGATCCATGCTAAAAAGATAAAATAATATCCTTGATTCCACCACTGGAGCTCCCATCTGACGTATAAGACTCAGTGCTGGTTCCAGTTTCCATGAAAATGTTTTTACTTGTTTTCTTTGATGGATTATATTCAGTGTAGGTTTCATAGAAATCTGTTTTACTAATGATAGAGAAACATGCAAACTGCACAATTTATTTACTGAAAATATCTAATATTGAACTCACTCTAGCTCAGAGGTTGTTGCATGCCTGGGAAACAAGATGCAGAAGGAAGAGCACATATCTTAAAGCCTTTGGATACTGCAACCAAGACATATATGGCTATCCCCATCAGTATCATGTAAAAGGAAATCTACCACCAGGATCCAGGATTGTAAACTGAGCACACAGATGCACACATGGAGCCCAGAGCCCCCAGGCTCATTTTTACAATTTTCAAAATCCTTTTTTGGGGGAGGAAATCAGGGAATAAGAAGTTACAAAAAGAGCATCCGGCCATAGGGGGCACACCACGGAATGTAAGTGTGCTTGGTTCACAATCCTTGATCCTGATGTAAGGTGCCCTTTACACCTACATGGAACCTTCATGATGGAGTGTTTTGTTCCATAAAAGAGTTTTATGACAGAAAACATTTCCTGTGCTGAGATTCCCAGCTTTATCTGTATGCCGATATGTCATTATGGATGGGGAACCCAACAGAACCCTGTGTGTAGTGGAAGTGTCCAATGTTCGATGTAAGCAGAGGGTGAAACGTATATCAAGGAGACCAAGAGCAGTCACCAGCTGTTACAAGAACTGTTACTAGACAATGAAATACTGTACATACATTAGAAGCAGAAGACATAGCCAATAAAGTTATGCTGTAAGGGATGGGAAATTAGTTTTAACCAGACAAGCTTGGAAATAAAACTATAGATAAAACTTGGATAATATATTGATAAAACAAAGTAAAACATTTTTTTTAAGGAAAAAGGTCCAACCAGAGAAAAAAGACTTAAACATATGTGAGAGAGGTCTGTTCCAAGATAACCATAATCATTATTGTATTTGTCACACACTGAGTCTAGAATTTTAAACTGAATATTGTGATGGTTTCCAAGAGACTAAATAACATTCACAGTAAAATAATACAATACAATACATGCTGGAACTTTTTGCTAAGTTTTTTTTTTAGGGAGATACTTTTGTTGATTTTTGTTTGATATGTGATTGCATTGATTTGGAACACATGCTTTTTATTACCGAGGAAGGTTATACTAAAAACAAAAATGGGGAGCACAAGCCAAGAGAAAAAGAACATTTTGTAGCTTAGAAGAACAGACAGAGCATAACTGCAATATCCCCTTTTCCTGTATAAAATCGAAGTCAAATTAGCATTGTCTGTAATTTTCTCCTGAACACAAGCCAGAAAAGCAAGCTGTATTTCATTTTTACATGCAAGGAATCAAATTTATCAATAGGGCAGACTATTGTTAAAAAAGCTCAATATGTTAACAATAAGTCATGACAAATTAATAAAATTTTATAACAATATTACACATAATTTTCTGGTAACCCTTAGTTAAAAATTTTAACCATGTTACCCCAGGTTGCCAGCATATAATATGATAGTCTTGCTAGAAGTGCCAGTGGTACTAATAAAAAAATCAACATGAGAAAAAGTTAAAAATATTTTTTCAGGTATTGAGGTGTGGCAAAAAATGTTATGCCATTTTATTCATTTCATAAATCCATTGTGCAATTGATAAGAGTAAACTGTAATATATTTGACAAAATAAAATCCATCTACCATATATTCCGGCGTATAAGACGACCTGGTGTATAAGACGACCCCCCTACTTTCCTGTTTAAAATATAGAGTTTAAGATATATTCCCCGTATAAGACTACCTCTTTTCCAACGCATACAAAACACCGGTTTTTTTAAAGAATGTTAAACTAAAAAACTGATTTGAATTTAACATGGTCTTTTTTTAATTTAAATCTTATGACATGTAGGTATATAGGCAGGAAACTGTCGCTCATAAAACATTAGGCATACAACAACAACATTACCATTGTCCAGTTTTCTGTAAATGTTACCATACTGTACCTTAAATTTTTATTTTATTAAATATTCCATGTCATGTACTCATTCCAATGCAATGAAAATGGTTGTTGAAAAAAACGCATTTGCGCCATTTTTTGGGCTTGGACATTACGCTTTCACTGAGCGCCACAAATGACATGTCTACTTTATTCTTTGGGTCGTACAATTAAGGGGATACCAAATTATAAAGGTTTTATAATGTTTTCATACATTTACACAAAATGAAAACTCTGTACAAAATTATTTTTTGATTTTGCCAACTTCTGCGCTAATAAATTTTTATACTTTGGTAGTCGGGTGTGGGTCGTCTAGTGTGTTTTTTGCGAAATTTGATAATATTTTCAAGATATCATTTTTAGGACTGTACGACCTTTTGATCACTTTTTATAGGTTTTTTTATATTTTCAAAATGGCAAAAAAGTGCCATTTTCGACTTTGGGCGCTATTTTCGTTACGGGGTTAAACACATTGAAAACCGTTATCATATTTTGATAATCGGCATTTCAGATTGCTTTAAAGCGTCGTACCTGATGTGTTATGATTTTACGTTTATTTATTTTTATGTCAGTCTAGGGGAAAGGGGGTGTTGATTGAATTTTAGGTTTTTTTTATATATATTTTTTTAAAAACTTTTTTTAATTTTTATTTATACTATTTTTCCGACTCCCTAGGGGTACTTTAACCTAGGTTGTCTGATCGATCCTATCATTACCTGCATACCCACGTATGGCAGTAAATGGGATTTCTCCTCATTCATTACAATGTGCTATCGCACATTGGTAATGAAGGGGTTTAGTAAACGAAATAGCCTCGGGTCTTCGAGCCCGACAGAGCCCATGGTGGACATCCCGCATGAGTCAAAGGGGCGAGCGGCGATCCGGCGGAAGTGCCGGGCGTTATCTTTTTTGAGGCTGCCGGCAGCTTTGCCTGGCAGCTATCTCTGTGTGGAAAAACCCGTGATCGGGTTGTCTAGTGATGTATACGGTAAGCCTGCGCAATATGCAGCAAAGACCTTCCGGCTATGGAGAGGGCTAGCGCCGTGAGCCCTCTCCATGCAGTGCGACCCGACCGCGGTCGGATTACCGGCGTATAAGCGATCACCAGAGAAGACAGAAGATTTTTCTGTCTTCAAAGTCGTTTATATGCCGGAATATACGTTAAATTATATTTTCCCTTCTATCTTCCCCTGCAGTGATCGGTGTATGTGAACAGTTCTGAATTACATACACAGTAGTAGATTGGGAGATAAAGATTAAGGTATTACACAAAGTTTCAAATTTTATTCTTAATTGATGAGTGTAAAAATGGGAAAAAAAATTACCTTTGGCCTGAGTGAATGCCTCACGTTATCAAAGTCCTCTTTTGGCAGCAAGAGGCTCAACCCTGATAGTCATCACATAAACCGAACCACAATGCTAATGTTACAGAGCCAACAATGTAGTGTCGGAACTCTAAAACTTACCCATCTCAGAACAAAAAGGCTCTTCCAGCTCATTTGCATGTGATATTGGATCATTCAATAAGTTCAACTGATGATTTTAACTTTAAAGAGGGAATGATATTTCATATGCACATGATGGTCCTGTTTTTTTTTATGGCAAATTGAAGACAATGTTCCTTTACCACTAGAAAAGAAACAAAGACGTGGACTCACCCGATCGGATAAAAAATAAGTGGACTTTAGTGGCAGTGTGGGGAGGACATTTCGTGCAACTAAGCACTTTTCACAGCCTATTAGAAGTTTTGATCATAGGTTTGAGAGACAAGCGCGTAGAGCTCGCTAAGGCCCCGTCGCCTGCGTGGTGGGTCCTCCCGCACTGCCACATGGAACAATAAAGTCCTCCTTAATTTTTATCCTCACGAGGTGAGTGCCACTGTTGTTTCTTCGCTATGTGCATTGGATCTTCCTTTTTAAAGTTGAGCACACGCGGGATCTATACATATTGATCAGTATCTTTGCTGTTTTGCCCCTTGATGCCTTCTAGTTGTGGATCCGTTGGAACTGTTGCTTTGTGACTGTGCCTCAGAAACTTTTGTTTTGAATGTGCTTATCACACATGTGCAGTGTCCCTTAATTAAAACCTTAAAGTGAATTTATAAAAAAACTGCCAAATATTTGTCAAACTGTGTAATACCTTGTAGTTCTTCTATCTTTCATGGTCCAGTGTGATTTCACATCTAGAAAATCAACTTCGAAGTGAGATGTAAAGTGGTGTGTATATAAGTCAAGGAACTCATTCTCTGAATTCAAGCTCCTCCAACTGTGATTGACATTGTGCATCGGATTCGGCAGATCTTTTTAGTGATATCTTGTATGCAGGACCATTAATTACAGTGAGATGGGCTTTCTGTAGAAAGAGAGAGTATGGGGGATATTTATCATACGCTAGCGCTCGTTCACCAGCGTATGACGCCCGCTCTGCAAATTTGCAACCGATACATCAAGAGGCATCTGCCTCTTGATGTATCGGGCTGCCAGCAGCGCGCGTTTATCCTACGCAGGCAGGGCCTGGCATAGAAAAAAACGCAGCCGGCGACTTTTCACGTATGAAAGTCGCGGCAGCAGCGAGTGCGCAGGCGCGGGGACAGTAACGCCCCGCGCGGCCACTCCCCTCTGGCCGTGCCCCCCGTTCGGCCGGCCACTCCCCCCCCCCCTTCACGCCACCTTCAAGCCTACCTGGCGTGAATGTGGCAGATTGGGGAAAATAATGCAAAAGCTAGCAATAAGCTAGCATTTGGATTATTTCAGGGCCACTGCGCAGAGGTCCTATGATAATATTGTCCCTTTGAATTCACTGTTAAAATCTCTCCACCTCTAGACTTTAATTAAACAATTTACATCTCACGTCATTGGGTGATGAAAAAACACGATCAGGAAGGTGTTCAGTTGCTTGGCACATACTGCAAGAGATTTATTATTTCAATTTTTCAATTTCTGTGACAGGTTCGCTTTGCAAAAGGAATCTATTTCACTTGGATTCAGCTCTATGCAAAGTAAGGTTTGTAAGTTGTCTGTAAGGAGTTACTAACTTAATAGAAACCTTTAAATATATTGGGGGTCATTTACTAAGGGCCCCCGAATCACGTTTTACTGGGGGGTACGCAAATTTTTGCGACATTTGCGACGATTTTCCCTGTATTGCCCTGGGATTTTGGCGCACGCAAAAGATTGGGCGCATCGGCGCCGGCATGCATTGTGCGGAAATCAGGGGGCGGATTCGGAGAGAAACCGCGCATTTTTTTAAAAAAATTGTCGCATGACACGCGGCATACCTTCACCAAGTATAGGATCGTGCACTCGGCGGGCCTCAGCAGATACAGAGCAGCAGCGACACCTGGTGAACGTCAGAGAACTGCCTTAGTGAATCGATGGAAGACCCGAATCAACCGCAGAGGAACACGCTGCTGGATCGCAAATGGACCTGGGTAAGTAAATGTGCCCATTGCGTTTGTGAGTATGGAAATAAAATTGATTTAGGGCAATGATAAGTGCAAAAAAAAAAATAAATGAAAATATGGGACAAAGTAGTATTGTACTCTAATAATGTACCATTCAAAGTTTCCTTTTTACCAAACTAATAGTGAAAGAAAGAATATGGTTTGCAATGGTGGTACACTTCAAATGTATTAATAGCTAAGAAATAAATTCTTACCTGAAAAATCCTTATCACCTCTATTGACTCTATCACCTCCCTTTTGGTCTGTTGGACTGTCCTATATTGGTGATGTTGAGCACTATATGGTCAAAACTGGCAATTAACAATTAGACTGATGAAATCAGATTATTTTAGTTCTAAATATAATGCTATATTGCAGCCATTCATATACTACACAGATAGACTGAATTTGACACTGCCGATCAATGATCACTGATCAGGCCAAGAGACAACCAAGTTGTTTGGCTGTTTGTGAGATAGCAATTCACAAAAGAGGAAAAAAATATTAAAGGGTATCCTGGGAATATGAACATCGTCGGGTTTCCCGAATATTTCCGATTTGCGCCGAATGGCCCTGGGTTTTTGGTGCACGTGATCGGATTGTGTCGCATTGGTGCCGGCTTTCACGCGACAGAAATTGGGGGGGGGGGGGCATCGGACAACCCGATGGATTCTGAAAAACCGCAGAATTTAACAAAGAATTTGTGCCGCAAGATCACGCACTCGCATGCACCGGGAAGAAGCAGATGAACTCCGGTGGATCTCTGCGCAGCAGCGACACCTGCTGGATATCGGGCGCACGGACCTTAGTGAATGTCGGCAGACCCGAATCCTCGTTGGACAACGCACCGCGAGATCGCAACTGGTCCGGGTAAGTAAATATGCCCCATAGTCATTAGTCAAAAAATGGCGCTTAAATAGTTTGTTTTTATGATATACAACATTTATGGCCTCTCTAAAGTATGGGGAGTTATCACCAAGATGGCCGCCACTGGAAACTACCAGTTCCATGACCCTTTATTTCCCAGGCAGGTGCAGGACATGTGATGTGGACATGTGACCAGCGGCAATTTTCTGTCCTGTGTTCCATGCAGAGGATATCGACGGACTGATTATCGAGGGCCAGTAGCATTTTAATTCTTCCTTACATTGTATGTCAGCAGCATTTTTCTGCTAAGGGGAGCAAAATATTAACTAACAACTAATTACATATTAGCTTATATTTTGAGTACCCTTTTGTACATGAATTATGCTGAATCCTGGAATCCTCCTTTAACTTACTACTTTATAGCTTTCCATCTGCAGGCACACGAATGGCTCACTTTTCTCTGTCTTCATCATGCGCTCAGAGTGCAGGAACTTTGTGCACCAGATTTTTTCTGCTGCACTCAGTTCAAGGTATGTGCACCTATGTCTGATTATTTGGTTGTTAGAAGTTTGTTTAAATATTATCAAAAATAGTAACATTCAAAATCTAAGAAAAAATTGGGGAGGTTCAAGGACACCATAATGGGTTGTATGAAATGAGAGAATATGTATATTTTCTTCACAGCCTTTTGACACAAGTGGTATTGCTACACGAAAATAAAGCGAATGCCCATTTTTAATCTTATAGAACCCGTTAGTAGATAGCACCAGGTAATCAGTTTATAAACACATCTGCACATGCTCATGTTCAACTATGATGTCTTCATTCTAATAAGCTATTACTCAATACACTTAATGGAAATTTCCCATAGACATAAAAGCATAATTGCTCTAAAGAGAAGTACATAATGTCCATATCATAGCTTGGCTTTAAACACAGGAAATACCTTGGTAATGATAATCATTCATCAGGGGTAGTTGCCAAATCCTAAAGCTCTATTTAGGGATGAATTGAATAACCATTTGACTATAGGGAATGTCTTGTTATAGCGTCTTACAATTATTCCCTTTTCATCTGGTATCATATGACTGTATATTTCGCTGAGAGATTGTATCCAATGTATAATGTTGTATCCATCGTTCTGTAATTTTGTTTTATAGCTTGCAGATAAAAAAAAGTTAATGGCTTCACAGATGGTATTTTCTATATTGGAAATGCTACTTTGGAAGCTCTGCACAATTTTACAGAAGCCACCAATTTGATGATATATTTACCAGCTACTGATTTTGTATTAATGAGGAATACAAATGTTACATTTCAACCAAAAAAGACTATAAAAGGAGTGATTTTAAAGGAGTTGGCAGTGAAATTGTTAAAAAAGTTAGATTTACTATTTTCCCAAAACACTTGCAGATTGTCTGTGTAAGTAGTTTTTAAGTACTGTAGGCCAATTTGCTGGCAACAGAAAGTCATTTCCATCCAGATAATTCCATATTTTTATTGAAATGCTATACTTTTAGTTCAAATATCCAATTCAAACTTCATTGGGAACTGTTAAAGAAATCAATGTAAAATCATGGAATTTCTAGTCATAGTATCAGAAAATAAATTCTAGCCCCTGATTTTACACTATAAACTATTTTGCATTTATTTATCCTATACAAAAATGTTCAGTCTATTTATTTATCTACTTTTATACATCCCAAAAAGCTTGAAGCACCCCAAAACCAACAGTGAAATAGTTCCAAGTGCTCTGTTTCAGTTCGACAGAAAGGTATTTATTCAACAAGCAGAAACCGTTCTCATTCTTAGGTGTGTTTGATACATATGAAAAAGCCAAATTTTATGATAAGTTTTTGAATTTATGGTCAATATATGCCGAAAATTCAAATAGGAACTTTCCACTTTACATTAAGCTGGCCGCTGCTGGTTACTAGAGTGCATCTATGTCTCTAGTAAAATTCATTGCCGTGTACACAGGCCTTTTAAAGCACAGCATTGTTACAACTTGCCAACATTTTTTGTCTGTATTTTCAAGTCTTCATACAGTGGCATACACTTATTAAAGCCCATGCACCAGTTTTTCATCTGACTTTGCATCTTCCATGTAGTGCTCCATTGCACCACCGTTGCATTCCGACAGAATTGTTTTACACGCTCTGTGTTAAAGGTGCACCAAATAAAAGTTGGTGCACTCTGTTGGAGCAGTGCAGGGAGCACCAGATTCATGAAGAATGTGCACCACAATTCATGAATATGGCGCGCCTTGCATACATCAAAGGCAAACTGCACCTATTGCAATTTTTACTATTTTTGATAAATGTGGGCCAGTATCTTTTAAATTCTTGAAAGGGGACTTGGGGAGTTTATAGATAGCTCTCAGCAAAACACTTAAACAATTTAATGTATAATGTATAGAATAAATTACCCACACACCTAACCCTAAATCTGAATCTAAATTGTCTACTTCAAGAGCTGGCTGATGTCATTGAAGGGGAGGGCCATAGGAGGCAGCGGGAGGGTTAGAATCTCTCTGGGAAAGTGGAGAGGTAACGGCTCCCAGAGCCTAATTTATATAAACATTGAAGTTTTTTTTTATTACAAATGCTTTTTATCTTTGATGAAAGTATGCCTGCGTTATGTTTTTTTAACCTCAACAAAGCACTGGTGGTTCTTTGTAGATGTTAAATGAAGTGGTAATATTCCTGTAAAAATTCAGGTGGTAATCATTGAAGTCGCGTTCAGAAGACCAGTAAACCTTTATAGCATTTGTATGCATGTGTTTTGGACAGGTGCAACTGCAATCCTTTTGCACTAGAGATGAGCGAGCACTAAAATGCTCGGGTACTCGTTATTCGAGACGAACTTTTCCCGATGCTCGAGGTATAGTAGGCCTTTGAGACCTGGACCGAGGTAGGCCCCGCAATCCTCGGCGTCGGCAGTATATGACCAGCCCCAGGGTCAGACTCGGTCCCAGCCTCCACCAAGTTAAGTGTAGTAGCGTTCTTATAAGTTTGGGATATGGCGGGTGAGGGGAATGTAAACAGATGCGCAAGAAGCCAAGTAGCTGAAAGACCTGGGGACAGAGGGTAGGCCGCAATCCGCGGCAGTCGGCAGTATATGGAACCAGCCGCTGGGTCAGACGCCGGTTCCAAGACGCCACCCAAAGTTAACCCCAATGTGCCGTTCGCGATATATAGTGCCCTTGCCCGGCAAGCACTCGTCACTTACGGCCGTGGTCAGGGAGACCGGTCCAGCACGGCGTTGGTCAGGGCACGGATGAGTTGTATGACATGTGCTGGTTTGCAGGGTGGGACTGCACACGGGAAAAGTAGTGGCGGATGGGGGTCCGAAATACGAGGGGCGGCCGCGCATGAGGCGCGAAAGGCCTCAGTCTCTAATACGCTATAGGCGACAGCATCCAGGCTAAGAATCTGGAGTGGCACTTAAGGGCTGGGCGTGCGGGGGGTTGCACTGATATCCTTCTTTCCGCTCCAGGTCTGGGGTATGGAGAGTGAACGTGGTGGATGCTGTGAGAGAGGATCGTGGAGGGGCGGACGAGGGGTTTTGTGCCAGGGTCCTGGCAGGGGGCTGACGTCAGATGACACACGGGGAAGGGCAGTGTGTGCACGGGGGGGGGGGGCCGGAGGTGAACGGGCTTGGTTGCCAAGGGGAGTGGTGTTGTTAGCAATCATATGCCTGGCTACTGGTGGTAGTTAGCTAGTAGTGTGGAACCCATGCTGATCCTGGTTGGCAAAAGTTTTTTTTTTGTTTGACACACCACAGTCCGTCGGTCATCCGGTGTTTCCTAAAGCACCCTCCAGGACTTCATGCAAATCTAGCCCTCGCCCGAGCCTTCCCAGGAGCTTCACTACGTGGACACATTGGCGCTGATGCACAGCTCTGGTCCATGCTTCCGGTCTGCCCCACAACTGCCGTTCCTAAAACTGTTCTGGGTCGAGGACATCCTCCGTCTCGGAAGCACTGTGATTCACCCGGCTCTCAACCCAGCTTGGGGTCTGGTCACCTATCATCCTCCGATCCCTCGTCTGCTCCCCCTTGGACTTCCTGCCTGACAAAAATTCACCACTGTCTGACCAACCGTGTCTCCTCATTCGGACATCTTTACACACTTCTTCCATATACGGCAGAGGTCATCATCACCACAGACTGCGATACTGGTGGGGGAAAACCTGGGCATCGGAAAATTGCTCAGCAGCAACCGGACAAGGGTTGTGACTGTGGGAAGCGGTCAGAAAAAACGTTCTCAAGAGTATGCCGGTTCAAAATGCCAAATTTTCCTGGGAGGGGGCAGACTGGGGGGGGAGGAGCTGAGGTGCAGGAGCTGGAGGAGTGGACGATTCGGTGACATGGGTGGATGCGTGAAGGACTGACTGGTGGACAAATTGCTCGAAGCTTTGTCGGCAAATCCACGACATCCCCTGTTCGCACGTTCTGGCCTCAACCGTTGCTACAACGAGTACCCAGTAACTTCAGACATGAACCTAGGGAGTGTAGCTCTGAGGCGTTCCCCTGCTCCCTCATCAGCAGGTGGTGTCTCACCCCGCCCAGGACGACGGCCTCTGACCCCTGCAGTAGTTGGACGCCCACGTCCCCGCCCTCGTCCTCACCCCTAGACGGGTTTTACAACATGTTGAAAATGAAAGTTAAACCTTAATTTTTTTTTTACTTTTTTGTTTTTTGTGTTTTTTTTTTTGTGTTTTTAGTTTTTAAAACCCAACGATGCTATCCTATTGCTATGGCTATTTTCTAGCCAGTATGAAAGCACACTGCTATGCCAGATGAGATGATCGCTGAGTTAGGAAAAAATAAACGTAAAATAAAAAGTAAATGGCAGACTGCTTGCTAATTGAAATCAAACCCCTAATAATTGTCCACTTCGGTCTTTGCGAGGATATGTGCGTCACTAAGCGCCTAAACACAACGGTCGCAAGTCTCACTACAAATTCCTCACAATATGGAGTAGTGCACTACAGCAAGGACAGCCACCAGCAGATCAACCAGAATAAAAATATATACGCTATTGTAGCCTAAGTAAGCCGTTGGGATTCTCCTATGGCATTTTCTAGCCAAGATGAAAGCCACATGCTAGGCAGATGGATGACGCTGGTTATATAAAAAAAAACATAACATAAAAATAAAAAGAAACTGGCAGACGTGTGCCGCATAAGTGAATCAACCCCTAATAAATTGTCCCCACTTCGGTCTTTTGCGGGGATGGATATGTGCGTCACTAAGCAGCTAAAAACGGTCGCAAGTCTCACTACAAATCCTCACAATATGGTAGTAGATGCACTAAGCAAGGACAGCCACCAGAGATCAACCAGAAATAAAATATATAACGCTATTGTAGGGCTAAGCAAGCCGTTCGGATTTACTATGGCTATTTTCTAGCCAAGTATGAAAGCACACTGCTATGCCAGATGCGATGACGCTGAGTTAATTAAAAAAATAAAAATAAAATAAAAAGAAAACTGGCAGACTTGTGCCTAATTGAAATCAAACCCCTAATAAATTGTCCCCACTTCGGTCTTTGCGATGGATAGGTGCGTCACTAAGCGCAACACAACGGTTCGCAAGTCTCACTACAAATTCTCACAATATGTAGTAGATGCACTACAGCAAGGACAGCCACCAGCAGATCAACCAGAAATAAAATATAAACGCTATTGTAGGCCTAAGCAAGCCGTTTGGATTCACTATGGCTATTTCTAGGCCAAGTATGAAGCACAATGCTATGCCAGATGAGATGATGCGAGTTTATGAAAAATAAACGTAAATAAAAAGAAACTGCAGACTGTGCCTAAATTGAAAGTCAAACCCTAAAAATTGTCCCACTTCGGTCTTTTGCGATGGATATGGTGCGTCACTAAGCGCTAAACACCAACGGGTCGCAAGCTTCACTACAAATTCCTCAACAATATGGGTAGTAGATGCACTACAGCAAGGACAGCCACCCAGACAGATCAACCCGAAATAAATATATAACGCTATTGTAAGCTTAAGTAAGCCGTTTGGATCTCCTATGGCTATTTCTTAGCCAAGTGATGAAAGCACACTGCTTATGCCAGATGAGATGACGCTGAGTTATGAAAAAATAAATGTAAAATAAAAAGAAACTGGCAGGACTATGCCAATTGAAATCAAACCCTAATAAATTCTCCACTTTGGGTTTGAGGTGGATAGGTGGCACTAAGAGCAAAACACAACGTAGCAAGTCCCCCTGCAAATTCCTCACAATATGGTACTAGCTGCAAATGAAAAAAAAAAAATGTATAACGTTATTAGCCCTAAGAGGGCTGTTGGGTTCTTGTAGGAATCACCTGCCTAAAAATTCTAATATAGAACAGCCTAACGCTTTCCCTGACCAGCAGCAGCTCTCTCTAGCGGCATCCAGACACAGAATGATCTAGCAGCGCAGGCAGGGGCTAGCTATTCCAGGGTCGCCTGATCTGGCCGCCAACCACGTGCTAGGACGAGGTAAGGGTACCACGTCATGCTGGGTGGATTGCAGAGTATCCGGCTTGTGATTGGATCTGTTTTTTATGGCGCCCGAGCAAAATCGAAAACGGGCAGGGAGATGCCTTATTTTCTCGATGAGCGCGGCCACGGGTCTTATATGCTGTAATTCGTCCGAGGCAACGACGCCAGTTCGAGTCGATACGATGCTCGGAAACGAGCAATCAAGCTCGGACGCGTATGTTTGCTCATCTCTATTTTGCACCACTTTCAACAAAGTGCATTCTGGGAACCTGGCAGGGTAGAACTGGGACACAGTTGTCCCCCAATTTACTTTAACTTGCATCAGCAGGTTATATCTAAAGTCTACACCAGCTCTAAACTGGCGTAGGTTTAAATTCCTCTTAATAATTCTATCTTGTCAGGTGTTTGCATTGATTTTTAAAACTGCTGCACAAAGCTGGTCATACATGGCTCAAGTTATTTTAGACATTTTATTGGAGCTAACTACACCAGAATTGTGGTAAATGTTAATTTTTGCAATTTCCCAAAAGAAACATAAACAAAGAGCACATACAAGTACAACTGATGCTAAGAACTATAAACATATGGCAGCTATAAAACTTAAAGTCTTGAGTCATGGACCATTTCTCTGTTCTCATCCTTTTTGATTTTAGCATTGCTCTCACCCCTTTTGGTTTTCAGGCCAACACCACGATTTGCCACAGAACATCAAGGTTTGAAGATTCGACACAGATGAGAGCAGGTTCACAATGATCACATAAAACAAACAAGACAGTCTAGAGATACTGTGGAGAACATTTTGCTGCCTGCAACCTCATCCAGCAGAGGGCTAGTAATGATGTGGGGAGACCCACACTGCCCTCCATGTGGTACCAGAAGTATTTCGACTGTAGTCAGGACTGGGAATCTGTGGACCCTCTGGACCACCGCAGGAGATGATACTAGCAGACCTGGGACTGGAGTCTAAGTGGCACCCGGTTTTCAACAGAGCCCGCTGCAAAGCGGGATGGACTTACTACGGCGGGAAACCACCAGGTCGCTCCACAGGTGCGACTAGGCAGTAACACTGGAGACAGTCTCTAATCGGAGTAATGGCAGGAGAATCGCACTGGAATGCACAGTAGGACTCACGTCAGGAATCGCAGGAGCTGGCACACAGGAACAGACTGGGACACAGGAACGCAGGACCACAGGAACGGACTGACACAAGGGAATGGACTGAAACACAGGAACAGACTGGCACACAGGAATCACAGGAACGCAGGAATCACAGGAACGCAGGAATCAAAGTAGAACTTTCTCTTTATAGGGAAGACTTGAAGATCCGGCAAGGGTCACACAAAGAGGCAGAAACTTATAGGAGGCAAGCACCAATTACTTGTGCGCCGGCCCTTTAAATCTGAGTGAGCTGGCGCGCACATGCCCTTGAAGATGGGGACGTGCGCGCCGAGCCACGGGAGCAGGAGAGGACATCGCTGGAGCCAGGAGAGGTAAGATGAGCGGAGCTCCGGAAGGACGCTGAGGGGAACGGGTGCGCCAGTGATCCGAGACAGGGATTGCGGGAGCACCTGTGACAACTGTCTTAATGTATCTGGATGCTTTAAGGTATATATCTCATTTTGTATAAGTAAGTAATTATCCTAGCAATTGCATTAATTGCAGAAAATGCGCTGCTGCCTGCATACCACCTATCCGTTACAAGGTACACTGGGTAAAAGAATACTATAACATTTAACAAAACAGGCTATTTAAATAGTATAAATTGCCAAATAGCATTGTTTCATACTGTAAAATAATGAAAGGGGTTGTTTAGGTTTAAAAAAAAAGCTTGCAAATATTTAAAACGAAAACAATCACATAAGTAAACTTCTGCAATGCAGCCCTGATACATGGGTACCTTTTTTACCTCCATAGCCAGCCTTTGCTCACAGTGCCAGCATGACTCCTGGCAGCACGACTCCTATTAATGGATTAGTAATGCCAGTAATATGGTGCTCATAAATTAATGAGTCTGTGGGATTGCTGGTCCTGGATTACAAGGAAATAAGGAAGTAGTTGATTTCTTTTTTGTATGTTTCATACATTTTCATTGTATGATTTATCTGGGCCCGCACACCCACATTGTCTATCTATGGAAGCGTATATGCTCTTGTTGTTTGCATAACAAAACAGTAAAAAGTGAGTTTAAAAAAAAAATCTTTAGAAACTAGTCCCAAATTTGCGACTTTTGTGTGAGTTTTTTACCATAAACTTGCATGTCCACTGCCGACATTAACTCTTTATGTCTCACATTTATAAAGCTGTCTAAGGCACCATCATAAATCTGGTAAGCAAAAGACATCAAAAGACAAGCTGTTTAGACATTGTAAAAAACTGGAGTGAGAGCCTGTCTAATGAAAAATCTGCCCCTGCAAGTCAAAACTAATGTCAAAAATCCAGAAAATCCAGGATTTGGCATACAAACTTTCCAGAGAGTTTACATGGTTAACATGCATGGAACTATAGGTGACATAAAATATGGTGTGGCCATAGTCTACTGGTAGGATGGAATCGGTCACAAGCTGGTGTGCATCAGTGATTCTACTTTCCACCTAAGTGGTAAGGTCAATTGTCACAACATTAGAATTTTGAGCTTATAAAACCATGAGCCCCGTATGACTACATGAGATACTTTCCCAAAACAAATATGTTCTGTGCAGTGAGCAACCACAAAGTTTACTTTCCATCCTACTTTCGCAGGGGAACAGCCCCTGGCCGCTCCTTCCTGGAAATGTCATAACGATGGGCTATGCAATAGGTAAAGTTCTGACAAATGTAGTCTATTAGCGGCATAGAGCACCTCATTTTCCATTTGATTATTACAAAACTGTACCAGAATGCTTTATTAGCCAAAACTCAAGCAATGAATCATCCATGTTCCATTAGTCACCAGAATTAACACCCTTTGAACATTTGTACTGTGTAGATAAAACTTGGATAAATAGTCTTTGGATGTTTAGAAATGTGTGTAATGTAATGCTCCCATAGTTGAATATTAAGGATATGGGGCACATTTATCAGGTCTTGTGCACCAGTTGTTTGGTGTACAAGCCCTGAAATGAACACAATTTCCAAAATACAGCCAGGAACTGCACCTATCTTCCCCTATTATGCCACCTCCACACCAAATGGGCATAAAGAGGTGTGATGGGGAGGGGCAACCAGCAGGGCCCTTCTATGACAGTTCTGCCTGAATCTGCACGGGCTATGGGAACAGCAAAGGCTATGGTGCAATTCTACATAAGCTCCCTGACTGGATTTATCAGGTGGCTGTAGCTGGGGGGCCAATCATTCTATATATTTAGTAAATACAAGGAGACCAACAATAATTAATTGGGTGATATTACGAAAAATTAAAAACCGATCTTTCTTACTTTTCCCCTTTTTGTTTGGTTTTGAGAGTTGGTAAAAATAACTCTTGCTTAAACACAAGGTCACTATTTCCACTGATGTGAACCATAAATCCTGAAGCGGAAAGCCTTTTTATAGGTTTGATTAGTGTTAGCATTTGAAGATTTTGGCCTTTTTAACAATTGTTTTTTACATTCCAGCAAATATGAAATGAAATAAGATTACCTTTACACGTTTGTCAAAGGTAAATTGATTTCTAATAGCACATCCTTTCTTCCATTGTTTCAAGAAAAATTACAGCCGTGGGTGCTTAAGGATTTACTCACACAGGCAGCCTGTCTTCCATTTTGATCTCTAGCATTTGTCCATCTGGAGGGCAGAAACTATATTTTTGTAACCGGTGTGAACTCTGTTATAAATCATGTGTAAGATGTGGCATTACTTGAGCATTATTTCTTTTTTTAGGCATGGTTCTAATGACAGTACTATATATTGTGCTCACTGTGATGTTTGTCACTTCATTGTTGTCCGAGACCATTAACTGCTCACACTAAATGAATCTATGACAGCGTAGCACAGGAAAAACCAAGTCTGAGTTTTATTTTTCTTATTTTTTGACAATATATTTGAAATGTTTAGAATTTTTATTGAAAATAACAAACTATTTGATTTGTGAAAATTGCTTTTTTGGTCACCTTAAAAGCCATTAGAAGAAGTAATAATAATAACAGTTATTATAAATATAGTTATATTTGTGTTTAATATATATTTGTATAGTAATTGGGTATAACTAACCTAAGTAAATGACATGAAAGATTTTTTTTTAATAAAGTGTTTTGTTTCTGAAATTAAGAAGATAGAATATAATATCTTTCTTGCACAATCCACGCAACGATTAATTGTGTGTTGATACATAAAACATAAGGAAAGTATATGTCTAAAAAGATCTTAATCATATAACTATATGCAGTCATTACTTCATTTGGTTTATGTGTAAATTTTCATAGGAACTTCTATAAGCATATTCATACAAATAAATGAAGGTGTCCAACCTGGCCAATCATAGCTGTGGATTGTTGCCAATAATTTACAGTTAATTTGAAGGATTGGCTGTTGGGTAGCCAAACTGACAATATGTGGGGGGTCGTGTGGGGCACACCCGTACCCCAAAACTAAACAGAAAACTTGGGTCCACACATCTCTAAGCATAAGAAGAATTTTAAAGTCCGTTTTGCTGGAGTAAGTACCATGCAATACCACAGTTGTGTTTTTTGTTGTTTGCTTTTTGAGTGTCTTTACAAATTAGAAATTCACTTACTTTACAATTTTGCTCAGTTTTATTGCTGTTTTAGCTCCTACCACTCAGTGATGGTCAGTGTACAATTCCAGGGTGTGGGTGGGGACACTCTAAGCAGACACTTCATGATTCCACTGTGCTACGAGATGCTGTATGCTGGCAATGTGTTTAGATTATCAGGGTCCAGGGTTTATCTGCACTTTTATTTGGCTTCTGAACATTTACTAGTATATGAGAAATAGAAAGATGAGAGAGATCAGATGATGCTGATGAGATCCATGAGATGCATATTACACACAATGACACACTTCAACACTGCTACATCTGAGCGTTATATCCTCCCCTGGATAAAGATCCTATCTTGCCTATAGCTTATAGAGTAAGTCTTTGCACGCTGATGCTTGCCAGCAGAAAGTGTCTGTGTGTGAGCTCCTTTTGTAATGGAGGGGGGAGGAGAGGGAAGCAGAGAGGAGAAACTATTCATGAGAATAATCTGTGAAATACTGTATTCTTGTTGATAACAGTGAAATAGATAATGTGTTATTTTGTTATCCTGAGTATATTTAAAAATTTTGTCTTCGTGGGAATGCCCCATTTAAATGCATTGCTTAAGTTGGGATATATTTTGATCTAAATGTTTACAGGATCCACTTCTGACCTCGGAAGAAAAAAGCACTGAAGCTCTGACAAAAGTGCCCTCAGTAAACCTCAGCTCAAGCTGCAGATACATTTCATAAAGAGTAATAAGGAATATTACTGTGCTTTTGTCAAGGCATTTTCAGTTACGCAGCACAATTTGCTTCATCTTATTTTTGTCGACCCTTCTAATGCTTATTTACATAGCAAATCTGTTAATGCTCCCTTCTCACAACATGTAATTGACTGATATTCTTAGAAAACATGTGCACTGGGTCAAATTCACAGAAAACAACTTTGTAAATGTCAAAAATAATCACTAAATAATTGCTTGAACAGCAAATTCATGAATATTTGAATTTTATGTTAAAGATACTCTACTCTACTATTAAAATGTTTTTTTTTAAATTTTGCTGAGCATGCAAAATCAAACTACACTATGTTTAACTTTCTTCATCACCTCCTCAAATGTCTCTGGTGCAAATTTATTTCACGCTGCTTTTGTTTTAGGTCCAGTTAATATGTTTCAGGTGATGGGTTTTTTAGGCAAAACTTCAACTAAAGCAATACATTACCAAAAAAACATGGGGGCATATTTACTTTTACATTTACAGTTACCTGTGTAGTGTGCAGAGGGTGCCAAATTAATTTCTGGCACATGTTCTGCGAGAATCTGGTGCCCTCTGCACTGCACCACTTTTTTTTTGGTGCAACTTAACCCCTTAACGCCGAAGCCACTTTTCACCTTCCTGACACGGCCCATTTTTTCAAATCTTCCCAGTGTCACTACAAGTGGTTATAACTTTGGAACGCTTTAAAATGTCCAAGTGATTTTAAAATAATTTTCTTGTGACACTTTGCACTTCATGTTAGTTGAAAAATTTTGGTGGTATGTTTTGCATTTATTTATGAGAAAATCAGATATTGAAAATTTGGAAAAATTCTTGATTTTCGAACTTCAAAATATTCTTCTTTTTCCATACATAGTCATAACCTCAAAAAAACGTAATAACTAACATTCACTAAATGTCTAATTTATGTGGACATGGTTTTTTATGCATACTCTTATTTTTTTAGGATGTTATGGGGCTTTGAACGTTAGGTGCGATTTTTCACATTTTCACAAAGAACGCAAAATCCTGCTATCACTTTGAGAGGCCTATATAAAAGTAAAACCCCATAATTTACAACCATTATAGAAACTACACCCCTCAACGTATGTGAAACTTTTATGAAGTTTGTTAACCCTTTAATTGTTTTACAGAGGTGAAAAACAAAATCGGTTGCAATTTTGAAAGTAAAATTTTTTGGGCTAAATGAATGTGTTTTTCAAAAAATGTACAAATTCTCAGTGGATAAAATACCAAAACGCTCCACAAAATTTGATACCCAATCCCTCCCGCATTTAACAATACCCCATATGTGGTGGTAACCTGCTGTATGGGCACACGCCAGGGCATCGAAGGAAAGCTGCGCCATTCAGAGCAGATTATGCATTGTCACTTTTTATTGGCTTTACAATCTTTATTTTTTTGGCAATTTGGACATATAAGGGTTTATTTTTTGCGACATGAGATGCACTTTACAAACGGTGATACCTCATTTATATAGTTTTTCATTTATTTTTACAATTTTACTGGATAAAAACTAATTTAGAGGAAATCTCTTTTGTTTTTGCATCGCCATCTTTTATGAGACGAAACTTTAAATTTTTTTGGTTGACAGAGCTAGTTTAGGGCTTATTTTTTACATGTTGAGTTGTTCTTTTACCATTTTGGCGCACATAACTTTTTTTGATCACTTTTTAGAACATTTTTGTGTAGAGATTTTAAGAAAAATGTACATTTTTTGCATGTTTTTCGCGTTTTGTTTTTACGACGTTCACCGAGCAGGTCCAATAATGGTTCTGAGTTATTGTACGTATTGTTACAGACGCGGCGATACCAAATATGTGGGGGGTTTTGGCGATTTTGTGTTTTTTTCACTTTATTGCATGTGTATAGGGAATATTTGTGTTTAGGGGACTTTAACTTTAATTAATTCTTTTTATTAAAAAATGTTTTTATTTAATGTTTTTAACTTTTTTATTTACTTTTACAGGTTAGATTGAACAAGCGATCCACTGATCGCTTGTTCAAGCTCTTCTTCACCTTACACAGTGTAATACAGATGTATTGCGCTGTGTAATGTAACACACTGAGCATGCTGTGCAGGCAGGTCCTACCACGGAGGAGGATCGCACAGGCCCGGGCACTGGCAGTCCCGGGGCTGCGATTGGAGCCACGGACCCCCCCAGTAAGCACTGCGGGGTGGTCTGATTCTTCCCAAATGCCCCTTGCACGCCGCAGTCAGCGCGACCTCGGCGTGTCAGGGGTTAACACCCGCGATCGGAGAAATCTCTGATCGCGGGTGTTAGAGGCAGGTGTCGGCTATAATATATATCCGTTCAGGAGCCGGTGCCAGAAGCATGACGTAATAGTACTGCATTTTGCGGGAACGCACCTCCCGCGATGCAGCACTATTACGTCAAATGTCGGGAAGGGGTTAAAGAGGACTGGTCATCCTCAAAAACGGCACTAGGAGCTGATTACTTCAGTAAGCAGTTCCTAGTGCTAAAACAAATGTAGCCGTGTTACAATGCTAGTGCTATCGTAAACCTCAAATAACGCTAACAAACACTGCTTCACTGTACACTGGAAACGCCGTACCGCTTTCAAAGGAGTCTGGCATATTCTTGAGGGGGCGGTCCGAGGCGATGCCACTTTCCCGGACCGCCACGCCTTTTCCATAGGCCAGAGGTGACTGCCACGCATCATGCAACAGTCACTGCCCCTAATCCCGCGCCAATCCCGCCCCTCATGAATATGCTGGACCGCTTTGGGAGCAGTCCGGCATTTCTAGTGTACAACGAAGCAGTGTTTGTAAGCACTATCAGAGGTTTCCGATAACACTAGCAGTGTAACACTACTGCGTCTGTTTTAGCACTAGGAGCTGCTTACTCTAGTAAGCATCTCCTAGTTACGGTTTTGAAGGTGACTGGTGCCCTTTAAATGTGCAACACATTGGTGTCAGACTTTGCATGTTAAATCTGGTGCACGGTTCAACTGAGCACCGGAACGCCCCCTTCAATGCAGAAATTTGTGTTGCTTGATGCCTAGCGCAGCTGCGCCATAAATGGTCGCTTGCTACACAAATGTGGTGCAGACACTTCTTAAAAACATGTGCAAGATGTTTGCACCTAGAAGAACGTGCAAAGTCCCACAGAAAACTGGTGCTCGCCACCCATAATAAATGTGCCCCAGTGATTGCAGGCTTAAAAATACCATGAATAAAGGCAAAAAAATATTGATTGCATATGCCCCAATATACACAACCGATATATCCATAAAGTTAAAGCAGACAAAAGTATATTAATACCAAAGGAGATCCATAATGGTGAGTATCGTCTCTCTAAAGTGCTTATGTGCATTCCTGAATATATACAGATAATTGTGACCATGGGCCATTCCTCTATGCAGGTAGCATTGTGTCCTCATGAGAGTGCATGCAATGCAGCTGCTTAAAGGGGTATTCTCATCTGGCCATTCACATTCAGTTTCATTAATCTGTCAAATATAAACATTTCTTCAATGGGATGTTATTTAAAAAAAATGTTCCTGTGTGAAGATATTTTCTCATAAATGTAGTGATATGGTCCCTTAGAAACAAGATAGCTTCCTCGGTTACAACCACCCCGCACTCTGGCAGCAACGGCCAGACATGCGCTATTGAGTCCTGCCTGACCATCTGGATTCAGCGTTCATTACTACAGGACGGCTATAGGATGTGCAGTAACTCCCGGGCATTTCATATACAAAAACTTTTTGTTTCTTTGTGCAATCCCTCCAGCAGAGGTGGCCGTATCCAGGGACACAGCCTTGTGTCTAAGGGACCATATGACTACTTTTATGAGAAATTATCTTCACATTTTTTTTAAATGACATCTAATTGAGTAAATGTTAAAATATGGCAGAATAATTAAACTGAATGTGAATGCCCAGACGAGAATACCCCTTTAAGTCTCTGGAGGTGGCAACTGCATAAACTTGCAGTTCATAAAATGACTTGGCTCATCCAGGCGGCAAACCATAAAAAGGGAAATTTATCTTTTCTCTCTTCTAGTTTTTCTAGTTTCTTTTTTTGGCATGTTTCTTAGTCAAATGTTTCTTAGGTGTGTTTTTCTTGTGTTAAATTGGACCATGCTTGTTAGTAACTTTAAAAACAAAAAAAAGAGAGTTGCACATTTTTTTCACAAAAAGTCACAAATTTGGTTGTTCTGTTTATTTCTGCCAAGTTCACCAGTAAAGACTAGATGAGCTTGGTCCTGCTTGGTTGTGTGCAGAACGAGTCGAAGTACAAATACTGATGCAAAAAAACGCTCACATTTCTCGGTGCTCAAAAATTACATGTCACAGATCCAGACACCATGTGTGGTAATCTTCCTATGTTTGTTATCCATGGCCTGCTTCCCTCTAAAATCAACTTTTAAAATTATGCTAATGAGCCTGAGGGGCTACTTTAGTCTGGTTTTACCAATTGTTACACTTTCTCACCCTTCCTCATGCTCCTGGTTTATCATTCTTAATTTTGATTTGGCTTAAGCCTCTCGATGCATATGGTGGGCTGTGCAGCCATCGGGCAAAACTTTGCTAGGTCAGACCTGGCATAGTATTACTTAAAAAAAAACAGAGAACCTAAGTTCAGGTTGAAATCAGATTTTAAAAAAAAAATGCAGGCACGGAACAGGGACACCCCCTTCCCATCCCCTGCACCAGCCACCTTGCCCCTCTACGCCCCATCCATGCAAATATAGCTTGCAGGTGGCATATTCACTATTTTAATTGTAAATTCTTGCACTGTGCTAGGATTTGCGATTATTTCCCTGCTTCTATGCCAGAAAACTGGTGAAGAAGAAGTGATAAATCTCCCCCTATGTGTTCAGCTCTTTCATATCCATTGCTATTTGATTGTGGCAGTGCTGATCACATTTGTATACTTATCAATTATGAAAATATTACATTTTTAGGATACGTAAAAAAAATATCTAATTTTGTCGTCAGAAACCCAGTTTAAGTTGCTTTTAAAATGATGACTTTCGTATGGAACTTGCATTACATTGTGCACATAGTATCCGTATCTCATTGACCTTATCACTTAGATATGTAGACACATAATTAGTTTAGATCAAGATGCTTTTAATCAGCAGTAGTACTTTTCATCAATAAAAATTCTTCACCTACTTGAATTAAAAGTATCAGTACTGCCTGGGATCTGAATGACACATTCTCTGTTTATGTGAGCTGTTTTTTTTTTCTTGCTTCTTAATTATATTGAAATTATACCAACTTTTCTCAATTGCGGCACAAGATGATTATTATTACCCAACAGGAATTTTTAACATCTTATGATGATGTTAGAAGTTCTCTCAAAGTATCTTCTTGATTGTTCTATGAATTTTATTGAATGTAATTATGCCACCCTATTCTTCTAAGAAAATTGCACAGACATCATGCACGATTCTTGATGTATATTAAGTGGATCAGCAGCTGGGATGTTACCATGTGAACCTAACTAGAACATTTATCGCAGTACATTTTTCTCTTCGGGGTGGTTAATTATCTTAATTACTTGTATTATCTGCTAAGATCCAAAATTACTTTTTTCTCCTCGTGTTGCCAAAAGGAGTATTTTTTTTTCAGAAAGCTCATTTTAAGCAAAGGTACTGATAGATTATTAACAGCATTTCTTTGATTTATTAAAAACATGGTTTGTCTACATAGAATATACTGCCTTAATAAGGCTGGGCTTATTCATTATATCGTTTGGTAATGCTGAGGACTTTGTTCAAATTAAAGGGAACCTGTCATCAAGAATAGGTACAATAAACCTTAATCCCTTTCGCCCAGTGTGTCTTTGCTGAAAAGAGTAGTACAGGTATTCCAGCTTAAATCAGCCTCCTTCCACCTGTAAAATCATGCCCCAAACTTTGTCTTCCATGTGGGCTCTGCCCAACACCAGTTGGCTCTACCAATCAGAGTGCGTGAAATGGTGGCAAGAGCTGTAGTGTCCCACACAGTGCAAACTGTTAAATTCACCATGCAGCAAGATGGACAACATTCCAGAAGGAAGTAGACCATGAGAGGGCTTACGATCTGCTCAGGCCAAGATATGAAGACACATAGAGCTGTGATTCATATTAACAGGTGTCATTCGCTGGCAGCCTAGAGATAGCCTGACCCTTCTAATCAGAATTTCACTCTTTGTCATTTGCATATCAGACAAAAACAGCTGTAATTAAAGGAAACATTCCACCACAGATCGATCTATTAAGATAGATCCGGTGGCAGGTTCCTGTAATCTATAGAAGTATAGCCCTTTTTAGGGCTAATCCTTTAGTTGCCCAGGCTTCTGGGACAGGGAGTAGCCAGAGCTTCAGCGGACAGTCATCCATGAAGCCGGGTCCTTCGTTGCGCGGTTTCACTCAGAAGCTGGAATAACTGCTGTTGAGGAAAAGAGCCTCATTGGCAGATAATTTTAGGTAATATGGGGAGGACATTTAACCTTTTACCAGCAGATATTTCTAGTGTGAGGGGTAAAATACTGGTGACAGGTCTTTTTTAAGATATGACACGTAAGTCATGTAAAATATAATTTATGTAAAGGTTATGAGTTTGTACAATATTGACCCTGACAGCTTATGTATACATCACTGGGATTTTCTGTAGGCAAAACCACCATAAGGTGTCCAATATGCATTGTAGTGAAATGGGGTAGATCTGTATTGACACGTATTAATTAAGTGGCCACTGTACATATATACATATTTATATTTGGGGGTTTATATAATTATTTAATGTTCTTTAATTTATATTTGCGAGCCGTTGACAGTTTTATTATAAAAATAATATAACAGTGTTGTTTTCAAGAGAACATTGTACTGTAAGAGACTGGTATATTTAGAGGCGCAGTGTGATTAAGTTGCTTGATGCCACTTCTACCCATGTGTGACCAGTTCTTGTATCTGTACTTAAATTATTCCATCTCTGAATGAAGCATTAAAGGGGTTTTCCCACAAATTTGAATTAAGCCCTATCCTGTGATATTCCTTTAATAAATAAAAATTGTTTGCATAGTTTCGAAATTGTTACTGTAGGTTATGTTTACAGGTGCATAGCTCATTATATCACACAGCTCTGATTACTGTCTGTGATACTAACATGGCGCGCACCTGTGTGACATCACTTGAGTATGGAAGTAAACTAGGGAGCTTCCTGTTAAATGTTAGCAAGCAGAGATCTAGAAAACTGTGAAGAATTGATACAGAAAATATATTGGAAAATTGTATAACTTTTAATTACACAATTAATTTTAGCTATTTGCTGAAAGTGGACAAGTTCTTTAAGAAAGGGACCTGGAAAATTGAGATATTGTGCATTTTACGGTGTATTTTCATATAAATAGATTGGTTGTGCAATGAAGGACAAGATAGGTCATCTACAGCACATACGCTTTTTATATATACTCCAGAACCAAATTATTTGAGGTCTAAGGTAATGTTTTTTCTTAAATGGACAACCTTTTAAATGGTAATTTACTTTTCAACAAACATAAATCAATAGAAGAAGCAAAGAACTAACTTTGCAATAGATATTAGTACAGGAACATATCTTCTTCTCTATCTATTAAGTTTGTCCCTGTTTCCCTCCTCCCTGCTAAAATTTTGTTCAATTGGAAATATTTTATAAATTAGTCTTTGCTACAGCAAGACAGTCAGGGCACATTTATAGGACACATTTATCCGGGCTTGTACGCCTTAAATCTAGCATACAAGCCATGAAACTACACAGCCAGTAATTGTGCCTATTTTGGCCTTTACGCTACCACCATGCAAAATGGACGTTGAGTGGGATGAATGTGTGTCATGACCGGCGAACCGGTGGCTTTCACTTTGTTCCAATACAGACCTGACGTAGAACTGCCCTAGCTGTGCAAAGCATTGCAGCTGCCCACCAGGATTTATCAGGATCCAGCTAGGTGTGTCAGTGTATGAAAATGTGCATATGTATCAATGATAAGTATATATAGAGAGGGGGCAGTTAGTAGAAGCTTAATGCTTAATTTACATATTTGCAGTATAGTACATCAGTTTAATGTCCTTTAGGATCTGGTGACGGCATTTTATTTTTATATTCATCAAAAATTCAAAAGCTATATGCCGCAATTAGATATTTTTATTACCTTCACAACAAAAGAGAGTATTCTGGCATGGGGCGTGGCCTTAAATGCACCAAAATCATGCCAATATTTGTTGCAGTAAGCAGTGCAAACAAACAAACAAGACAAGCAAAAATAGTCTAGTCTAGGTAGTCATAAACTATGTCCAGTGGTAGATAGACAATCTCCTTTTATCTTGAAACCATTAGTCACACTTTTTTTTAATGAATCTTACTTTATGCAAGCTGGGCACTACACGACTAGCAAACACTGCCTCCTTCTCTCAAAGGTTTAAAAATAGGTGAATAATGGGCCACCCCACCCCCCACATTTTGTGTATCATTCTTAAGCTATGATTAACTTTTTAAACAAAAACTGTTCCTATGAGTTCATTGTGTTACTCTCCATGCTCCTTTCCAGTGTAATGTTGAGATACAAAATTTGCTGCAGCAGAACCTCTTGGATATTATAACTCACTGCTTATTATTTCTTATTAAACTACATTTTCAAAAGTTATTTTTACTCATGGAGCAAAAGTTGATTGACAGCTGACTCTCTAAATACGGCATAGACGGTATCAGATATTTCGTTTGACAGACAAGCAGTTTTAATGAAAGATTTTATTCCATACCAGTCTTTATGTAGATGATATAACATATTATTTGTATTAATATGATGTATTTGCAGCTTTCCAAGCAATGTTTCACTTTTTAACATTACATCTAATAATAAAATGGCTAAGTACCGCATAAATGTATAAGAAATTGAATCTATTTGGCAATAATATGGTAAATGCATTACTTATTTAAAATACTCGCATAATATAACAGAACTAGTACATTTATGAAGACAATTATATTATTACAGCAAAATGTAAATGTGCGTAGTTATACTACAGTGGTGGTCAAAAGTATCGGCACCCCTGCAATTCTGTCAGATAATACTCCAGAGAACGATTGCAATTACAAATTCTTTGGTATTAATATCTTCATTTATTTAGCTTGAAAAAAACACAAAATAGAATAAATAAAAGTCAAATCATTGATCATTTTACACAAAACTCCAAAAATAGGCCTGAGAAAAGTATTGGCACCCTCAGCCTAATACTTGGTAGCACAGCCTTTAGACAAAATAACTGCAAACAACTGAGTTGTTACAATGCTTTGCTGGAATTTTAGATCATTCTTCTTTGGTAAACTGCTCCAGGTCCCTGAGATTTGAAGGGGCCTTCTCCAAACTGCCATTTTGAGGTCTCTCCAAAGGTGTTCTATGGTATTCAGTCTGGACTCATTGCTGGCCACTTTAGAAGTGCTTTCTCTCAAACTATTTTCTAGTGATTTTTGAAGGGTGTTTTGGGTCATTGTCCTGCTGGAAGACCCATGACCTCTGAGGGAGACCCAGCTTTCTCAAACTGGGCCTTACATTATGTTGCAAAATTTGTTGCTAGTCTTCAGACTTCATAATACCATGCACATGGTCAAGCAGTCCAGTGCCAGAAGCAGCAAAGCATCCCCAAAATATCAGGGAACCTCCGCGATGTTTGACTGTAGGGACCGTGTTCTTTTCTTTGGAGGCCTCTTTTTTTTCCTATAAAATGTTAATCCCAAAAAGCTCTACTTTTGTCTCATCTGACCTGAGAACATTCTCCCAAAACATTTTTGGCTTTCTCAGGTAAGTTTTGGCAAACTCTAGTCTGGCTTTTTTATGTTTCCATGTTCATTTTCTGTATGGTCCTACCATACAGGCCCTTTACATTCAGACCCCAACGGATAGTACGGGTTGACACTGCTGTACCCTGCTGTATGGCAGCTTGAACTTGTTTGGATGCTAGTCAAGGTTCTTTATCCACCATCTGCACAATCTTGCGTTGAAATCTCCCGTTAATTTTTCTTTTCCATCCACATATAGGGAGGTTAGCCACAGTGCAGTGCCATGGGCGGAGGTTTACTTTAACCCATTTCAACTGGCTGCAAGTGTGATTTAGTTGTTGACACCACGTGTTAGGTGCTACAGGTAAGTTACAGGTGCTGTTAATTACACAAATTAGAGAAGCATCACATGATTTTTCAAACAGTGGCAATACTTTTGTCCTCCCCTTTTTATCTTTGTTGTGGAATTATATCTAATTTGGCTTTTTGACAATTCTTTTTGTGGTTTTCCATTGAAGACAAATAAAAAGAAGATAATACCAAATAATTTCTGGTTGCAATCATTTTTTGGAAAAAAAATTGTATTATCTGACAGAATTGCAGGGGTGTCAATACTTTTGACCACCATTGTATATGCTCTAATTGACAAGAAATAAAATCTTCCAAGAATTAGTTGTAGAGATAGAATAGAAACGCTATATGCTTGAATATAATGATAATATTAATCAGTGACTACAATGTAAGTGGCAAAGAAGGTATTTGGTGAGAAAACTGTACAACTGAAATGTTAGTGTTAGATAAGCTTTAGCTTGGGTATTATTGGTGATAAGTGGGGTTGTCCTGGTAAAAAGCTAACAATGGGTTCCACTTATGCATGTGTCCGCCGTCTTACAGGCGCCTTTTTCCTGCCACATTCCATCAAACCTCTGCTGCATATTCTGTCCTCTGGCAGGCATGCCTTAGGGTGCGAGTGGCATCTCTCTCCCTATCTTAAAGGTAATCATGATCCACCTATCAGTGCACATCTGTAGCCATATAATGCAGCTAGCTCTTCTCCCCTGCCCCTCAGCAAACGTTCCCAAATTGTATAGAACTGCTGTATAGTGTGCTTCGATTTGACTTCCTGTCTGTGATCCCGGCTTGTTCCTGATCTTTGCTCCCTGGTCTTCGACCCAGGCTTGTATTCTGGTCCCATGCTACCAGACCTTCTGTCTTTTCTCAACTCTGCTTGTACTCTGCCTACCTTGATTTCGGCTTGACTTTGACTATTTACTGACACTACCACAAGAGGAAGCAGCCTTGTGACCTCTCCGCATCGGATTCTAGATCCCTGTTTTTATGGTGAATACCAGTGTAGTCCAGGGATAATGCCCTTAATGTGTGGCCCACAAACCAGTGGGATAGCACAGTGGGTTCACGACCTACTGCTCATTGTAAAACAAAAGTTTTTATGACCTCCCAAGCCATTCATTTAACATTTCTTTTACTCCCAGACATTCCCTTTAAGAGCACATCTGTTAGTTTGAGTCAACATATAGCATACAAATACAGTAGAAGAAATAATTAGCAGCACTAACCATCAGTAGTCCATTTTTTATTGAATTCATAGAGAGGTACAACCGGGCACTTATCTTTGGCAAAGGGCTGTTTCACACTGTTTGTGCTTTCCCTAGCTGAATATCAAAGCCTTTATATGGTTGAAAATACACAGAAGATGTAAAGACAAGGGTTGGAGCACTCAAAATCGCTAAACGCTCCCAGGTGATTTTTTTCCCAATTTCCAACACATTTATTTCCAAAACCAATCTGTTCATAAGTCCTTGAGGGAAAATATAACGGGGTAAGGTGTTGTTTACCCAAATTACTTCACTAAAGAATGTTATTCTGTGGCATTCAAATTAAACTAGAGACCTTATACATGCAAAACAAAGAGATCAAAGTACTCTTCTCTGTCAATAGATCCTATATATTTAGTTTTTTTATGAATCCCATAAAATTCACAATCAATATAAAGGGGTGTTGAGTATAATAACAAGAACCTATTTATAATTATTTAATATTTACTTTATTTAAAAAAATATTATTTTTGCAAACAATTTTAAACATTTTTTAAAATCTATTCTCCATAACTTTTGTTTTCACTTTCAAATGAATACCTTCCTGTAATTGTTTAATGAGACATGATGTAACGGCAAGTTTCATAGTCTTACAAACCATTTAGTATAGAATTCCTGTGTATGATAATGATTAAAATGTGCTTTCATAAATTAAATCGGATTCCCCTGTCTTGTCACATGTGTTGATTTAAAAAGTTGAATTTGTTTTTTTTTTTTTGATTACTCTACAGAATTCTATTTCTATTCTTTACTTTAAGTTATGCACTATCCACAGGAGCGGTTTGGGTCTCGGCGATGGGACCCCCGCGGATCAGTAAGTTTGGCCCTTTACTGTGGATAGGGCCTAACTTGTTTTGAAAACCCATTTAAACTCCAGTATGATTAATTGATTGTTGTTATGTCTACTTCAATATGTTGGATTCTATTTTTGTCTATAAAATTTTAATGACTCCTCATCAAAGAAATTATGTTTTCATGTTAAGATGCCTTAAAATGGACAAAAATAAAAGAATGTTTTTCACTGGATTGATTCAAACAATATTAAGATAAAAATAAATCCATAATATCAGTCAACGCCATGCATAAACATTTTCTGCATATTTTACTGTTGTTTCCAAATTGAAGATAAAGTAACATGAAATGATGTAACAGAAATAGTGGCCCAAATACAGCAAACTGCACAATGTGCAGTTTGTCTGTGGAATGTGTGGTGTGCAACAGATTCATGCAATGGGACTCATTTAGTAAGGGTTGCGTGCACACTTTTGTCGGACTGTGAAATTTTTTCATTGCTAAGACAGCTTGCACAGGTATTTAAGGAGAGGGTGTGCTGCAATTGTCTAGCATGTGAAACTTTTTTGGTGCAGCTGCGATGGCTTCCATGCGACATATATAAGGGGATGTGCCATTGGACTGTTTGACTGATTCAGACTGAGCGCGGGATTTAACAAGCCCTAGCCCTAAGAGGCACCACTATAAAGATGGTGAACTCTGTCAAACCTGAGCGGGGAAGCGACACATGCAGGATATTGGGCGCACAATCTTAGTGAATCGCGGTAGGGTGCATTATAGTCGGACAATGCACTTTCTGTGAACTCCAGTGACCCTGTAAGTGAATGTGTCCCAATGTGTTTCACATTCTTCACAAATCTGGTGCTCCCTGCACTTCTCCGGCAGAACGCACCAACTTTTTTTTGGTGCACTCTATGATAATTGTGGTGCGCTTCCAACTGTACACGTACCCTTTATGTGCATAATTTTTTGTTCTGTCGAGCATAGAGCAGCCACAACACATGTGACACTTTATAAATACATGTGCAAGCAGTTTGCACTAAAAATAATGTGCAAAGTCAGACTGGCACAAAGCCTTTAATAAATCTGGACCATTGAAATTTCAAACTATTACAAAACAAAGTACTATAAATATATGATATCTGACCATAACTGAACTATGTGGGGATCTTTAAATGCCAGTCAGAGCCCTGTCACATCATTGGAGGGAGCTGATTGGTTGCCTCTCTTTTGATCTTGCATTTGTAAAGGTAAAACTATGAGAATGTGTCATACATAAGAAATTAGTTTTCCTGAAAAAAGCATTATGCTAATGTATTAAAAAAGAAAACGAGGACATTTTTTGTGTCTTGTTAATTACAGTAATCTACAGAATAAGTTTATCATGTTTTTTATCATTCACAATGAATTGTGTAAATGTCTTATTTTTTTTTTAAGTTGTGGAATAGCCATATTTTCTTTTCCCCCCGTTGGAAAGAGTTAATACTTTTTTATTTTTTTTTAATTTGCTGTGACCTAAGGCCTTTTTAACCCACGTCCTAAAGGTTTTAAGCTGCTTTTTCAAAACCAACATCTCATGTCAGCTAAACAATCCTAGCTATTCTTTTCGGATCAATATATGGCCGCACTTTGGGGGATGTTTTTTAAGCCTTTTGTTTTCATGTTGTGATATAGTGTTGACTTGGTTTAATGAAAAATTGTTTTAGTTAGCAAAATAGGTGATCATTTATGTGTGGACAAAAGAAATCCACCAAAAAAAAATATCGATTTGTTTCTCCAAATTTTTACCTTTTAATTAGATCAAAATTTTTCAGGAATCGTATATTAAATATTTTTAGTTAAAATTCCATCTTAAAGCGCTGTGAGAGAGTATGTGTGTGTTATCCTCACAGTCCTAAAAAGATTCAGCTCTCTTGCTTCAAAATTTATTGGTCTTTACTCTTATTGTATCCAGGGAATTACGTGAGTTACAACTAAGCAACACGTTTCTGACACCCTCCGGCATTTTTCATCATGACTCACAGTTAATTGCTGCAGCATGCAGAGTTACTGCATCCGGTAGTGAAACAGTGACAGTGCATCAGTAGTTTCACAGGCAGGTCTCATAGAGTATATGGAAATGTGCATCAGCCACCCAACCCATTGTCCATTTTTGGACAGCCTATCAGCAGCAGTCTAACATAACAAGATGTGATTGATGTGAAGAGGTGCATCAAATTGAGGTAGGTCTCTCTATTTCTACATGGATTCACTCTTAGAAATAAAACAAACATTGCATACCCTTATCATCTTTAACTTCTATATATTTCTCCAATACTTGTTGTGGTACATAGCATTGTATTTCAAATACTTTCATTATAGGAAAAGTTCATCCTCAGTCATTGTTATATTTCATCAAACACATATTCGTAGAGACAATACCTAAGGACATAAAGGGCAAGTCTGTTTACCAGCAATGTTTTGGGGCACCAAATGCATTTCTTTTTTCGATTTCTGACAGTGTTCTGCAGGAACAGCAATGGACAAAGAGCATTGACAGGGTCTATTCACCCTCAAACGATCGATGGCAGCCTGATTCTGCAGGACTTTCACCAGCAATTTCCCAAGACACTTGGGCAGATTTACTTACCCGGTCCTGTCGCGATCCCGCAGTGCATTGTCCGACAAGGATTCGGGTGTGCCACGATTCACTAAGCTCGTGCGGCCGAGTTCTTGCATCCGTCGCTTCTGTGCCGAGGTCCGCCGGAGTTCACCTGCTTCTTTCCGGTGCTTGCAAGTGCATGTCTTCTTCTAAATGTTAAATCCTGCACGTTGTCCGAGTTATCTGACGGCCCACCCCCCCATTTCTGTTGCGTGGAAGCCAGCGCCGATGTGCCAAAATCCGATCGTGTGCTCCAAAAGCTCGGGGCAATTCAGTGCAAAACGGAAATCGTCGAGAAACCCCATGAAAATGCATCAGACGAACCCTTAGTAAATGAGCTCCACTGTCCCATTGCTTCTCCTAATAGCCCCAGGCTCATATTTTTAACACACAACAATGACACGACTTTCATACACTGTTAGAAAGTTAATAAATGACTGATCGCCTGGAATCTGGCATTTATAGTGGCAGTGACAGCCTGTGACATAACAGTGGCTGGCTGGCTGCTAATTGGCTGATATCAGGTCAGTACATTTGTATTGTTCCCTTTTTACTTTTTCTTTTAACCCTTTGTCCTACCATTTTAGGAAAACTTCTAATCAACCGGAGAATTTGGATTTGATTTATGCATCTCTTGTGGGCTTCTTTTCACCATGAACATCCACATTTATGTAAATGTCTCAGAATTATTTGATCCAGACATAGTCCTCACAAAAATGCTGGTGAATCCAATTTTTTTGGTAAGTTTGCATTGCACTTTTCAAATTTTATTTCTTAATCTCTGGTGCCCACATTTTTACCATGAATCACTTATAAACAAAGAAGAAAAAGTGGATGTGATAACTGGCAAACAAATATAAATCAATTACAGGCGGTCCCCTTCTTAAGAACACTCGACTTACATACAACCCCTAGTTACAAACGGACCTCTGGATATTGGTAATTTATTTTACTTTAGTCCAAAGCTACAATAAACAGCTATAACAGTTATCAAATGAGTCTGTAATGAAGCTTTAGTGTTAATAATGATTCTTATGACAACTAAACATTTTCAAAATCCAATTGTCACAGAGACAAAAAAAGTTCTGTCTGGGATTACAATGATAAAATATACAGTTCCGACTAACATACAAATTCAACTTAAGAACGAACCTACAGACCCTATCTTGTATGTAACCCGGGGACTGCCTGTATATAATTGAACAAATACAATCAGTCCCTGATTATGGACACCCGACTTACAGATGACCTCTAGTTAACGACAAACCTGTAATGATTATTCATTTGTAACAGGGACAAAAACAAATTAATATGGAGTTACAATTATAAAATATACCTGTTCCTACTTACATACAAATTTAACTTAAGAACAAACTTAAAGAACCTTTTGGCTATGTAACCCAGGAACAGCCTGTATCAGAAAAAATGTAGAACAGACACAGAATAAAGATTAAAAATTGTTATTAATGTTCAAAAGATCATACCACATAACCCCTATGTTTAATATAAATGATCTATATATATTATATTTGTACCAAGAACATCACTATTAACACATTACTAAAATACAGAACGATACCTGCACCAGCAAAGAATAACGGGATACACATAAAAAAACATACAGCTGTGATGACAAAGAAATGCCTTTGATTCTAAACACACATCTATACCTAAAAGACAATACAGTAAAAGGTAAACCTGCTAATCATTGGGTTAGGTAAAGTGCTGTGTATGCAAACAAAGTAGGCAAGTGTTAGAACCTGTATTGGAGCTGTAACCAACTCTTCATCCAAACTAGGGTACGGTGTTCGAGATCCAAGGGTATAAAGTTTAAATTGTTATATCCAAAAGACAATCCACTGGTTCAGGTGCAACAAACATTATCAAGCCTGGAAACTTTTCCACCAGTGGATTGTGTTTTGGATATAACAATGTGATGGACTTTTTCATGGATTTACTAAAGAACTTTATACCCTCTGATCCCGAACACCTTATCCCAGTTCTGATGAAGAGTTAGAGCTCCAATACAGGTACTAACACTTGCCTACATTGTTTGTATACACAGCACTTACGATATACACATTATATATACAGTATAATGTATACACTAACCCAACGATTGGCAAGTTTACCTTTTGCTGTATGATCACTTATAGATACATGATAAGTATCAAAGGCATTTTTAGTCACAGCGGCTGTATGTTTTTTATGTGTATCCCTTTATTTTTTGTTGGCACAGGTATCGTATTTGTATTTTAGTAATTTATAGTGGTTTCCTTTATTGTGATTCACGCAGTTGCTTGGGCGCAGGTCACCATCCATTGATAATAGCGACACTACTAATACTCATAAATATTTCCGGTAATTTGCACCAAATCCGAAAAGCAAATCTCACAATTCTTTCATCCAGACGTAGATATCATAGACCAACCTTATTTATGTAATGCTTTGTAACTTTATAGTAAAAAGAGCTTGTATTGATGGAGGATATATTATCTACATTAAAGGTAATATTGTAAATTCTATTAGCAGAAAATGCTGTAAAAATTATGGAAAACATATAACTGTATAGGCGTAATATAACCCAAATAAACTGAATGAGTTTTACGAGTGTGAAACAAATGCATAGCTCATGTAAACAAAGCACATTGAAAATCTCTGTTATAAAACAAAACAAACCTTTATGATATGAAATTAGTCTATTTTAGTGCCTGCGTTTTGTGTTGTGGCAAGCTCAAATAACCATTCAACATACAGTGTACTTCTTCCAGACAAATTTTAATAGAATCACTTAAAACAATTAATTACCAGAGTTTTCACTCAAGCTATACCGGAAAAGATACGCTGGCAATAAAAGGCATTTACTTGCTGGTTTCTGGAGGCCTGTTTGTTATTAACATGTAAATTAAATCATCACAGCTGTTCCATTTTTAATCTGGGAATATGAAGTGTGGGGCCAGGCTTGGACCAAACAGCCTTTTCCTATTACATGCACATTCATTAGGACGTAACAGCAATATTGGGCATAATTTCTTATGCATTTTTCAAACAATTATTTTTGTAATTTGTTAATGTATTTTCTTATTTGTTTTTATTGAACAATTTTATGTTTTAATTTCAGGAGCAGATGTATTTAGTAAAGGCTTAGATAGAAAAGGATGTCGGGAAGCATGTTGGAAAAATAGACCGGGGGATTTTGAGTTTAGGAAAATGATAGACAATGGGCAATAGACAATTCTTAAACTGTGGTCACACTACAGCTGCTTTGCATTTCATCAGCACACCACAGCTTAATTAAACATGGAAAATTTGGTGTGAAATTATTAAATTCCCAGTAGATGAAAATAGGTGTACAATGAAATACCACACAAGGATATGTCTTTAGGATTAAACATAATTTACATAAATTTAATATACTCACATAACGAGATTATAGGCAATTATGGAAGCACTTTTTCTCTTGCATACGCCGTTAATGAAGTTTTATGGCACGGTCAGTTGGCTCTGATTTACATTAACAGTATTTTAAATATTATTAATAAATCTATTAACATACTATAGTGAATTTTAGCAAAATAGAAGTAAAAATAAAAAACACTTCTTTTCAGTGCTCTGGTCCAGTGCAGCATCACCCATAAATTCCACTGCAGTCCACTGTTGATGCTGTGTCACTGCGAGCCTTTGTGTTCAAACAAATGATGGTGTTGATAGACTGCACCAGAATAGAAGTGCTTGAGAGATGTGAGTCTACATTGTTTATTATTTATACACCCTCTGGGGCACATATTGAAAACTCCTTTGGATAACTCCTTATGCAAATTTAATTAATGTAAACTGGTTTTGTTACTTTTTGTCTTTCACAGCTTTTACCAGCAGATCTTGATGTTTTATTTTGCTTGGGCCACATAAAACACTACCAAAATGTAACCTCTGAATGCTCCGCTGCCAATATATATCGGACACTGAGCACTCTAACTTAGCACTCAGCCACAGAGCTGAAGGTGGTTCAGCGCAAGATCAGAGCTTGGCCAACATCGGTATACACGGGATGTCAGCTGTAACTAACAGCTGAAACCCCAGTGTAACACCTGCAGTCAGAGAGAGTTCTGATAGTTGGTGTTTAATCCGTGAAATGCCGTGGTCAGCGCAACCCCTACATTTAACCAACCTTCTGGGGGTCCCTGCCCCACAATTCCCCCCACGCCATTTTCGGGGGAGAACTGATCGCTGTAATGGTAGCCCTGAGGTCTCTAAGATCCCATCTTAAAGGCACAGTGTCAGCCTATGCATGTGCGTGAGCTGACTCAGCTAATACCCTGCAATATTTTATTATTGCAGGGTAAACACAACAAGAGAAAGAAAGCATTCAAAAGGCTCATGTATGATGCAAAAGTATAAATCCAAGTTTATTCCAAAAAATTATTTGACAAGACAGACAATCAGAGAACAGACATTTAAAATCAGTTAAAATACACTATGTACAAGAATACATACAGTCACCCAGTGTGGTGAACTGTAAACAACCTCCTGACCAACACAAAATAAGTGATGCAAGGCCTGCCTGACCGTTCAATAATAAAATAAAGGCTATATTGCTAAATGCCCAAGGAACACAGTATCACCGGGTAGGTGTGTAAATGCCGAGAGAATATTACCAACCTCAGGACCCTTTAAAAAGGTGGAATAATATTGCTACAGGGTAAGCATGTTGACAAAGGGGTAACAAGAGGATGGAGAGTAAGGGTACCCAAGCAAAGGTGTCGACGGTGAGCCTAAGAGCAGTCAGGAGAGGCACAGGTGGTCAGGAGTGGCGGGCTCCCCACGCGTTTCGTCGTATCCAAACGACTTCCTCAGGGGTCTGTAGCCCATGAGCAGTCAGACTCACCTTATATGCAGTCCCTGCATCAAATGAAACGCCAATTGTGGCGTCCTCCCGCAATGACGGCGCAAAACCGGAAGTGGGTATGAGTCACCGGAAGTGACGTCTGTAGTGACGTCACAAAACCGGAAGTGGATATGATGCACCGGAAGTGACGTCTATACGCATGCGCAACCCCGGCCGGGGATTTTTTTGCACAGGTAACCAAGGAAACACTGTGACTCATCCAAATGACATAATAAAAAAATTTTTTGTGAAAGTGTAGATCGCTCAAGTCAAAAAGAGCAAGAAAGGGAGAGAGGACAAACGCCTAGATTCAAGATGATATCTCTTAGTATTTAGAGGTCCATGATCAGATAATAAGTATGTGGAATTATAATATGTCAATTACATGGATTATCAGGACCGCCCATAACAAGAAAATTGGAGATGCAAGAAAAAAGCGGAAGAAGATGCAGGAACTGCAAAAAGGTGAGCAAAACCATAATTCAAGTGCTTATAGATTATTGTATTCAATGAACATCTGTCTATACGAAGCTTGAAGATATCAAATACAGTTCAGTTACATAAATGAGTAGCAAGCAACCATAAATACAAATTTATCAACATCGTGTTACTACAAGGTACGATAAACAGTAGGTATCAAGTAAAGCACGGGAGCGGCCTATAAGTCTCACGGGCTGGTCATATTGGAGACCAAATGTCGATATAACACAAGAGAAAAGATCACATAAGTACAACAAGACTACATTTTCAGTAGTAATATATGTTGAATTGTCAGAAAAAGCCCTTTGGAGGCACATCATTAACTAAATATAGATGTAATATACAGTCAAAGATGAATGGATCTCTGCAAACAATGATCTAACAATAAGGGAAAAGGAAGCCAGGGGAGTAGAGCTTGATGGATTGATCTCACAGCGAGGAGAGGTAAGTTTCTGGTCCAGTTGAGAGGGCAAGTCAGGTCCACGGAATTGGGTCCCAATAGATTGGTGTGCACAATAGGTAAGTGAAGTAAGTAAGTATATCACAAGTCCTAAATGCTGTTTAAAAAGAGGTTATGTATATAAAAAACTAGTACAAATACCTTCATACAATTTATGAGTATTAATTAGTGAATATGTCCGGAAAGAAACGACAGTGTCCAAAGTGATAAAGACTGGACGTGATGTAGTGTGAATGGTTAGTGAAATAATAAGGCTATATGAATTTGCAGAGTTGTGTAGTGAAGTGAAAAGTGGTGAAAAAGAAATGAGGTTAGGTAGTTGGATGTGTGAACTGTGACTGTGACTACTGGGGGTGAAAGGAAAGAAAACAAGGAGGATCACCCATGAACGTGAAAGAACCGTGAGGGGACAAAAAAGGGGGGGTTAAAGAGGGTGATGACAAAATAAGGGAATGTGGTGTGTGTACCAATAGAATACTGAAGGCCCACAAGATCCGTTATATATATAAAGAAAACAGATTTATACAAATAGTGAGATGAACTTACCCATTTCATAATGCAGGTAAAGGTCCTGGAAGTCCTGAAACCAGTCTCATCTCTGCTTATAAAAACCTGTATACAAAAGTTCCTCGTTGAGGCCCTGGGGTGAAAGACATTTTAGTTTAAAGATCCACTGGGCTTCACGTCGTAGTAGCTCTAAACAAATATTCCCTCCCCTAATGTTAGGGCGGATTTTGTCCAGACCAACCACCCGTAAGCCCCTGGTCTTTCCATCATGATGATTGCGGAAATGCGTGGCAACTGAGGAGAGAAGTTTACCTTGTGAAAAGTGGGCACGGGCGTTGTTGATGCTCAACAGGTGTTGCTGAACCCTCTTTCTCAGCTCCTGTGTTGTCTGTCCCACATATACCTTTTGACAGGGGCAAATCAAGGCATAAACGACATTTCTAGTCCTGCAGTTAATGTAATTCGAGAGAAAAAATCTTTCTTGATTCAAGGGATTAGTGAATTCTTTCATTACACACACCAGGTTACATACCGAGCAGTCGCCACAGGGAAAGGATCCCTTTAGTTTCAGGCCTCTTCCCAAAGCAGTTGTTGGACGAGAGAAATGACTCCTTGTCAGTTGGTCCTTCAGGTTGCAGGCCCTTTTGGCTATCAGTTTGGGTTTGTTGTCAATAAATGGCCTCAGTTTTGGTTCCGAATTCAAGATATGCCAATTTTTATTTAAAATCCTCCAGATGTCTGTCCACTGATTATTGTATTTGGTGTAGATACCCAGCTGCGAGTTTGATCTTCGTGTTTTCGACGTTAGAAGATCTGATCTGGGAGTACTACATGCCCTCTGAAAGGCATGTGAGATGACTCTCCTTGGGTATTCTCTGCCTTTAAACCTTTTCGTTAGATCCCGGGCATTCTCCCTAAAGTCTTCCTCCAAGGTACAGTTCCGCCTCAGGCGAATAAATTGGCTGATCGGGATACCGGTCTTAAGATGTTGGGGGTGGAAACTTTGGTAATGGAGTAAACTGTTGGTGGCTGTGTCTTTTCTATGAAGATTCGTACATAAGGTGTTGTCCACGATGGATATTTTTAGGTCCAGGAAATCCACTGCTGTCTGTGAAAGGGTAGAATTTAGGATGATGTTTAGTGAATTCTTATTTAGGTCAGCAATAAATTGGTGACATAAATCAACCGGCCCCTCCCACAGGAATATCACATCATCTATGAACCGATGCCACCATTTGACATGATGTTGAAATAGTTGCGATGGGTACACGTGTGCGTCCTCCCACCAACCCAAAAAGAGGTTGGCATAGGAGGGCGCACAACGTGCACCCATCGCTGTTCCCGATACCTGCCTGAAGAACCTTGAATCAAATAGGAAGAAATTATGTTTTAGTATGAAATCAAGGAGATCCAGCAAAAATGAATCGAACCTCCGATCACCAGTGGAATATTTGTCCAAAAAGTAGGCGACTGTCCGTATGCCATCAGCGTGTGCAATATTAGAGTATAATGACTCCACATCTAACGTGATCAACCAAGCCCCATTCGGTAGTAGTGTATTTTGTATTTTCAACATGAGGTCAGTGGAGTCTCTGATGTACGAAGGCAATGAAAGTACCAGTGGTTGCAAGAAGAAATCTATAAACATACAAGGTTTTTCGCAAAGGCCACCTATCCCTGACACGATGGGTCTGCCCGGTGGGCAGGTCAGGGATTTGTGAACCTTGGGCAACATATAGAATGTCGGGACTACAGGGTCTAAAACCGTCAGGAACCTCTGTTCTTTTTTGGTGATAATTCCATAGTTTGATGCTGCATCAAGTAAGGTAAGTAGTTTTTTGGTGAACACCTCAGTCGGATCAGAGGGTAAGGTGGAGTAGTAGGTCTTGTTGTCAAGTTGTCTCTTGGCCTCTCTGATATATAAATCAGTGGGCCACAGCACTACATTTCCCCCCTTGTCAGCTTCTTTGATATGGAAGCTCGTATTGGTTTTCAGTTTCTTGAGTGCTGTTCTCTCCCCTCTGGAGAGATTCTCTCCACTCCTTGAATCGAGACTAAGGTTTTCAATGTCTAACATGACGGAGTTAAAGAAAATCTGTACTGCAGGTATTAAGCCCAAATTGGGTGTGATTTGAGACGGTGTTCTTAGTGGGCAGATCTTCCTACCTGTAGGTCTTGGGTTTTCGTTTTCTTCCAAAAGCTCCATCAGATCACTGAGGGTTTGTCGATCTTCCGGGGGTACATTATCCAGTATTGAAGGTTGATGATAAAAGACCTTAAAGGCTAATTGTCTGCAAAACAAAAAAGTATCTTTAATCAATTCAAATTTATTGAGTTTCTGCATCGGTGAAAAGGTCAAGCCTTTCTCAAGAACAGAGGTTTCTTCGGCCGATAAATTGTAATCAGAGAGATTGATAATCTGTAATCCGTTGTTCTTACCAATACTATCCTGTTGCTGTCGTTCAGTCATTTCCTGGTCCCTGGTTGTTTCTTGCCCTTCTTGTAGGCAGGGGATTTTTCTTTGTACCGTAGTCCCCGTTTTCTGAGATTCGGTGGATCGATTCTTCCCCCGTCTGATCTTCCTTCGCCCTCGCTGGTGTCTGTAGATAAAAAATCTTCACTCGATGAAGGTCCCGTAGTTGATATTGGTCTACTATAATTGTGATTGGATCTTCGGTTACCCCTGTGAGTCCACCTGTATGCTGTGCCCCTATCAAAATCATTTTTATCTCTCCTCAGTTTGTCACGCTTACCCTGTACAATATCCCTCTCCAAACTATCAATAGTATCTTTTAATTGTATTTGAAACGGTAAGACCATTGTTGCTTGATCAAAGCCATTAAGTTTATTTTCCAACTTTTCGATGGTTTCCCTTGTGGCAGTTAAAGTTTCTCTGTCACGTGTAATGAGTATGTGTGTTAAAATGTTGGAACATTGTAAGAGACCCTTTTCCCAGATGCCTTTAAAAGCATCATCCGGTTCCCATGAAGGGAAAATCTGGACCCTTAAGCCACGAGGTGCAATGTTAAGACGGATATACTCCTCTAAACTCCTGATATTCCAATAAACCCTCGTGAGGGTTTTATGTGCTTCTGTTAGTTCCCTCGTGAGGGTCTTAAACTCATTATCGCTGGTAGAAATATCGTTAGATGGATCCAATAGTCCACCTGTTTGACTAGACCACAAAGACTCCCGCGTCTTTAAATCCATAACTCTAGTACATAAGCCCCAGTGGGGCAGGGTATTATCATGAACAAGCAAAAAATCAATAAATAATAAAAAAAATGTATAAATTAATAAAAATGCCCATAAGCCCCATAAACATATAGAGACATATGATGCAAACAAAATTCAAAATCAGGACACAAACCCCACATACATAGCATCACCGCGTCTGTAATGAAGAACTAAAAAAAATTTATTATTCTATCCGCTAAATGACTACCTAAAACAAAATGTTAAAAACCAATAAAAAATTAGGATTTTTACCTATTTCATCACACAAAAATGCAATAAAAAGTGATCAAAAAAACATATATACTCCAGAATGATATTGTTAAAAATTATATCATTTTCCATCAATCAGCTGCATATCCCAAAAAAATTAAATTGTTATTCCACTTGAAAGACAGCAATGCACATTAGGTTTTATTTTGCAAATTTAGTAAAACATAAAAAATATATCTAAGTATGGTTTCCCCATAATCGTATTGACCCAAAGAAAAAAGATAACGTGTGTTAGGCTATACGGTGAACAACAAAAAAAAGTGAAAAATCTAGTACAGAATTGTACAGCTTTTCTAGTCCTGCGGTAAAAAAAAAGTTAATACATTTTTAACAATAAGGCATAGTAACCCCAAAATGGTAACACTGGAAAATGCATCTCATCTCGCAAGAAAAAAAAAGACTCCAAAAAAAAACCCACAAAAAAAAATGAATAGCCTACAATAGGGCACCAATGAGGAAACTAAAATCCTAGCAGCTGCACGGCACTCTTTCCATTCTCCACCTATAAAACAAGTAACAGCCATTAGTGGGGTGCCTTTGTACTTGGGAAAAATTGCATAAAAAAATTATAAGATGGTGTTATCTTTTGGTACTGTGTAAATTTTAGGGCTAAATAAACATATTACTGACAAAATTGAACCGTTCTAAATTTCACCTCCATTTTAATTTAATTACTTTGAAGATCTTAATGGGTAAACAATCTTCCTATTTATTTTATTAGGATTAGAGGTGAGCGAGCAGTAAAATGCTCGAGTGCTCGTTATTTGAGTCGAACTTTTTCCGATGCTCGAGTGCTCGTTTCGAATACTGAACTCCATTGAAGTCAATGGGAGACTCGAGCATTTATCAAGGGGACCAAGGCTCTGCGCAGGGAAGCTTGGCCAAAAACCTGGAAACCTCAGAAAATGATGGAAACCATGGAAATGGACAGGAAACAGCAGGGGGAGCATGCATGGATGCCTCTGAGGCTGCTTAATCGCACCATTATGCCAAAATTATGGGCAACAGCATGGCGATGACACTAATGTGAGCAAAAAAACTTAATTAGATTACGCCACACGTGATGTACAGTATGCTTCAGTGGCAGAGAGAATGTGGGTTGGGATTTCTGGAGACTAGCTTGCTAAACAGTAGCAGGCAGACTAAGCTAGATGAAATTGCATTTGCACCACTGACAGCACATAAAAGCATTTTGTGCTGTGACTTTCACTTTTGAAAAAAAAATAAAAAATTGGCAGACTGTGCCTAATTCAATCAATCAATCAATCAATCAAATTGTCCCACTTAGCTGTATGAAATGCATATGTGTGTCACTAAGAGCCAAAAATACCATTCGCAAGTCTCCCTGCAAATTCATCACAATATGGTAGTAGCTGCACTACTAGTGCCAGCAAGCCCAGCCACAAGCAAATAAAAAAATAAATAAAATAACGCTATTGTAGCCCTAACAAGGTCTGTTGGGTTCTTGTAGAATCACAACTGCCTAACACTAATTTAATAGAACACCCTAAGGCCCCTTCCACACTTGCGTTGCAGATCACGTCAGAGTTTGATCAGGGTTTGGTCAGTGAAAAACGCACATTTTGCATCAGAGTGCAATCAGTTTTCAGTCAGAGTTTGTTCAGTGTCTCAGTTTTTCACGCTCGTTTTTGATGCAATTTCAATGCAATTTCAATGCGTTTTTCACGCGCAGAAAATGAGCGTGAAATGGACTCAGGACTGAACTCTTTTCTATGGCAATTGATGCATGAAAAACGCATTGCACTTGCATAGCACTTGCAAGTGTCCCAGAGTGCAATGCGTTTTTGATGCATCTCCATAGACTTGTATGGTGCGTTTTTTAACACGCGTGACTTGCAAAAGTAGAGCATGTCGAGATTTAAACGCGCGTTAAAAAAAAACGTGCGTGTGTGCGTGAAAAAAAATGCAAGCCTGAAAGACCCATTGGTCTCAATGGGTCAGAGTGCAATGCAAGTTCTGCGTCAAACCACGCACAGAAAACGTGCATGAAAAACGCAAGTGTGAAAGGGGCCTAACGCTATCCCTGACCAGCAGCAGCTCTATTCCCAACGGCATCCAGGCAGAGAATTATCCGAGCACTGAAGCAGTAGCTAGTATATTCCAGGGTCACCTGATCAGGCCAGCCAACCACTGCTAGTGACATGTAAGTGTACCACATGATGCTGGGTCTACTGCAGAGTCTCCTGGCTTGCGTTTGGCTCTGTTTCTGGCCGCCAAAAATCAAAACGGCGGGAGATGCCATTTTCTCGAGCTGGCAGAATATTCGTCCGAGCAACGAGCAGTTTCGAGTACGCTGATGCTCGAATGAGCATCGAGCTCGGAGGAGTATGTTCACTTATCTCTAATTAGGATGTCAAGAGGATTACAAATGAATCAGCAATGTTCCATATTTCCATGAAAATTTCAGATTCAGTTATTTTAGAGACCTATTCATATTTATAGTGGTTTAAAAAGTTTTATAAAAACTCCCCAATAGTACAACATTTTTAAATTCACACCTCAAACTATTCAAAACAGCCCTTGTTAAGCTTGTTAACTGTTTAAACATTGCACATAAAATAAAACAAGATGGAGGATCTAAACATAATTTTTACATTTTGACAATAAAATGTTTATTAAGCCTTAATATTTACATGTTCATGCAGGATAAAATGAGAAAACACATCTCAGATTATGTAGTGCAGTTTCTCTCGAGTCTGGCAATACCCCACATGTGGATGTAAGCAAATGTACATCCAGGTGCACGAACTAGATGCCAACCTGGACTTACTTTTCCGTCCAATGTCAACAAGGGGTTAATGGCAGGTTACTTTGTAATGTGTACTCATCACCCACATATTTTTCTATACGCCATCCAGTATTCCAAAAATGTTTATTGGTTAGCTGATTAGCTTTGATAAATTTACATTTACAAGTTAACATTTATCAGTTTTAATTTTCTCATGATAAACTAAGGTTCTTAACCCAATTCAAGTTTAGGGTAAACCCATCATTAAAAAGTACACTTTTAAGATAATTGCATAAATTAATACAAAAAATGTGTGTCATGAACAAGGGGACAACAAAGAACAAAATCAGCAAGCAAACTGATTGTCAGAGATAAGTCAAAGATAAGATACCAGAATACAGAAGGAAGACTATCCAACTTAGTACAAGCACAGGGTAATAGTCAAAAAATCATTTTATGAGATGGCAGAGCCCCAGTCCAGAGATGATTTGATCAGTTCTCTGACATCAGAAAAGGCAGCAATGAGAGTGGGGCGAGATCCTGTTGATCACAGTGGATTAATTAATAATAAACCAGAGAAGAGTTCAAAATGACAGATGGCTGCATCAAACATTCTAATAAAGGAATATACCAGTGTTCAGACTAACAAGGATAGAATGGACCTCATGACACTTATAAGCACATCATCAGCCATACTTTATGTACAGACAATGACACAGACAAAGATGTTACACTGGCCTTAAAAAAATATCAAAAACTTGAGTCATGCTATATAGTGTATCAGAAGCTGTCACAAGTCAATGATTGTAATACTTGGTATTGTCCTACTTTGGCAGAAACAATATTCAACTATCTTTTCAACTGCTATGCATGTAGTCATACATATGTTAAATCTAATTACACAGTGTGATGCGATAAAACCCCTAAAAAACAAAGAATGTTGAAATCAAAATTTTCTGGTATTTTACCAGAGCCTCTCCATGCCCCAGATTCAAGGGCTTTTGCAAAGTGCCGGGCACTTTGGGCTGAAACTTGCTCTACATTAGTGAGATTACATTAGGCAGAGGGAGGGGACAAGTGATGAGGGAGCAGAAGGGTAAGGTGAGACAGTCTATGAAGCCAGTAACACTCCCAATAACTCTTCTTGCTCATTAGCATAATTTTAAAAGTTGATTTTAGAAGGAAAGAGGAGATTACACATATAAGAAGATTACCACAGTCATGGTGCCTGGATCTATAAGCCAGTGCCTATGGTCTATCAGCTTGGATGCTAAATTTCCTCTAAATATTGATATAATTATGTATTAACTTTGTAGCTCTAAGCTTCTGCCATATCTGTAAAATCCAGTTCCATCAAATAATTGCTCCAGAGGTAAAGCTTTCAGTGTACCCAAATTGTAGCATATTAGGTCTGAAATGTGGGGCCCCAATAAATCACAATAATAGACATCCCTTATTTTCCTGTGTGTGTGTATCATCAAGTTGCCAGAAATTAATAAATCTACTCAACACTAATATAGGGTAAAATGGAACAAGAGTGATATAGTCACCACTCAATTTTTACAGAAAAACTCCTATTTGAAACTCCTATTTTCAGAGTTCTAATAATTTGACTCACATCAGTGAGACATCACCTATCCTATAGGCTGAATGCAATTTGCCTTTGTATAATGCAGAGTGCGCCAGATTCAGGATTTCTGGCACATGTTCTTCATGAATCTGGTGTCACCTGCACTACCCCAACACTTTTTTTCATGAATCTGACGTCACCTGCACTACCCCACTTTTTATTTTGACTGACCTTTAACATGGGGCGTGCGACACAATTCTATAATAATAATCTTTATTTATTTAGCGCCAACAAATTCCGTGGCAAATATAATATTACATTACAAAGAACAAACAGTCATACGGAACAATAGGAGTCAGGGCCTTGCTCACAAGAGCTTACAGACTATGAGGATGAGGAGGTTGACACAAGAGGTAAAAGAACTTATAGGATGGTCCAGCTATTCTTTATAAGGGAATAATATAAAATAATTTAATAAATAATTTAATAAATGGTATATATCCGCTGTTTGCTGGATACAGACGGGAGGAGAACACAGGATGGATTAGTAAAGGGAGAGGTGACATTTCATTCAGCTAGCAAGTGTTATAGGCTGCCTAAAGAGATGGGTTTTAAGAGCACATTTGAAGGTTTGGAGGGTGGGCATGGTCAGGCTATGGATCAGTGGATCCTCTGGACCACCGAGGGAGATGGTACTAGCCAACACCTGGGACCGGAGTCTAAGTGGCCGGGACAAGGCAGGTGGCAGAGATGTAAGGTCAAGTCCAAATCCGGGGAGGTGCGACTAGCCCGCGGTGGCAGTCGTGGTCGAGGTACCTTAGAGGAAGACAATCTCGAGGTCAGGTCAGGTCCAGGCTTAGGGTCAGGGCAGGCGGCAAGGAGATGCAAGGTCAAGTCCAAATCCGGAGTCAGCAATGGGAGGTCCAAGCAGAAGGGAACGGGCACACAAGCACAGCAACACAGAGGAACTCGGGTAACACAGCAACACGGAGGAACTCGGGTAACACAGCAACACGGAGGAACTCGGATAGACAGGGACCGCAGGAGCACCCGTGACAGGTATTAACCTGAGAGTCCGGGGAGGGCATTCCAGAGAATTGGAGCAACTTGGGAGAAATCCTGGAGACATGCATGAGAGGTTTGAATTAAGGTAGATTCTGTCAGACTAGTGCACGCTCTGATTGAGCACCGGATCACCCCCTAATTTGTGTTGCATGAAGACTAGTCACAAAAGGGTCGGATGTGACACAAATGTGTCTCATACACTTCTTAAAGAAAGAACATGCAAAGTCCAAAAAACCACTGGCACAAGGGCCTTAGTAAATGTGCCCTAACATCTTTAATGGATTTATTTCCAGGCATTCTTTTTGCATTGAATTACAATCTTAAATTAATTTCTACAATTCAATTTTTTAAATCATTTTTCATTGAACGTTTTAATATCGTTAACATATTACATAAATGTTCTATACTAAACTATAATAAGTTCGGCTCAATAGATCTATTGGGTGTCTGAATGTTTCAGAAGGAAAAAAAATGTATAGGTTGCATCACACATTTTTGTAGATTTGTAGTTATTTGCAAATTCAGGATAGTAACTGTGTACTAACAATGCTTCTTATGTTTTACAGCCATGTATGTATGCAGGGTTGGAATGGGGGACCCAGGGCGCACCAGTGCAATCGATTCTGGGGGCCCACCTACTGCTACACGGAAATGTTACCTGTATATTCTAAGGTTACCTTTATAGAATGTGTTTTCATTGTGTTTTGAAGGGGACAGCAAATGTGGGGTAAAATGCATCTCAAAACACATCAGTATTAACCCCTTACTGCCAAAGCGGCTTTTCACCTTCCTGACATGGCCCATTTTTCAAATTTATAAGTGGTTATAACGTTGGAATGTTTTAACATATCCAAGTGATTTTGACATTTTTTTCTTTGTACTTCATGTTAGTTGAAACATTTTGGTGGAGATTTTATTAACTCTTGAATGTATGGAGGAAAAGAAAATCTTCAATTGAATTGTGTTTTAAAATACATTTAAACTGCATCTGGAGAATCTCCTCCAGGAATGTCTTTATTCAGACATCAGGAAGAAGATTCTCCAGGTGTGCCAAAAATGTAATTCAATCTTGTGTAAGGTCCAGCCTCTGCCAGCTCCTATTGTGGCCACTCAGCTTCCCATCATATTGTGGCCCCTCATCTCTCCCTCATATTGTGGTCTCCTCTCATCTCCCCACATGTAGTGACCTCTCACCCCACTCCCCACTCATATTGTGGTTCCTCTCATCTCCGGCTCATATTGTGTCCTTTCTTTTCCTCCTCCTATTGTGTCCTCTCATCTAATCCTCTTATTATGGCCTCTTTTCATCTCCCCGTCATAATGTAGCCTCTCATTTCCTCTTCATATGGTGGCCTCTGGACCAACAACACCTCTCATGTGGCTCGTCTCTCCCTGATTTTGTGGACCCTCATCTCCTCCTCCTCATATTTTGGGCCCTCTCTCATATGCCCCATATTTTCCTACTCATAACCTTCTCCCATATTTTGGCCCCTATCATATCGTGACTCATATTGTGGCCTCCTCTCATCTTCCCCTCCTCATATTGTGACCTCTCTCATCTCTCCCTTATATTTTTGCTCAATCTTATGCCCCCTCTCATACCTCCTTTATTGTGTAGGCCCCCTCTCATATCTCCTTTATTGTGTAGGCCCCCTCTCATATCCCTCTCTATTGTGGGCTCTCTCTTATACCCCCCCAACTTGTCCTCTAAACAAAATTAAACACCACATACTCACCTCTCCCTATTCCCAGCAGCTCTCCTCTTTTTATCTTTCTCTGTTCTGTGACGCTGGCAGATGATGACATCTTCACTCTGCGCCTGACAGCATCACAGCTACAGTGGAACAGTGATGATGCAGAGAGGTAATAGCTCTTTGCACCATCCTGTTATTCAACACTATCTGTGTCCTTTCCAAACACAGACAGCTTTGAAGTCCTGACAACAGGGGACGGAGTCAGTATACAACAGGGGACTGAGCTAAAAGACCTTTGGGCGGTTGAAAAAAATCAACCCCGTATGTATGCATACCTTACCTTCATCGCTGTAAGAAACATATCCATTAAAGGGGTATTCTCATCAGGGCATTTACATTTATTAAATTCATTTACCATATGTAAACATTTCTTCAATTGGATGTTAATTAAAAAAATGTTCCTGTGTGAAGATAATTTTCTATAAATGTAGTCATGTTGTCCCTTAGAAACGAGATAGCTTCCTCGGATACGACCACGTCACACTCTGGCAGCGGTGGCCAGACATGCACTATTGAGCCCTGCCGGACCACCAGGATTCAGCAATCATTACCACAGGATGGCTGTGTGACTTGCAATAACTCCTGGACATTTCATATACAAAAACTTTTTGTTTCTTTGTGCAATCCCTCCAGTAGAGGTGGCCGTATCTGAGGAAGCTATCTCGTTTCTAAGGGACCAAATGACTACATTTATGAGAAATTATCTTCACACAGGAACATTTTCTTTTAATAACATCCAATTGAAGAAATGTTTATATATGGCAGATTAATGAAACTGAATGTGAGTGTCCAGATGAGAATACCCCTTTAACCAAGTATGTTTTTCTAATGAAAATAGATCTAGTATAACAGGGGCAATTTTTACTATGGTGCCATTATTGTGGCTGCCAGGATTGGCAAATTTAAGATTGTTTTTATTTTTTTATAGTAACATAAGCAGGAGATGTTTAGAGTGTATTTTATTGTTTTGAGACAGGAGAAAATACAGCATGCCTCAGGTATGCTATTCTCACCAAAGGGAAAGGAGATATGGCTTTTGCAGTTGTATTGTGGATTCATAGTACATTTGTTGTACTATTGAGCCAGATACATCAAACTAAATACAATTTCAATTATATCAAACCCACTTGAATCAATTAGAGCCAGCTCAAATCAATTTTCGGAGGTAATTTGCATGACAATATTTTTTCTCTCCTGCATGCATCTCAGTTTCTAAGACTAAGAATATTCAAAGTAATAATACTTTATTCTAATTGTGGCCTTACTCATTTGGCTAGTAGCTTAATATACACATATTATTTCTGTAAAGAAATGTTAAAGTAACAAGAATAATAACCATCATGACAATTTGATATTTTGATTCTTTTATTTATCATTTTGATAATGTCCTGTGGTTTCCAAAGTATATTTTGGAAATGTTTAATAATAATGTTTATTTTTAAACATTTGTTAATGATTTAAACATTTGTTAATATACTCGAGTATAAGCCGAGTTTTTCAGCACAAAAAATGTCCCGAAAAAACGCAAACTCGGCTTATACTAGAGTCAAGAAAAAAATCAAAAAGTATACTCACCTTCCGACGCCTGGTAGGTCCTCTTCTATCCATCTCGGCTCTGACATCAGCTCAGTGTCCTGGCACGTTCCGTCACAGGCATCGTGACTACAGGGACTGGCAGGATATATACTGTGGGCAGGCAGGCTATATGCTACAGAGGGCTGGTTGGCTATATACTGGGGGGACTGTCAGGCAATATACTACAGGGGGCTGGCATACTATATACTGCAGGGGCTGTCAGGCTATATACTACACGGGGCTGGCTGGCTATATACTGCAGGGGCTGGCAGGCTATATACTACAGGGGGCTGGCAGGCTATATACCTGTCTGGCTGTTACCAATGCATTTGCCACCCTCGGCTTATACTCGAGTCGATAGGTTTTTCCATTTTTTTGTGTTAAAATTAGGGGTCTCGGCATATACTCGGGACGGCTATACGGTAGGTAATGTGTGTGTTTTAACTTTATATGTCCCCCATGAGGTCATAAAAGACCCGTTGGCGACATTACCGCATTTTAGCTTTCCCCTAGCAATGCTCTGCTACTCACTGCATTGTGCTACTTCAACCCAATGCTGCGAGGATCGGAGAAGGAAAACTCTGTAATACACCACATCACTACGCGGCAGAATGAAAATGATTTACAATAGATCATAAAACATATATCAGATGTTGAAATTTGGGTTTGACTTCGTCCAAAAGCCTGAAACGATTTTGGTTCGAGACCCGGACTTTGGTGCGAACATGAACCCGGACATGAACCCCCATTACAATAAGTGGAGACCTAAATTTTAACAACTAAAATGGTTGTTTAATGGGGGTAGGAAAAGGCTGAAATGGTAGGAATAATAAGGCAGTTACGTTGTCCAATATCGGCTAAGGGAAGTACTCAAAAATATAATAGAACATAAAAACATTTAAAGGAAGAAATAATAGTAAAAAAAAAAAAAAATTAAGAAAGTGTTGTCTCTGGAGGTGCTGAACATGAGCTGTAATAGCACACTTGCATCAGGGCTGTTAAAAGTGGGTCCTTGAAAAAAAATCCTTCATTTGCACCTGCCCTGGACCAGGGGCAGATTTGCACCTAAAAAGTAACAAATAAAAGCAAAAAAAAGTGATACATGTCATGTTATTGAACAGTACTTGAACTTTGTGTGGCCTTACAATATACACTGCACACCCTGGTACCTGCTTGCACAAGAGGAACTTGGATCACTTAACACATCCTCTCCCTGCAGCACCAGTTCAGCCACCACAGCCATGTCCCTGTCCCTTTATTCCCGCTTTCCTCATTTAAAAAAATCTACAGTACCCTTTGAGTATATAAGCAAAGTAATAACCACTTCAGCACCCAGTCTCTGCATCTGAGAAGCCACACCGTTGTGATACATGTAGTATGGGGTTTAGCATTATTTAGCATTTTTATTGCTTACATTAATTGATTGGTCCCTTTCCTCTTGAGTGCACAAGATACAACATCTATAAATTTCTAATGATTCATCTAATCACAGGACAGTTTTCCATTTTTCCTTTGGCCATTTTAAGTTAGATTTTGTCCAGAAATATTAAGGGACATTTCTGAATCAAGTTGACCTATTTTTGTCTTCGATTGACACAGCTTTAACTTGCTTTTGTCGATTGCTCAGTATACGATGTTAACAGCACATTTATTATGCTGTTTGCGCTTGTTATTTGCATGTGCTGACAATTTTATTCTGTTGCACCCCCTGCAACCTTATTAATATTTGGCGGCACTACAAATGTTCCTTTTTTCTGAAGCAATTTTTTATATATTAGTCTCTCCATACACTTTATTAGTTCTTCCATACACTTTACCTACACTTGTAGTTTACAGACACCTTCCTGAATGTGGAAAGTCATTTAAGACACTTTCTGCCACGTGCCAAATTAAGAAGCCTTTGCCACACAATCTAAATTCAATCACACAGTCTAATTAATCACACAATTAGTGCGCCAAAAAAAGGAACTTGAAACACAAGTAATAAATGTGCCCCAATGTTTTCTAGAAGGGTTCCTAAGCAAATGATGTGATTTCTAGTCCAGAATCAATTCTGTTTTAAAGCTGTGACGTCTGATCACCCATAAGATTACATCCAATATTGACCATTAACCTTGTCCTTTGTGCTTGTATTTCTTCCAGATTCTCTTTGATTGTTATCATATACTATAGATAGTGAGATATTGAAAGTCTTTCACAATTTTTTGCAGAAGAACCCTTTCTGAAATTTTTGGATGCAGTCTTTTTTGTCAATTATTGGCTTCTGAGACTTCACCTTAGGCTTCAGCTAACAGTTACTACTCTAGCATTAGCTACTCTAGCATTTTTGTTTAGTACCACTTACTTTTTCCCGCCTTTTCTTGTACTTGCCCCAACTTATTGAAACACACTGCTGCCAACTAGTTTTAAATGAATTGAATTTGTGAAATAGTAAAATGCTTTAAATCTGATGTCTGCTCTATGACCTGTACATAATCCCTTTTTTTCTATGGCTTCAAATGATGGGTCTAATATTTGCAGGCTGTGGGTCGACAGTCTGAGCCGTATGGCCACAAAAACTACTGAATATCACCAGCGTATAGTCCTTTTTGGGCTGGCAAATGATGTCACTAGCTTGTCCCAACTCCTTGGAGCATCACATGATTGTGTTACTGATTCATAATAAATACGGATGGCACACATAACAATCATGTGCATGAGGATTTACTATGAATAAAGTATGGCTCTATGATATTTTCAAATCATGGCATTCCTCCCTTATGATCGCACACCGGGCTGCTGATTTCTGAAAAGTTTGTTATATGCTGAGGAACTGCAGATATTTACTGTCAGAATGTAGTGCTTTGCAGTATTGTACTAGACATGCCTGAATGAAATTATTAAGAGGTCTATGTTGTTCTCTTTGGCAGTAAACCACATGGATAGGAGTAGTATAGCAAGTGAAATTTATCAATGGCTGTAATATAAAATAGTATCAATATTTGAATAATTGTCATTACATATGAAGTGTGCAATGTGACAGATATCAAAACTGTTAAATAACAATTTGATGAATGCTATATCTGTCATGTTCTGACAATTTCTGTTCCTGTTGAATTTCACATCTGAATAACAGATTAGAGACATAACTTACATTTCATCTTTTGCGTATGTCACAAAATATCTGGTTTAAAGGGATCATTGATAAAATGAAGGTATAAAGTCAACTTGTTGATAGAAGAAGAAATGATTTAAAAGTAATTTTATATATTTATCTGGTTTTTCCTAAGTAAACATGTCTGCTCTTACCTTATATTTAACTTGCAGTAACTATTTAGCTGTTGCCAAAGCAAACAAGATCATGGAGTGCACAACAAAACGGTACAGATCTAAATTATGAATCACATTAAAAACCACTAGTCAAATTGCTCATAAAATATTGTGTACAGTGTAAAGGGGTATTCTCATTTCGGCGAATTAATGCTATTGTTTATGTATGATGAAAAATTATAAATTTTTCCATATACATTTTGTATCAATTCCTTACAGTTTTCTAGATCTCTGCTTGCTGTCCTTCTATAGAAAGATTCTATGTTTACTTCCAGTGGACAGAAATCTGACCATGGTCACACAGGTGTACAGAACATTAGTATCATCAAGTAATCAGCTGTGTGATATAACGATCTATGCACCTGTGTGACCATGGTCAGATTTCTGTCCACTGAAAATGAACAATGAAGCTTCATATAGAATGAAAGTAAGCAGAGATCTAGAAAACCAAGAGGAAATAATACAGAAAGTATATTTGCAAATTGTATAACTTATCTCTATACAAACATCTACATGCTGAAATGGGAATACACCTTTTTAAGGCACTAATACACTACTTATAATTAGTAGATGTTGATTGGGTGCAACATTTGGAAATCAGAGTAGTGAATATGAATGTATAATGATTTCAAATGTATATTGTGAATATACACTCACCGGCCACTTTATTAGATACACCATGCTAGTAATGGATTGGACCCTCTTCTGCCTTCAGAACTGCTTCAATTCTTCGTGGCATAGATTCAAAAAGGTGCTGGAAGCATTGCTCAGAGATTTTGGTCCATATTGACATGATTGCATCACACAGTTGCCGCAGATTTGTCGGCTGCACATCCATGATGTGAATCTCCGGTTCCACCACATCCCAAAGATGCTCTATTAGATTGAGATCTGGTGACTGTGGAGGCCATTTGAGTACAGTGAACTCATTGTCATGTTCAAGAAACCAGTCTGAGATGATTCCAGCTTTATGACATGGCGCATTATCCTGCTGAAAGTAGCCATCAGATGTTGGGTACATTGTGGTCATAAAGGGATGGACATGGTCAACAATACTCAGGTAGGCTGTGGGGTTGCAATGATGCTCAATTGGTACCAAGGGGCCCAAAGAGTGCCAAGAAAATATTCCCCACACCATGACACCACCAGCCTGAACCGTTGATACAAGGCAGGATGGATCCATGCTTTCATGTTGTTGACGCCAAATTCTGACCCTACCATCCGAATGTCGCAGCAGAAATCGAGACTCATCAGACCAGGCAACGTTTTTCCAATCTTCTACTGTCCAATTTCGATGAGCTTGTGCAAATTGTAGCCTCAGTTTCCGGTTCTTATCTGAAAGGAGTGCAACCGGTGCGGTCTTCTGCTGCTGTAGCCCATCTGCCTCAAAGTTCGACGTACTGTGCATTCAGAGATGCTCTTCTGCATACCTTCGTTGTAAAGAGTGGCGATTTGAGTCACTGTTGCCTTTCTATCAGCTCGAACCAGTATGCCAATTCTCCTCTGACCTCTGGCATCAACAAGGCATTTCCGCCCACAGAACTGCCGCTCACTGGATGTTTTTTCTTTTTCGGACCATTCTCTGTAAACCCTAGAGATGGTTGTGTGTGAAAATCCCAGTAGATCAGCAGTTTCTGAAATACTCAGACCAGCCCTTCTGGCACCAACAACCATGCCACGTTCAAAGGCACTCAAATCACCTTTCTTCCCTATACTGATGCTCGGTTTGAACTGCAGGAGATTGTCTTGACCATGTCTACATGTCTAAATGCACTGAGTTGCCGCCATGTGATTGGCAGATTAGAAATTAAGTGTTAACGAGCAGTTGGACAGGTGTACCTAATAAAGTGGCCGGTGAGTGTAATACTCAGCTATAACTGCAGACTTCTATATATGCAGTTGAATGACAGGCCTGGGAGCCTCTCATGACAAATTATCGATATACTGCAATAGTTGATCGCAAGGTGTCTGCTGAATTGTACAGCAGACACCTGACATGTCCGGAGAGAGCTCAGCTCATGAGCCTTATCCATACAGTTTAACTAAACCATGAAGAGCTGTAAAATTGTGGTGTTTCTAAGGGTCAAAGCAAAAGCCTCATCTTCCAACAGCAGTCCTTCTCCTTATGCAGTAATATTAGGAACTCACTTTGCCTACAGTGTTTCATATACCTATGGTTACAACAATGTTTTCTCCCCCTACATGTACATTACCTTTTGCGCCCCAGTAGGTCATTGCTGGGCATCATAGTAGCAGTTTAGTTTATTCCAAATATTTCTTAGTAATATACATTATTTTGTAGATAGTCTCTGTTACCCCTACCGAGGAGCAGCAGTCATACTGTTAAGATTGGGTAACACAAAAGACAGGGGATAGTGTGCCCTGAGCTTGCCCCAACCTCTGTCCCTTCCTATAGCCCCCCCACACTAAACCGTGGGGCAACTTCTTGAAGACTCGAAATACACTGATAAGTGTGGGAAGGGAAACACAAACAGACTGACAAACATAAAACACAAAAGAATAGTAAACTAGCTGGATCAGTAGGCAAAGAGTCAATGTCAAAAAACGAGCCGAGGTCACAACGATACAGATACAGAGCAAGTCAAACCTAATGCTGAGAGCGAGTGGAGAAGGGATTTCAAACACTGGCACAGGTGACTAGTGAAGCTGCAATTTATGCAGCCAGAACTCCACCTCCAGAACCTGATAGGAGCTGGACAGCTTCTGGGAATTAACCCCTCATGGTGCAGAACAACCAGGCACCAAGCAGAGGTAGCACAAGTCCCAGCAGTTCCGCACACAACTCCTAGACAGCGCGAGATCTTAGCAGCCGCTGCCCGGGACGAGAGGTGGAGTTTGCGCGGATACGCACCGGGGTTCGGAGAACGTTGCTGGCACCACCAGAAGAACCAGAAGTCCCAGCATTTTCCCTAGCGAACCTGACAGTACCCCCCCTTCCCCCTGACGGGGGGCCTTCGGACCCCTAGATCTTAAAGATGGCTTCTGAGGATAGGCCTGATGGAATAACCTGAGTAACCGCGGAGCATGAACATCTCTAGCCGGAACCCAAGACCTATCCTCAGGACCAAAACCTTTCCAATGGACCAGGTACTGCAGGGAGTTACCTACCCATCTGGAATTCATAACTTTTTCCACCTCAAATTCCAGATTCCCCTCCACAATAGATGGAGAAGGAGAGTCAGGAAGAGGCAAAACAGGGTCAACATACCGCTTCAGAAGACTCTTATGGAAGGTGTTATGAACCCGCCACCCTGCTGGAAGTGTAATCTTGAAGGAAACCGGGTTAACAATATGAGTAACAACAAATGGACCTACAAACCTGGGCGCAAACTTCAAAGAGGGGACCTTCAATTTAAGGTTTTTTGTGGATAACCACACTTTATCCCCCACCACAAACGTATCGGAGGTAGTGCGCCTTCTTTCAGTCCGTTGGACCATAGAATTTTGTGCCCTCTGAATATTCTCCCCAACTTGTGACTAGAGCGAGCGCAACTTGGATGTAATAGCTTCCGCTCGAGGAATATTAGAGACAGGCACAGGTGAAAAGGAGAAACGAGGATGAAAACCATAATTGCAGAAAAACGGAGATACCTGCGTGGACGAACTACAGTGGTTATTAATAGCAAATTCTGCCAACGGAAGGAATTTCACTCACATATTGAATCATCTCCTGATTCATTCTCTCGGACTGACCCTTAGACTCAGGGTGAAACGCCGACGAGAACGACAAATTAACTTCCAGTCTAGAACAAAATGCTCGCCAAAATTTGGAAACAAATTGTACGCCCCTATCTGACACAATATCATCTGGTATACCATGGAGGCGTACAATATTCTGTATAAACAATTCAGCTAATTCTTCAGCTGAATTGATAAAATGAAGGTATAAAGTCAACTTGTTGATAGAAGAAGAAATTATTTAAAAGTAATTTTATATACCGTATTTATCCGGTTTTTCTGCTCTTAACTTATATTTAACTTGCAGTAACTATTTAGCTGTTGTCAAAGCAAACAAGATCATGGAGTGCACAACAAAACGGTACAGATCCAAATTATGAATCACATTAAAAACCACTAGTCAAATTGCTCATAAAATATTGTGTACAGTGTAAAGGGGTATTCTCATTTCGGCAAATTAATGCTATTGTTTATGTATGATGAAAAATTATACATTTTTCCAATATACATTTTGTATCAATTCCTTACTGTTTTCTAGATCTCCGATTGCTGTCCTTCTATAGAAAGATTCTATGTTTTCTTCCAGTGGACAGAAATCTGACCATGGTCACACAGGTGTACAGAACGTTAGTATCATAGATAGTAATCAGCTGTGTGATATAACGTCCTATGCACCTGTGACCATGATCAGATTTCTGTCCACTGAAAATAAACAATGAAGCTTCAGTAAGCAGAGATCTAGAAAACCATGAGGAATTAATACAGAAAGTATATTTGCAAATTGTATAACTTCTCTCTATACAAACATTTAATTGCTGAAATGGGAATACCCCTTTTTAAGGCACTAATACACTACTTATAATTAGTAGATGTTGATTGGGTGCAACACTTGGAAATCAGAGTAGTGAATATGAATGTATAATGATTTAATATGTATATTGTGAATATAATACTCAGCTATAAATGCAGACTTCTATAGATGCAATTGAATGACAGGCCTGGGAGCCTCTCATGAGAACTTATCGATGTACTGCAAGAGCTATAACATTGTGGTGTTTCTAAGGGTCAAAGCAAAAGCCTCATTTTCCAACAGCAGTCCTTCTCCTTATGCAGTAATAATAGAAACTCACTTTGCCTACAGAGTTTCATATACCTATGGTTACAGCAATGTTTTCTCCCCCTACAGGTACATTACCTTCTGCGCCCCAGTAGGTCAATGCTGGGCATCATGTTAGCAGTTTAGAGTAGTTTATTCTAATATTCCTTAGTAATATACATTATTTTGTAGTTAGTCTCTGTTACCCCTACCGAGGAGCAGCAGTCATACATTACATACCATTACTACAAGCTATTCAACTACACGGAGGCTACTTCCACCCTAAATACAATGTAATAGGTGAAGAATACATGTATGTAAATGCTTGCGCATTATTAACAATCAAGCAATCACTGTCAAGCAAAGGGGAAATTTAATTCAAAGTAACTAAAACTGAATTGCACCAAATGTCGAATGATGAATCTGGCTACTCTACATTTGCATCTCCTATTGTCTGTGTCTCAGTTTTTTCCCACAAAACCATGGCATTTTTGTTGTATAGTAATGTCTGTAAGCAATGAACTCAGGACCTGACCTAGAACGTTCAACTCAAACCCCACCCCCCCTCCAAAAAAAAATCTCTGAGATCTGTGCTGGTGCCGATCAAGGATGTTAACTGTTTAAATGCAGATGATAACATCTCCAGTGGTTTTAAGATGGCTAAACCATGTGCACTAGCACAAGTTTGGCCCATTCAGAATTTTAATAGGTCCGCTCGTGACTTCCCTTGATAAGTGATGTGATGCATTAATACAGTTTAAGAAAGATTTTGGTGATTAACACATTATTATACTGTATGTTTCCTAATATGTTTTGTTTAAGACTATATCTAGCCCACAAGGTTTCTTTTACTGTGCAGTCTAAAGCCATGTGCTCATAATTATATAAGAGATCCATGTGGTTTCGATTTGAAGTGTGGCATCTATAAACTTACTTACATACTTATTACTATATCATACTCTTGAGTAACTTGGATTTTACACTGAGCTGCACATAAGATTTTATATCAGAAATCTATAAGAAAACCCCAATGTCTTGTTCCATTGTATGCTGTACGACAGAGATATTAGTAGTAACATTACTCCTATGGGAGAAGAGGGCTTGCTACATGGTATTCATGGCATTGTGATTGAAAATGTAGATGATTATTGATTCTCCTGCATATCCTTAATGCACTAAGTTGAAATGTGCGGTGCACCAAAAATAACTGGTATAGTCTTTCTCTTAAAACTTTATCCTGTACTATCCTGTATGTGATGCTTAGTTTGTAGTGCTCTTTTTTACTGCCTAGCATTTAATTAATACTGGAAGAGAAACACTATCATTAATGGGTTACATTAACTCAAGGGTAGCATTGATTAGCGTTTTTGTTAAGGTCACTTGCTGCACACTCTAATTATGGTTCTATTCACCAAAAGCAATAAGAACAATAATATGAAATGCAATGCTAATGGGCTTAGGTTTCAAATAATCAAATAAACTGATAAACCTGCACACAATATCTAAAAAAGATGGAAGCTGCTGCATATTATTATAAAACCATCTAAAAATCTTATAGTTTGTTCATGTTGTAGAATTTATTTAAACATAATTGAATAAAGTATGACATAAATGAAGCATTGGATTTGCAATCAATATCAGTGTGCTGCTAGCAAATAATTCATTTTATTGATCGATCAAACCCCTTATTGCCGAGGCCCTTTTTTCATTTTTGCGTTTCCATTTTATACTCCCTAAATTCAAATATCTATAACTTTTTTATTTTTCAATGTAAAGAGCTGTAGGAGGTCTTGTTTTTTTAGCGTAACAAATTGAACTTCATAGTGAAGGTATTTAATATTCCATGCCGTGTACTAGAAAGCAGGGGAAAAAAATCCAAATGCAGTGAAAATGGTGAAAAAACTCATTTGGGAAAGTTTTGTTACAATGTTTTGATGACGTTTTTTAATGCTACCATTTTAGGACTATGGGGCTTATTTACTCAGGGTCCCGCAGCCGCATTATCGTCGGTTTTCAAGACTTTTTGTGGATCGCGCCGGGGATTTGTGTCGCAATCATGCAGGCTTTCACGATCCGATGGATTTGGACTAAGCGTGGGATTTAACAATTAAATTTGTGTTACAAGCCAAGCACTTTCATGCACCAGGAAGAAGAAGGTGAACTCTGGCGTACCTGAACGGTGAGCGACACATGCAGGATATCGGGCACAGGATCTATGTGGATCGCAGCACAGTGCATCATTGTCAGAGAGTCCGGATGGGGGATTGCAACTCGGACAGGTAAGTGAATGTGCCCCTATATGCTCTTTTGATTACTTTTTATTGAATTTTTTATATTTTTTTAAAATGGCAACAAAGTGAAATTTTTCAACTTTGGACGCTATTTTCCATAATGGGGTTAAACACCGGGAAAAACTGTGATTATATTTTGATAGATCAGACATTTAAGGACGCGAAAATACCTAACATGTTTATGAGTTTTACTGTTTATTTATATTTCTATGAGTTCTAGGGAATTTTTTTTAAAAATTTGTTATTGTTTTTAATATTTTACAGACCCCCTATGGTACTTTAACCCTACATTGTCTGATCCAACAGTATACTGCCATACTACTGTATGGGGATTTACCACATAATTATTTAAAATGTACAAATGACCTTCAAAAGACCCGAGGCTGTAATGGCAACTGATCGCCACCCCCAGATGACCTCACAGGGGACAGCGATCAATCTGGAATGGCGCCAAAAGGATTTAAATGCCTCTGCAGCTTTGTCAGGGGGTGTTACTGGAGGGTATTTGCAGCAAGGTAATACAATAGTAAGGAGTTAAAAACATTTTATGAACAATAAATTAGCAAGATTTCTTTTCTTGCAAAGGCACATATGCACATTTATTACCTGACTGCATCATATGTGCTACCTAAAAGCATTGTTTGTCATCACACATGGAGCAATGTTCTTTTAAGCAATGCAAATAGAGAAAAACATGTAGCTAGATGCAGTAGGTGTCAATTACACTGGAGAACTATTTAACCCCTTAACAATTGTCATATGGGTATTTTAAAGCTGATGGCCAGGGTAGTTCTTCTGGTGTGCTGTTGTGGGTTTCTATGAAGACTCATTAGCAGAACTTTGTAGGACATCACATCTGGCAGGTGCTATCACTTCCCAGCATTAACACTACCACCCAGGATTAGAAAAGCTGTGACCATGGCCATTTAATTTAATAGAAACAATGTCACCCATCAGCAACTTACAGTTATGATCCCTATGATGGCATCTATAGGGCTTACTCACCTTCCCCCACCTCAATCGCCTACCCCTGCAAGCTAGGTTCGGGGGATGCTGATAGTCTTCATTGCAGCCCCAAAATCTGATGAAGGACCCCGGACTGTCTTAAGCTAAGTTCCTGAGCTTCAAACAGAATGGGGGTCATTTTCTAAGGGCCCGATTCGCGTTTTCCCGATGTGTTACCCGAATATTTCCAATTTGCGCAGATTTTCCCTGTATTGCCCTGGGATTTTGGCGCACGCGATCGGATTGTGGCGCATCGGCGCCGGCATGCACGTGACGGAAATGGGGGGGGCGTGGCCGAGCGAAAACCCGACGGATTCGGAAAAACAGCCGCATTTAAAACAATAAAAGTGTCGCTTGGGACGCGCTTACCTTCACTTGGTCCAGCCCGGTGAACTCGGGTGCGTTCAGATGCTTTTCAGCGCAGGACGGCGGAGGAACTACCTTGATGAATCCCGGCCGGACCCGAATCCACCGCAGAGAATGCGTCACTGGATCGTGAATGGACCGGGTAAGTAAATCTGCCCCAATGTGTCACTGTGCATGTCAACCTATGCATCTTCACAGGCTGACTACTGTAATATACCGCCATACATCAGTATTGCAGTGTATTCATTTGAACAAGCAATCAGATGTGTGGGACATTAAACTTTTTTGTAAAAAGTGCTAAAAAATTGTTACAAGTAAAAGAATAATATAAAAAAGTCTCCAAAATGCCCATATATAATTAAAAAGTGCAAATATTAATATACACAATATTAGAACTTTTATGTATCAAGTTGATAAAAATAGCCATGTTCTTACATATAACTCAGTGGATGACTCCTAATCATCAGAAAATCATGACTTTAATGGTATTCAAAGATTTTAAGATTATCCTTTAGATAAAATCATCTTAGCTAAATAGATCTTAATAATAAGAACATACTTGGTTCAGAAATCTTACAAAGCTCTGGAAACCACTTTTATTCTCTAGCCAGAGTCCATCACGGAGCTTATCTAAGCTGCAATCTTTGGACATGAATATATGAACCTCATCACACTGTCAGATCATAGAAAATTGCTGTAAGGATGTATTGGATTTTAGCCAAACAAAGATCATCCACACGTTTCCTAAATTTACAGGAAACACTAATAGTGATAACTTGTGATACTGAACAGCAATTGAATATTGCAAAAGTTGTAATGAGCATTATCACACTTCAGTATCACATGATGCTATTATACACAATGCAACTCAGGAAATTTACACTGAGTCAATCAATGTATTTATTTTATTATGTCCCTTTTAATCAACAACTAACAGCAAATGAAGAACTGAAATAAGAAAATTAAACCACCCAGAAAATGAAACCAAAATAAAAGATAAACAAATTTGATGGAACTCAATTATCATCATGCACGTACATTATATATCAGACACATTAGTACTTACTCTTTCTCACAGAGCCCAATTTTAAACTGTTGGATTTTTTTTCTTGTTTTATGTATTTTTATGTGTAAATTGCTCATTACTAGAGATGAGCGAGTATACTCATCCGAGCTTGATGCATCGGGGAGCAGCGCAGAGACACCGGGGCAGCAGCACGGAGAGACATCGGGGCAGCAGCACGGAGAGACATCGGGGCAGCAGCGCGCAGAGACACCGGGGCAGCAGCGCGCAGAGAGATCGGGGAGCAGCACAGAGAGATCGGGGAGACTTCACTAGAAGAAGAGGAGCGGATCCCGGGACAGCGTATCTCCGACGAGTAAGCAGATGTGCCGAACATCTGCAATCTATTCTTCACTGTGTTTTTCACTGCGTTTTTCACTTAAATGATCCTGTGTTCACTGTTTTTATTCTATTCTTCACTGTTCTTCACATCTACTAACTTGTCAGGAGATAATATACGCGCGGAACGGTGAAGAATAGATTGCAGATGTTTGCATACATCTGCTAACTTATCAGAAGACATTCTTTTTCAATTAAATAACACATTTTATTCCTGAACCATGGTCGAGTCTCCCATTGATTTCAATGGGGCTCCTTATTCGAGACAAGCACTCGAGCATCAGGAAAAGTTTGTCTCGAATAACGAGCACTCAAGCATTTTAGTGCTCGCTCCTCTCTACTCATTACCAAAGACTGATGGTAATGATTTTTTTTGTAAATGGTATCTTTGTTTTTTGTAGACATAGAGTCATAATTTTAAATTATATATAACATAGGTAGGAGTTTTAACCAATTAAATATCTTTTTACCTTTTTATGTTTTTTTAGTATAAATATTGTACATGTGACCTTTGGAATGCCCTATTAGGCTCATATATATATGTCATACCTAGGGGCAGCCTGCACGGGGCACCTATGCAATATTTAGACTAGAGGCTGAGAAAAAGAAATGCTCAAGACTAGTGTCAAGTAATCCTTGTATTAAGACATATATTATTGATCACTGACTGATTAATGTGCATTATATTCAAGACATTACTATTACAGGCGGTCCCCTACTTAAGAACACTCGACTTACATACGACCCCTAGTTACAAACGGACCACTGGATATTGGTAATTTATTGTACTTTAGTCCTAGGCTACAATGATCAGCTTTAACAGTTATTAAAGTCATCTGTAATGAAGCTTTAGTGTTAATCCTGATTATTATGACAACCCAACATTTTTAAAATCCAATTGTCACAGAGACCAAAAAAGTTCTGGCTGGGATTACAATGATAAAATATACAGATCCGACTTACATACAAATTCAACTTAAGAACAAACTTACAGACCCTATCTTGTATGTAACCCGGGGACTGCCTGTATTTTCTTTAAGCACTTTTGAGTGAAATTTATATACAGAAAGACCTTTTCATAGTCATATTTCAAATCTTGTTATATTTAGGCCTTGTATAGATTACAGATGTTCGGCACATCTGCTTACTTGTCGGGAGATACGCGCGGAACGGTGCGAACAAAATAGTATGTGAAGAACAATATATATGTGTGAAGAACACATTGAAGAACACAGGGAGTTATTTTTCACTTAAATGATCCTGTGTTCACTGTTTTTATTCTATTCTTCACTGTTCTTCACATCTGCTAACTTGTCGGGAGATAATATACGCGCGGAACAGTGAAGAATAGATTGCAGATGTTTCCATACATCTGCTAACTTATGAGAAGACATTCTTTTTCAATTAAATAACACTTTTTTATCCCGAACCATGGTCCCTTTGAAAAATGCTCGAGTATCAGGAAAAGTTTGTCTCGAATAACGAGCACTCGAGCATTTTAGTGCTCGCTCCTCTCTACTCATTACCAAAGACTGATGGTAATGATTTTTTTTGTAAATGGTATCTTTATTTTTTGTAGATATAGAGTCATAATTTTAAATTATATATAACATAGGTAGGAGTTTTAACCAATTAAATATCTTTTTACCTTTTTATGTTTTTATAGTATAAACATTGTACATGTGACCTTTGGAATGCCCTATTAGGCTCACATATATGTCATACCTAGGGGCAGCCTGCACGCGGCACCTATGCAATATTTAGACTAGAGGCTGATAAAAAGAAATGCTCAAGACTAGTGTCAAGTAATCCTTGTATTAAGACATATTATTGATCAATGACTGATCACTGACTGACTGATTAATGTGCATTATATTCAAATATATTATTTTCTTTAAGCACTTTTGAGTGAAATTTATATACAGCGAGACCTTTTCATAGTCATATTTCAAATCTTGTTATATTTAGGCCTTGTGCTTCAAGTTTCCTTGTATAAATCGATACTCAATATCGAGAATGTGAAAGCAGAATTTTAAAAATCTGTCAAATTTATCAACCCTTTCACAGCATACTGCTATTCATGTCCTCATTTGACAAACATATCTGGTAAAGGCTACAAAATATATTCTGCAGCACTAAAAGTGTCCAAGGTAACAGTGACCTCCATAATTCTTAAATGGAAGAAATTTGGTATAACTATGACTACTACAACATTAAGTAAGGGAAACTTGCTTTCCAAGGAAAATTTCCCTTGGTAAGACAAGTGTTCAAGAACACAATGTTCACTCTGGCTGAGAGGAGAAGATCTGGTGTGCACACGGTGGAAACTATCTTAAGGTAACCCACCACACAGGGTATTCTCCAGGATTGGAAACTATCTTAAGGTAACCCACCACACAGGGTATTCTCCAGGATTTAGAATGCCACTTGGTAGACAGAGCCTCAGTGGGCCCTGTACAGTGAAGCCGTTTACAGTAAAACATTCAGAAACCAAAACAGTCTCCTGTTCTTTAAAATATTCCCTAGTTTATCATCCCAATCCCTAGTTTATCATCCCAAACAGCCCCCTTATGGTTATTTTATATACACCCCCCTCATGGTTATTTTATATAAAGCCCACCCTAACTCCCTATAGATTCATTAGATACAGCCCTCCTCACCCCCATAGATTCCTTATGTACAGCCTTATGTTGGCCCCTTGCAGCTCTTGGCCCCGGCACTTGCCCAGAAACTTAGTAAAAGACCCAATGAAATATGCCTGAAGTTCATCCCTCAAACAATGTGATATTCCCTGGTTCAAAAAGCCAATACTATACATTTATATATGTCCCCTAAGATTTTTAAAATGGTGCAGAATTTGATTGTGATATATAGATAAAGATTGTTATTATTATTATTATTATTATACCAGTGAAGCATGGTTGCAGCAACACTGTTGCATGACATTTTGTAGTTCCTGGGACTGTTACAACAAATGTTGCATGACATTTTGTAGTTCCTGGGACTGTTACAACAAAATGTAAACCTGAATTGAGAAAAAGTACAGAAATCATTCTAATAAAAATCTGACCCAGAATGCTCTTGACGTCAGACTGAACTGGTGGACTAGTGACAACTATGTAAATACCCTTGAGAGACTTAGCCAGGACCTTAATCTCAATCCAATCAAAAATAAAAGAAGAGACCTAGATATGTTCGACCATCAATGTTCCCCATCCAACCAGACTGAGCTACAGGGGTTCTTCAAATATTTTGTTCCCCATCCAACCAGACTGAGCTACAGGGGTTCTTCAAATATTTTTTTTTTAAATCCTCAATCCAAGTTGTAAAAACCTTGTGGCATCATACCTAAGAATACTGGATGCTCCCAAAGGTACTTCAACTAAGTAGCGAATAAATGCTTTGATTTTCCTTTTCCATGAAGAGTTTTTCCATTCACTTTGTGGGGAATACTAATAATTATGGAGGAAAACTTTTATTTATAAATTTTATTATCTTATTACAAAGCAGCAAAAGAAAATGTAAAAAAGTGATTTCGTCTAAAGTTTTTACAAATACATTGGGGCACATTTACTTACCCGGTCCCTGCATGATCCCCGATCCGGACTATCCGACGAGGATTGCCCGATTTCCTGGATGTGTCCCTTACCCGCTCAGGTCAGCCGTTAAATGTTAAATCCCGTGCGTAGTCTGAATCTGTCGGATCGTCCGATGGCACACCCCCCAATTTGTGTCGCATGAAAGCCGGCGCGATAGCGACACAAAGCGACACAGAACTGATGAAAATGCGGCTGTGGGACCCTTAGTAAATAAGACCCATTGTATATTATTTTCTTCTTCAATTTTATGGTTACTGCAGAGTAATAAAATTTCCCTTAAAATATAACAGGACTTTTACTTTCATCTTGACCACACATCTGTTGGGGCACATTTACTTACCCAGTCCCTGCGTGATCCCCGATCCGGACTATCCGACGAGGATGAACTCTGCCGCAATTCATGAAGATTGCCCGATTTCCTGGATGTGTCCCTTACCCACTCCGGTCAGCCGTTAAATGTTAAATACCGCGCGTAGTCTGAATCCGTCGGATCGTCCGATGGCACACCCCCCAATTTGCGTCGCGTGAAAGCCGGCACGATAGCGAGACAAAGCGACACAGAACTGACGAAAATGAGGCTGTGGGACCCTTAGTAAATAATCCCCATTGTATATTATTTTCTTCTTCAATTTTATGGGTTTCCGCAGAGTAATAACATTTTGCTTAAAATATAACAGGACTTTTACTTTCATCTTGACCACACATCTGTAGAAAAATATTTGCGCATATACAGTATAAATACTAAATGTGAGGGATTTGCCCCTTGAGTCCACTTTCTTGAATGTCACTTAGGAAAGTTTACAGCGGATACTAATAATTCATGATGTTGCCAACAAACAAAGTAAATAAATTGACATTTAAATTGAGAGTGTGTTGTTGCCAACTTGAAACAATAATGGATTTGAATATATGTGTGTATATATATCAACCGTTAAATTCATACATTGTTTAACTCAAATAATTGTGAATATTCTGTTCCCTGTTACAGAAAGAGAATAAAAGAACACCCATGACATTTGTTTAATGAGAGGCAGAAATAACAATGCACTTGTAGTGATGTGTCTAATTATTAGGATATTTTCTGGATTTTTTTTTCCCAGAGTCTCTTTATGTAGGAGCTGCCAAATTACATGTCACCTTGGAGGGCATATTTTCTGTACTTCACAGCTTCTACAATAGCAAACTCATGAATATTTACTGTGCTGATCAGATATGCAGCAGTGAGAACAAATAAAAAATGCTAGTATTTGCATATTCCGTGGCTATTAGGCATGCAATGGACAGAGGGAAGAGAAATTGGAGATACCTTTCCATAGGGATACTGAAGAAAATATTTTTGTATAATAAGAATGACTATTAATGATAACATTGACTTTTAAATTGAAAGACGTTGACTACTTTGCAGTATTCTTGCTATTTACTTCCTTAAGTTTAACTACTGTAGTTTTTAGTAGAGTTTAAATTTGATAATCATAGAATTTTATTTTATTTTACATTAGATTTAACTGCCAGACTGAAAGCAATATAACATTTTCATAGAAATAATGTTTCACTTATATGAGTTCCTTGGACTTCCTTTTTCAAACAAAAACAACCTGAAAATGACTCTGACGTCTTATGCATAAAATTATGCATAAAATGTGCTTTGACTGTTAACTAATACACACAATCAACTAATAACAAACAGTTACCATTATTATGTCTTTCATTAGCACTTTCCAATAAGTTTCTCAGGCAGTGTCCAGTCACTATCTGTGCATTATACAGATTGTAATATTCTGAGATGTTCTTCTGTGATTCCGACCCTTTGCTTCCAACTTGACAACTCCTCTGCCTTATAATTTTATACCTTTCCACTATCTTGTTTGTCTTTCTGTACAGTGCACTTTTTTGTTTAAACTTTTTTTGTTTTTTCTGCTTTAAAGCCTCTTTTAAAATATTAGTTCACATTGAAGAATTATTGGATACCAATATCCATGAGTGATTCCTGCAAATCTGGAAACCATGGATTATTTTCCAGGGCACACAGACCGACAAAAATGTATTTGCTAACGCTGCTAACCTAACTGTTTGGGATTGCATTATTTAGGTTATCCACTTATCCCTTCTCTTCTGACTTCTCTGGCTTCCCCATCTTGTGTGTTAATACCCTGATCTTCAGGGAAGGCAATATTGACTCCACACTTACCAGCAAATTCTACTTGAATTTATTGCATAGTATACAGATTGGATGATTCATTATGTTAATGTATTGTACAAACTGATGTACATATTTGTATTTGTTTTTAATATAAAATGTTAGTTCACAGTTTTTATAAGTAGCTTTGCCATTTGCCATGTCCCAGGAGTTTAATTTTTATTAATATCTTTCAAAAAAATAAAACATTTACAAAACAAATATTATTTATCCTCACAGGTCGAAAAATAAAGGAAACACTTAAATAACACATCCTAGATCTGTTGAATGTGCTGACAATAAAATCACCCAAAAAAATCATCGATGGAAATCACATTTATTAACCAATGGAGGCCTGGATTTGGAGTCATCCACAAAATTGAAGTGGAAAAACATACTACAGGCTGATCCAACTTTGATCTAATGTCCTTAAAACATGTCAAAAGGCCCAGTATTGTGTGTGGCCTCTTCATGCCTCCCTAAAATGCCTCCGCTTTCTCCTGATGAGGTTGCAGATGGTCTTCTGAGGGATCTCCTCCCAGACCTGGAATAAAGCATCCTCCAACTCCTGGACAGTATGTGGTGCAATGTGACAATAGTGGATGGAGTGAGATATGATGTCCCAGATGTGCGCAGTCAGATTCAGGTGTGGGGAAGTCCATAGCTTCAATTCCTTCATCTTGCAGGAACTGCTGACACACTCCATAATGCATAAGGTTTAGCATTGTCCGGCATTAGGAGAAGCCCTGGGGCAACCTCACCAGCATAGGGGTCTGAGGATCTCGGGTCCTAATGGCAGTCAGCCTACCTCTGGCGAGCACATGGCGGGTTTTACTGCCCTCCAAAGAAATGCAACCCACACCACTACTGACCCACTGCATCAGTCATGCTGAAGGATGTTGCAAGCAAAAAATAACTCCTCATGTCTGTCACATGTGTGCAGTATGAACCGGATTTTATCTGTGAAGAGCAAAGGGGCCAGTGTTGAATTTTCCAATGCTGATGATCTCTGGCATAGCATCCTGCAAAGTCTTGGGCTGTGAGCATTTGTGGACATTGGGCCCTTATACCATCCTCATGGAGTTGGTTTTTAATTGACTCTGCAAAGTCATACACATTTATGGCCTGCTGGAGGTCATTTTGTAGGGCTATGGCAGTGCTACTCCTTTTCCTCCTTGCTCAAAAGTAAAGGTAGCAGTTAGAGATGAGCGAGCACTAAAATGCTTGGGTGCTCGTTATTCGAGACAAACTTTTCCTGATGCTCCAGTGCTCGTCTCGAATAACGAGCCCCATTGAAGTCAATGGGAGACTCGAGCATTTTTCAAAGGGACCATGGTTCAGGAATAAAATGTGTTATTTAATTGAAATAGAATGTCTTCTGATAAGTTAGCAGATGTATGCAAACATCTGCAATCTATTCTTCACTGTTCCGCGCGTATATTATCTCCCGACAAGTTAGCAGATGTGAAGAACAGTGAAGACGGGATCATTTAAGTGAAAAACACAGTGAAAAACACAGTGAAGAATAGATTGCAGATGTTCTGCACATCTGCTTACTTGTCAGGAGATACGCTGTCCCGGGATCCGCTCCTCTGCTTCCACTGAAGTCTCCCCGATGCCGTCTTATAGATGTTTATGTACTGGATGAAAAGCGACACCAGAAGGTAGATGAAGAAGAGGAACTTGAAAAGAAGACTCCCATCCAGAGGCAGGTCAGGGATGCGGCAGTGACGCACCGGCTCGGGGGTGATCAGGGCGGTTATCGGAGTGGCGGGGAGGCCAACAGCGCTGCCATTCCTGTTTCTTAACCCTGTGCCATTGCCACACGTCCCACCAATCAGAGTCTGCAGTGAGGGCAAAGCGGATCGGCTCAGTTGCTGCCAGCTTGGACCCCTTCTTCCAGCGGGCATGACAAGGTACCGGTACACATCCAACAGTCAGCGCCAGTCCGACACATACAACACAGCGAGCAGGAAGATTCAGCTACATGCAGCGGCTCAGTCATCAGTGGCAGCATCAAGCTCGGACGAGTATACTCGCTCATCTCTAGTAGCAGTCCTTATGCTGAGTTGTTGCCATTCTATTGCCCTTCCCATGTCTTCTGGTGTACTGGCCTGTCGCCTGGTAGTACCCCCATCCTCTGGACAATACGCTGACGGACACACCAAACCTTCTTGCCACAGCTTGCATTGATGTGTCATGCTGGATGAGCTGAACTACCTGAGCCACTTGTGTGGGTTGTAGAGTCTTTCTCATTCTACCACAAGTGTGAAAGCACCACCAACATTTCAAATTGACCAAAACATCCGCCAGAAAGCATAGGTACTGAGAAGTGGTCTGTGGTGCCCACCTGCAGAACTACTATTTTATTGAGTATGTATTGCTAAATCATAATAATTTCCACCTGTTATCTATTCTATTTGCACAACAGCATGGGACAGGTTTTCTTCAGTAAAATTGTAAAAATATATTAAAAATTTATATAAATGAGCTATCACCATAATTATAGTGATACATAGAATAAAGATAATATGTTCTTTTTTGTGTACGGTGTACAGCCCCCCAAAAATCCAAGAAGAAAGGAAACAAGAATTTATAATTTTCTTCCCCTACATACTTTTAAGAGTTACCGTATATACTCGAGTATAAGCCGTCCCAAGTATAAGCCGAAGCCCCTAATTTTAACACAAAAAACTGGAAAAACCTATTGACTCGAGTATAAGCCGAGGGTGGGAAATGCATTGGTTACAGCCCCTGTATACAGCCAACCAGCCCTCTGTAGTATATGGCAAGTTAGCCTCCTTAGTATATAGCCTGTCAGCCCCTCTAGTATATAGCCTGTCAGCTCCCTGTAGTATATAGCCTGCCATCTCCTGTAGTGTATATCCAGCCAGCTCCCTGTAGTATATCGCCAGCCCCATGCCCGTAAAAAAACAAAACTTGGTACTCACCATTCTGATGGCATCTCCTCTTCTATATTCATGTGTGCAGCAGGTCAGTGGCAGCTCTGTGGTCAGCACCTCCACAGGACCGCAATGGCTCCATCTGCATGGCCTGGACAGTGCACAACTATGATGTTTTTCAGCACAAAAATTGTTTGTCCAAATTGCCAAAAAAATTAAGATGGTATAGCTGTTATAAAGGGACGATACATAAACTGCTCTGAATGGCGCAGTTTCCCTTCAATTTCCTGGTGTGTGCCCATACAACAGTTTACCACCACATATAGGGTATTGGCGCACTCGGGAGAAATTGGGTATCAAAGTTTATGGAGCATTTTGGTATTTTATCCACTGAAAATGTGTACATTTTTTGGAAAACACATTTATTTAGCCTAAAAAATGAAACATTCTAAATTGCACAGGTTTGTTTTATCCCATTTAAAACAAGTAAAGAGTGAACAAACTGAACTTTAATACATACGTTAAGGGGTTTAGTTTATATAATGCTGTAAAAACCTGAGCAGGTCTCTCAATAGCGTGATTTTGTGTTTTTTATGAAAATGTGAAATATTGCAGCTAAAGTTCAAAGCCCCATAACATCTTACAAAATGAGAGGATGCAAAAAAACCATGTCCACATTAAGTGGACATTCGGTTAATGTTAGTTATCAAGTTTGTTTGCTGTTATGACTATGTATGGAAAAAGTAGACCATTTTGAATTTCAAAAATTGAGATTTTTTAAAAATTTTCACCAAATATCCATTTTTTCATAAATAAACTCAAAACATACCACCAAAATTCTTCAACTAACATAAAGTACAAAGTGTCACGAGAAAAGAATTTCAAAATCACTGGGATACATTAAAGCAATCCAAAGTTATAACCACTTAAAGTGATACCGGGCAGATTTGAAAAAATGGGCCGTGTCATGAAGGTGAAAAGTGGCTTCTGCGTTAAGGGGTTAATACTGTGGTATCTGCAAATGGCTTATACATCATCATTTCCCCTCAAGTGAGTGGAAAGCATATGAATAAAAATTGGGTCCATTATCCATATCTATTTAAATGAGTATAACACGGAAAGAAGAATCAAGTAGATAGAATATAATGGTAGATACTTAATTTCAGCTCTGGATGTGACTGGAGTATCATATATGATAAAACAACAGATTGATAGTCCAGTCACATCCAGAGGGTTACAATCAAAATGATATTAACTGACACATGAGCTGTCTTATACTGAGAATGACCTTTGTAAACTAAAGCAACCAATCAGAGCTCAGAGCTCACATTAATGACCTGTTGCAAAGTAGCTAAACTGTATTTGGTTGCTATATGCAACCTGATGAACATCCAACATCTAACTGCCGCAACAGCCAATGGCTCCTTTGGTTTGGCGCTTAGGTTTGGGAGAAAATCTCCACTCAAAACATAGTCTAAGACATTTTTAGAGTTTCAGGAGGCAACTGTGCAAAATTTCATAATGGCAAATTGCAAATGCAAAGGTGCAGATTCCTTTAGTGGAAATACATACATAAACTCAGCTTTATTACTATGTTTGTTTATGAATTGTGTACCAAATGAAATGTGATTCAAAGTTGGTGAATACTATTGGAGGGTTGGTTTAACCCCTTCCTGACGCGCGTTGTAATACAACAGGGTGCATCGGGTCCTGGTGCATCGAGAGGGCTCACGGACTGAGCCTTCTCCATAGCTGTTACGTTTTTGCTGCATATTGCAGCAAAGAATTACTGATTAATGTGCAGCTATTAATTTATATTTGGATATTAATATGATAAGGTTTATTTACTTCCCACAGCTTGAAATATAACATAAGAAAGTCCTCTGATAATGTCCGTATGCTGCATGTTTAAATAATAAAATTACATTCATCCACAGCTCTATAATAAAAAAAATTGATGATTACAGAGTATAACAAAATGTATGCGACAATATATTTTAAATTAATCACTCAAATGATGTCTTTGTAAAGGATTTCTAGTCCATTGTGATGAGTGGTGAAATAAAAATATGCATTAAATGGGAAGGTGATAACATTTTCAGAGTTTCAGGAGGCAACTGTGCAAAATTTCATGTTTGCAAATGCAAAGGTGTAGATTCCTTTAGTGGACATGCATACATAAACTCAGCTTTATTACTATATTTGTTTATGAATAGTGTACCAAATGAAATGTGATTTAAGGTTGGTGAATACTATTGGAGGGTTGGTTTAACCCCTTCCTGACTTGCGCTTTAATAGTACAGGGTGCATCGGGTCCTGGTGGGTCCTCATGGGTCCTCATGGGCTGAGCCTTCTCCATAGTTGTTAGGTTTTTGCTGCATATTGCAGCAAAGCCTTACTGGTAACACCCGTGTTTGGTGTTATGAGGTGATCTTGTCGATCACCGCCTACAGAGCTCATGCAAAGCCTATGTGCCGCCATCTTGGTGACGATCATCGCTCCCCATAATGTCATCAGGGAGCGGTTATCAGTCACCATGACAGCTTCAGGTCTTCCAAAGACCCAAGGCCGTCTCGTTTTGAACCATTCATTACAATGTGCGATGTGCACATTTAATTGAATGAGGTGGAAAATCCCCATATATTGTCATACTGTAGTATGGAAGTATATGGTAGGATCGAACAGACAACCTAGGGTTAAAGTACCTTACGGGGTCTGAAAAATAGTGAAAGTAAAAATTAAAAAAAAATTAAAAAATTATAATAAAATAACCTAAAAATGCATATATCCCATTTTCCTAGAACTGATATAAATATACATAAACAGTAAAAATCATAAACGCATTAGGTATTGCCGCATCAGAAAATTCACTGCGTTAACCCTGTAACGGAAAATAGCATCGTTTTTGAAAATGGCACTTTTTGTCATTTTGAAAAATGTAAAAAAAACTATAAAAAGTGATCAAAAGGTCGAACAGTCCTAAAACAATAAAAAAGAAAGCTACCATAGGCATGGATTCTATATTGATATCATGATATCAAAGCAAGTAGTACTTTTAATTTCCTGTTTTCACTCACAGCACTCCATCTGAATTAAAGGAGTGTAAGTTCTGCAAACACTATAGCACATCTTTGGTGAGTGAATTAAGCAGGCTACGCTGAAGAAGAGGAAGGCTGGAAACACAAATGTAGGAGGATGTATCACATCTTTTTGCTTTTTTTCCAGGAAAGAATTAAAAGGAAATGTGAAATATAAAGGAAGGACAAGGCCTTTTCTTTTCTACTTGATCTACTTTTGGCTTTGTTAAAATCAAATGCAGCACAATCGACAAATCAAGCATAAGAAACAATTGTAAATAAGGTGCCCTAAGAAGATTTAAATAGGGCAACCTCCTCTCTGTTTGGGTCCTGTTTGGAGAAGGTTGTTGATAGAATAGGGATAAGTAAGTTTATTACAGATGTTATACTTGGCTTGGTAATTTATTTATGCAAAAACTTTCTACTGTTGGGGTTTATGGTGTAATAAACTCTGGACATTCTGGAACTATGAGACTTTATGTATCACACAGTGGAACTGTATGGTTTGGCAGATTCTGTATTACATCATGCAGCTCGGGCTGCAGATCATCTTTTCAATTTCTTTCCCACAGGCTTGGCTTTTTTGTTAGACTATGTTCAATGCTGCCAAAGGCATTTTTATTTTGTGATAACTTTCAGCTTTCAAGTTCACCCTCGATTTGTTCCGGTGGCTTCACTTCAAATTAAAAATCAAAAATGCTTCAAGTTTCCTAGAAAATAAAAATGAATTACTGAAATGTAGCATGTCAATTGATTAATATGCAGCTATTAATTTATATTTGGATATTAATATGATAAGGTTTATTTACTTCCCACAGCTTGAAATGTAACATAAGAAAGTCCTCTGATAATGTTCTAATGCTGCACGTTCAAATAATAAAATTACATTTATCCACAGCTCTATAATGAAATTGATGATTGCAGAGTATAACAAAATGTACGCGACAATATATTTCAAATTAATCACTCAAATGATGTCTTTGTAAAGGATTTCTAGTCCATTGTGATGAGTGGTGAAATAAAAATATGCATTAAATGGGAAGGTGGTAATTTTCCTCAGACAACGCTAGGCACATTTTAGTAGAGGATGAATCTGAATACTTCAATAAAATGAATTATTCCTGATAAAATATTTAAACATAAATTCATGTACATGTTTCCATAAATATTTTAGATAAAACTTAGATCAAAATTGTTATAAGCAATCAATGGAATAGCATGAACCCTATGGTGAAAGGACAGAATAAACTGCTTCTAGTTTCTATTTTGTAAAATGAAAAGTGTTAAGAGCTTTCTATGGCAAATTCTTCATTTAAATCTTGCACATGTTTTGAAAGTAAGAAAAGCTGTGGCATTGAGAGGCGCGTGACGGCGTGATGTGAGGAAGCACGTCACTGCCGCTTCCTCTGTGAGCCACCCCGTCCCCACCGGTTCGCGTGCACATGCCACACACGCCGCTATTTGGCTAACCGGAGGACTATGGAGGTCTAACCTATAGACGGAGCCTAGGAGCGTGGTGGGACTCATCTGAGTGGCGAGGAAGATGCTGCGGGAGCCGAGTGGAAATCCGGGCGAGCAGTAGCGACGGCACCGCTGATGCCGTGAGGCCAGAGAGAGGGGGGGGGGGGGGGGACCGAGCACGGCTGCTGCCCCCCCCCCCTGTGAGAGAGGACGGTGGAGTGGGCAGTAGTGAATATTTTAGACCGGATCGAAGTTTGACGAAGCGGCACCCGGCTCGTTGGTTGCTTCCTCTGGTGGGAGCAGAGCAGACGACATTATTGACGCCGCGGAGGCTTGGGCAGCCGGACGGCCACCTTCGGAGAGGAAGAGAGCCGCGACCGGAGCGGAATATTGTGGCTGGCCTCCTCGCCCTGTGAGAGAGGTCGGTGGAGAGTACAGCAGAAGGAACAGCAAGAAGTGTGCAAGGACGGACTCTAAAGGGTGTTCGCTGACTACAGGCTGCAAGGCCCCTCACTCGGCTGGCAGGATTTAACCTCTACAGAAAGGAGTAAAAGGCGGTGAGAGAACTCTATTTTACCTGGCTATTTTTCTCCGTTTTCTACATTGTTTTTTTCTTAGGCTTGCTTTGCCCTTTAAGTAACTTATTGCAGACCGCTCACAGCAGCTAATCCAAATCCAGGTTTAAATATATGTACACTCGGTAAGAACATAGCTGGATTTGAGTTTTTTGGCGCGGGCCGAGAGACTTTTTTTCTTATTTCTGCATGCACAGTGGCAGAAGTGGATTATTTTTGGGATCAAATCGCCGAGTCAACTTGGAGGAGCTACTTTTAGGTGGCCGTTCACAGCAGCTAATATATTCCAGGTTCAAATATATGTACACTCTGTAAGAGCACAGTCGGAGAAATATAACGGACCGGCTTAGAGTGACTGCTCGGGCTGTGAGAATTTATTTTATTTTTTATTGCTGTATGTACATTGGCAGAATTTTCGCGGTCAAACCGCTGAGTCTGTAAAAAGTATTTGTGCCATGTGTGTGGATTGCATAAGCCTCATGTAAAAATTTGTGGAGCAACTTTGAGTACCAGTACTATTGCCCCAAAAGGGGATCAAGATCCTAGAAAATGGGGCCAAAAAATGCAGCACGAAAGTCCACAGGACTAGATAAAATGTGGAAATCATCCCCTGTCCGGTCCAAACAGGCAGCAAAGGAAGAAGAAAGGGAGGCACGGGAGAAGGAGAACAAACGAGGTCGCAATTTGTGTCGCTCCAGAATGAGGAACCTATACCTGGGAACCCCCCAATCCTCTCAGAAATTCTAGAGGTGGTCTAAAGCTTCATTACAGACATCTTACAGCTGATCATTGCAGTCTGGGACTGTAATAAAGCATCCAGAGAGCTTCACCAGAGGTCACAGTGGGCAGAGGGGTCCGTCTGTAACTATGGGTTGTCTGTAAGTCGGGTGTCCTTAAGTAGGGGACCGCCTGTATTAACTATTGAACAATTACTACAGCCTAAAATAGTGTATACAATGCAGTATATTCAATTGTATTGCAGCTGTAGCTCATTAGTTAAATCAATGAGGAGAGCTACAAAAAGTTGCAGTGTAATGCTAGCGACCTTTAAATATGGAAATTTCCCTTTAAGGTGGTAGACCTTTTGTTGAAGTAGTTTATGTTTTTGTGTAAACACAAACTACTTTTTACAGTTCCAATTTTATACTTTTTTCAACCATCTGTGTTAAATCAATGAGGAGAGCTACAAAAAGTTGCAGTGTAATGCTAGCCTAAATCTTTGCCCGCATACATTTTTCTGTAACATATAAATGCCACCATTCCACTATCTCCCACACCAAAATATCAGTATTAGGGATCCTGATTCATCCATTCATCCTTCCAAAACCACAAAAGCAGATTCACCTAGGTCAATGTGTTCTTGGTGATCAACTGATAGAAAAAATGGCAAATTGGAGCATTGAGACGAGAGGACCAAAGGAGAAGGAACCACATGGTGGACCTTCAGAACCACTAAAGTAAGCATTAAAGTATGAAGCCATTAATCCTCTGCGCTAATAACTTTTTCATACTTTGGCGCACGGAAATGTGTGAGAGGTCATTTTTTGCGAAATGAGGAGACGTTTTCATTGCTAACATTTTGAGGTCTGTGCGACATTTTGATCAAAAGTCGCATTTCGGACATTTGGGCGCCATTTCCCGCCTCGGAGGTCACCGCCGGCCGTAACCGTTTTTATATTTTGATAGATCGGGCATTTTGGGACGCGGCGATACCTAATATGTCTGTGATTTTTACTGTTTGTTATGTTTTATATCCGTTCTAGGGAAAGGGGGGTGATTTGAACTTTTAATATTTTATTAATTTTTTTTATTTTTTAAACTTTTTTTTTCTTTTTTTTTTCACTATTCTTCCCAGAGTTCTCTGCCCCATATAACACATTGTGCTTGTGGCCATTTTGCTAATAAAGGGGAAAAAACCCATTTGTTCTCACAAATAACCGTAAAACTTCGTATTCGTGCCGAACCGAAGTTTTCCTGAAATTCTAAATGAAATCCACTTAGAATCATCTCTAATAATAATAATTTATTTATGTAGCACCAACAGATTCCACAGCACTGCATAGAGCTTGCCAAATCGGTCTCTGTCCCCATGGGGCTCACAATCTAATCAACCTACCAGTATGTTTTGGAGTGTGGGGAGATCCGGAGGAAACCCACACAAACACAGAGAGAACATATAAACTCTTTGCAGATGTTGACCATGATGGGACTTGAACCCAGGACCCCAGCAATGTAAGGCTGTAGTGCTAACCACCGCGTCTCTGTGCTGCCTTCAAACTGGAGCAGATGATGGATTTTGAAGGCCTTTTTTTTTCTCTATTGGCCAGCTATCATATGGTTATTTTTGGCAGAAACCACTTTGAGTGTGCCGTGTGATCACCATTGCACTGCAGTTCTGCTCCTTCTGGCCAGTACGCTGGTCTAAATGAGCATTACAGCATCTCATTGAGCAGTATATAGTCATACAGCAGTAATAAAGTGGTTGTTTTTCTGACCTTTAAATATGGAAATTTCCCTTTAAGGTGGTAGACCTTTTGTTGACCTTTAAATATGGAAATTTCCCTTTAAGGTGGTAGACCTTTTGTTTGAAGTAGTTTATGTTTTTGTGTAAACACAAACTACTTTTTACAGTTCCAGTTTTACACTTTTCTCAACCATCTGTACATTTCTGGACAGTATGTAACAATGGTGGATTTTGAATGTATTTTGCAAAGAATAATTTGTGTTACACATACGGTATATCACATATTTTTATAATTCATAATGGTTTTGGAATTTTTGTTTGTCTGCGATTTTTAGAAATTTGCGTTTGGAAATAAGAATCTGGTATCTTGCTGCAATGTATACTTGTACAGGATAATCTACACTGGCCTTAGAGATCCCTTTGTTCTCACAATCGCTATTTACCTTTTTATTTTTTACATGTATATTTGCTTATCATTTCTCAACTTCTGTTGAAAAAATAACAAGATGTTTCTTAGAACATCTTATTGACTGCAGCCTCTATAAATTTAAGAAGGCAATTGAGTCACATATATATGCGCATCTGATTTTTTTTCCCCACCTTATCTTTAAATCCTATCGAGCACTTTCAATTTAGTTGAAACTATTGCAAACCCACGTAAAACAGAGACTCGGTCTGGGCTATTATTTCTTGTGGTGTTTAAATTTACAGGGAGAGCAAATGCCGGCTTCACGTGAACACAGAGCGGTTATAATGAAAACAGGAATGCCTTTTTACCAAACTGTCCACAGATGGAGGGAGATAAAGGATTAGGTGGGAATGTTACCTTTTCTTTTGTCAAATACCAAGTAGAAACATTGGTTAAAGGCCTTAAAAAAAGACCCATTACCACAGGGCAGAAAGTCAAAGAGCTTGGCTGCCCTAATACTCAGTTATCTCGTTTCTGGATAATGGAATGACCCCTTGCCTGCCCGAGCTGTGCAACAATATAATAGCATAAGCAGTGTGAATAAAGAGGTTATTTTTGGAATCCAATTGAAACAGTGTTGGAGTCTCTTTGACAAGGAAGGAATTGAACAAGATGCAATGCACTGGGTGGAAAATATTGAATTTAAAAGAGGCGGATCTACTTCTGAGCCGAGAAAAAAAAATGTAATAGAGATATTCCTGTTTTTTTTTACAGAACAAAGAGTCTTCTTATCTCGCGTATTTCAAAATGTTTAGCAAATTATAAATTTAGGAGATAATCAGTGTTTATTATATTTTATCATTATGAATTTAGATTAGTAAGATTATTAAAAATACCTAAGCAAAACTGTTGGGATTCTTGGATTTATTTTTTAAGACTCTTGTCTCATACTGACATTCATGTTAGATGTTGGAAGGTCAATAGAAAAGGTGCCTGTCATCAAATTTGAGATGTGTCAAGACGCGGTGCGTGTGAGAATCCTGCTTTACCTATTAGGTCTGCATTTAATAAACAGCAATAAACATTTATATGAAGTGCAATTAACATGAGTGAAAAGACCAAATCTCCCTAATGAAATCCAAATATAGCAGTGATGTTTTCAAGACCATAGGACCTTGCTACAGACTAACAGTAAATGTAATAGTTTATGTTTACCTTCATATCCAGCTCTAATCCTGTATATCTCATGGTTCTTGTATGTGGTCTGACCAAATAGCCAGCAGGACTTGTTCACTCTCCATATGGACCAGGCTGCAATAGTGCTTGTCATATACAAGTATCTAATATAAAGCACTGGTGCCATCTGGTAATGAACTCATGCTTTATCCGTGGGGTGGTACCATGTATGGAAGCCCTAAAATTTAACATGAAACAATTTCCCAAATGTTCTTATTAAAGAACAGATTGTAGGAGATCTACTTAGATCAGATCTACATGGCAGTATAACATCAGTTAACAAACCACAACCATGGGCTTATGTTCAATGTTCAAAATAATAAATCTTTAACCATGGGCTTATGTTCAATGTTCAAAATAATAAATCTTTATTTCAATATTCATTTTAAAAACATTTAGAGGCAAATTTATAATTTGCTGTTTCTAACTGCTGCCTCCACCCACTTACACCTGCACCACCTGCAACCAATTTTCTGGCATAGAAGCCTTGAAATAATCATAATTCCAGGTGCATAGCACCCCCTTACACCACCTATTTGCTCATTGTGGTAATGGAGGGGCATGAAGGTCCATGACTAGAGATGAGCGAACATACTCGTCCGAGCTTGATGCTCGATCGAGCATTAGCGTACTCTTAAAGGCAGATCCTACCAGAGTGGGCACCCTCCGTATGTCAAGTGCTTGGCTTACAATCCTTCATTCTCAGGTAGATGTCCTTTAAGTGACACTGACACCTGGCACCGCCATCCTTGATCCAGCGGTCATGGAATGCCAGGCGGTTTGAGAGTCCCAAAAACTGTCATAAAGAGATCTGAAAGAGCCTGACCTAGAGAAATTAGCTCTGAATGTCAGAATCACCACTTTTTTAGCATTTCACAAAACATCTAAATTTGAATAAACAATGACCATAAGTTTGACAGTTCAAAAAATTTGGTGAAATTGAAAACATCCGTTTCTCATCAAAAACACCCTTCGTTTTCCTTTCCACCCTCTCCCTTTTGGAGCAATTTTTTTTCCTTAATAATGAGGGCATAAGAAGTTAAAAAAAGAGCAGATCCTACCAGAGTGGGCACCCTCCAGTATGTCAATGTGCTTGGCTTACAATCCTTCATTCTCATGGTAGATGTCCTTTATGCTCGCGTGCACATGCCAACACAGACCTCCGCTCTCTTTGGTCTAACCGTAGGCCTCTGGAGGTCCTACCTCTAGGACGGAGCTATGAGGCGGGTGGCTCATCTGAGTGGCGCGAGGAATGATGCTTGCTGAGCCGAGTGGAAATCCGCCGGCGGCAGTAGCGACGACCGCTGACTGCGTGAGCCAGAGATATAGGACGTCGTGGGACCGATCACCGCTTGCTCTGGCCCCCCCTCCTGTGATAGAGAGCGTGGAGTGGGCAGAGTGTATTTTAGAACCGATCGAAGTTTGCTGAAGCGGCACCCGGCTCGTTGTTTCTTTTCGCTCGTCTCTTCCTCGGTGGGAGCAGAGCACGACATTATTGGACGCCGCGGAGCTTGGGCAGACCGTACGCCACCTGGACCTTCGAGAGAAGAGAAGCCGCGACCGGAAAGCGTAATATTGTGGCGTGGCCTCCTCCCCCTTTGAAGTGGGTCGGTGGAGAGTCAGGCATAATGAACACAGAAGTGTGGCAAGCGGACTCTAAAGGGTGTTCGCTGACTACATGCTTCGCAAGGCCACTCACTCGGCTGGCAAGGATTTAACCTCTACAGAAAGGAGTAAAAGGCGGGTGAGAGAACTCTATTTTACCTGGCTATTTTCTCCGTTTTCCTACATTTTTTTTCTTATGCTTGCCCCCTTTGTTGCCCTTTAAGTAACTTATTGCAGGCCTGCTCACAGCAGCTAATCCAGTCCAGGTTTACATATATGTACATTCGGTTAAGAACATAGCTGGATTTGAGTTTTTTTGGCCGGCGGGCCGAAGACTTTTTTCTTATTTCTGCATGCAACAGTGCAGAAGTTGATTATTTTTGGGATAAATCGCCGAGTCATCTTGATGAGAGGCTACTTTTAGGTGCCTTCACAGCGCAATATATTCCAGGTTCAAATATATGTACACTCTGTAAGAGCAACAGTCCTGAGAAATATAAACCTGACCGGCTTTAGAGGTGACTGCATTGCTCGGGCTGTGAGAATTTATTTTATTTTTTATTGCTGTATGTACAGTTGCAGAATTTTCGCGTTCAAACCGTGAGTCTGTAAAAGTATTTGTGCCATGTGTGTGGATTGCATAGCCTCATGTAAAAATTTGTGGAGCCACTTTGAGTACCTTACTATTGCCCCAAAAGGTATCAATCCCTAATAAAAGGGGCCAAAAACTGCAGCCCGAAAGTCCACCGACTAGATAAAATGTGAAATCATCCCCTGTCCGTCCAAACAGCAGCAAAGGAAGAAGCAAGGAGGCACGGTCGAGAGATACAGACGAGTCGCAATTTTTGTCGCTCCCCAGAATGAGGAACCTAACTGGGAACCCCCCAATCCCTCAGAATTCTATAGGTGGTCCTCGAAACTAAGACTTCGCTGGCTCTATGATCGCACCAAATGGCTGAGTCAGGTTGGATATTTCGTCTATTAAAGACGAATAAACAGTTGAGACAAGAGTGAAAAGGCGGAAGCTATGTAAGCAGTTTGGCGGGAGAATGACGACAGTCAGACAGGAGCTGGATATATTTAAAGCGGATCATACTCACCATGAAGATACAGTCAATGACTTAATAACAGATCTAGAAGCTCTACCTCAGAGTCGTAGGCTACCCGTGAAAAGGGGATAATCATGATATCTCGGAGGAGAGTCAAAATGGTCCTGGAGATTTTTGGTTCAGAGGGGTTTTCAGACCTTTTGGAGTAGAAGAAGGGCACATCGGGTCCCCTTTAAAAACCCCCGCATGGGGCTACGACCTAGAGCCATTGTAGGAAAATTTTCTGTTCTCGAGACAGGTGACTACATCTGAGGCATAGCAGGACATAGATCCCTAATCCTGCTAACGTCAAAGGTTTTTTTTGTTCCCCGACTTGCAAGAGGAGACGCAAAAGCAAGAATGAGCTTTTTATAGGGTTAAAAAAGAGGCTTCTGGAAGGCCAAAGGCAGTATTCATTACTCTTTCCTCGAGACTTCGTGTTGTTATAGGAAAATACTTGGTTCTATTGACTCCCCAGAGAAAGCCTCAGAGTGGCTGGAGGGATAAGGATTCCAATGTAACAAATATATCATTCAGAGGCTGGTGCGCTTAAATTGGTTATTGACAAATGACCAGTTTATTTTTTTTTTGGGCACTAGAATGTGATAAAATTCGCTAATGAGAGTAAAAAGGTTGGGGCGGAGTTAATGTCGTGGAGGGATGGCGCAGATGGAAGGTGTAGATCTACGGAGAATTGCTACTGTAGAATCAATGTGGTGGGGGGAGGGGGGGGGAGGTGGAAGAGGGGGATACCGACCGGGGGGGGGGTGGGATTTTTTTGGGGGGTGCTTTTTTTTTTTTTTCAACTTAATGGGTTCTCGGTAAGAATCCTTGCTTGGAACGGGAGGTGCCTTAGTACGACTAGGGAGGTGGTATGATCTTTGAAACCGGATAAAGGCATTTACCATCATTGTAGTCCTAACTGAGACCACTTAATAAGCAGAGCCACGCAGGAAGTCGGACCGGAAAAGTTGGTTGAAAAATTTATTCATTCATTGGGAATAATCTAGTCACGGGGAGTATCAGTTGATTCCTCAATATAGACTTTAACTGCACAGTAAACAAATAGATAAAGGAAGGGGATATGTTTTTTTTGTGTGGAAAAAATGCTGGCTCAGCAGATTGTGCTGGCATTTGTGTATAAATTCCCCCAACCACCCTTCTCTCCAGGTATAGGTGTAGAACTTTAAAATTCCAGGAATGGAAAGGAAATTTTCCCTCCGCACTTTTAAATGTGGGGGACTTAATGCAATATCAATTAACGATTAGATAGGAATTAGTTTGGAAAAACGGGAGGAGGATCACGACGGAAAGGAAGTTCAAGTTGACTATCTTGTTTAATGAACTTGGCCTTGTAGATGTATGGCGTACCCGATATGGCACTAAAGAGCATTTTCCTATTTTAGTAAAACAATAGTTAATGACTCGTATTGACTCATTTGTTTAGTAACCCAACCCTTCGATTCATAGCAATTAGAAGATGCACTACGAACCAATAATCCGTCCTCTGAACATGGCCCTGTGATGGTAGAATTGGTAGACGAAAGAAAAGCAAAAGTTTCCGGCTTAAAAACCCATATGGGCTCACTATATTGGGGACACATAGAAATGTAAGAAGATCGATAACTGAGTTTTGGATGTCAAATCTAACTCAGCAGATAGCTGGACCACTTGGGACGCACTTAAGGCTCATCTTGAGAGGAGTGTTTCAAAAGGGGTATAATATGAGCCAAAAGGGCGTTCAGTCAGGAAGAACTACAGCTTAAAACACAATATATGGAAGCGTGTACAAGTAGCCCAGGGGTTAACAAGACGAGGGAGAGTCAAGGCCAGTGTTGCTGCAAAGAGAATTACGAGAGTTTTCTGGAGGAAAAGCACTACACAAGAATGTTTTTTCAATGGTCAAAGGTACTATTAAACGGAGGGGGCAAAGCGGGTAGAATGTTAACAACTGACCCAGGCCCCTAAATAAAAATAGCTATCTGGACGCAATTCGGGGCGCGGGGTGCGATGTAAAGGAAGCATGGGAGGTTATAAACATTTAAATTTAAATCTTTTTATGATACCTATACCACCTCGGGCCCCGATTCGAAACCAGATTTTTAAGGGCATTTTAAGCAGATAAAATTCCCCATACTCTCTGCACACCATAGATAGAACCTTGAGGCAGAAATTACTCTGGCGGAGTTACTTGGTACTGTAACGGGATGTACAACACAAGCTCATCTCCAGGGTCAGATGGCCTACCGTTTGCTCTATACAGAATATGGCGCGCGAACTAATGCCGTTGTTTTTAAAAAATGGCCTTGGAGGACCCAGAATGAAGGGAGAGTTTTGGTTTCCATGTCAGAAGCAAACATTCTAGTAACCCGAAAAAGACAAGATATCTGTTAGAGGTGTTTCTTATCGACACATCTACACTATTGATACATACGCCAAGATCGGTAGCCAGATTGTTAGCAAATAGACTCCAGGAGTCATCACTACTATAATCATCCATACGATCCAAATGTATTTAGTCCAGGAGCAGAATGAACGAGTGTATGCCCATAGGCTCTATTCGGCAATGCCCCAATTTTATATATCAGACGGATCCAAAGTTTATATCATCTTCCTAGGGCAAGAGTAGTGGTGAACGGAGGCGGCACTCAGACCCTTTTCCTCTGACCAAGATGACAAGACAGGGTGCCCCCGGGCCCTCTCTTTATGCTATATATATCGAACCTCTGCATCCTGCTGAGGCAAGCGGCACAGAATAGTGGTGGAGGGAGTGGGAGTCACCCGACAAGCTTTTGCCTATATGCTGATGACCTGATCCTGTACCTTCAAATCACTCCTAACAACAGTTCAAGGGTGGTCAGGACTATTGATGAATTCTGGAAATGGTCCGGATTACAAATTAAAAACTGGGAAAGTCTCTTTATTGCCTCTGGATATACGGGAGTAAGGAAAATTGCGGGCAAGAAGATCTTGAATATGCGAAGGCGTTTTAGGTACCTACCGCTCGGCATCCATGTTGCAAGCAAGTTATATAGGTTTTGTGGAATTAAAACTAGTCCCCCTTCATAGGGGCTAGTAGGATACAAATTCCACTGGCTGGAACAGATACCCCCTTTCTATAGTCTAGAGCCGACATAAGAATAGGGTTAATCAAAATGAATCTGCTGCCTCCCCAAATTTTATTCGTATCTCGCCATTCCAGTTGATGAGTATTCAATATTTTACAGTCCTAGAAAGCAAATGTTGAAATGACCTCATCTGGGGAGTAAGAAAGTACGCATGAACGTTGGTTACCTATATCGCCCAGTATAGGAGGGTGGACTGGGATACCTTTTTTTTTTGAGCTTTAATTATCTGCTCAAGATGTCTAGATTTTAGGCTGGAGGGTAAACCCAGTTATCAGAGGTTGATCCGAACCACAAAAGGCTAATGGTTCGATCTTGAATACTAGAGAGCGGTCTCCTTATACTAAGAGAGTTTGAACAGTGGGAATCTCTAAGCTGTTGTACAAATGATGGGCAAGGCTTTAAAAAGGTTATTGGGAACAATGCTTTTTTTTGTTGACATGACACCTCAAGGGGCACTACTCGATACGGAACTATCAAATGTGTACCCGAACTATAGGTTTTGGGAACAAAAGGGTGTATTATATTGCACATTGTTTGTAGAAGAAGGTTCCAGTCCCTTTGAAAAAACGTGTAGAGAATTAATCTTAATAGAGGAGATTTTCTGAGAATACCGGTCAAGAATACAACTCTTTAGCAGATACAGAGAGAAGGACAGGGTATGGGCTGAGGTAGGAGCACATGCGTGTATAGATTTTATTACGAATGGTAAAGCACAAGTGAACAATTATTCGAAGATTATAATCCTTTGTTAGGTCGCACGACACTGGTAATAGACAACAATTCAAACAGTCAAAAGGGAAAACTTTGTACAATGGAGTAACACACGGTCCTATTGTTTGGAATAGATTTAAAGAAATATTAACCTGCTCGCTGGGGGGCTGGAATCACAGACTAATTCAGCATAGCATTTTACACATATTATTTTTTTCACCGGCACAGTTATATAAAAATGAAGTTGCGGGGGACGACGTTGCCTGAGATGTGGTGGGACGAGAAGCTGACTTTGCCCATGTCATCTGGTTTGCCCAATATGGGAGAATTGTGGGCTTAAGTTTTTCTGAATTTCGAAAATAATTAAAAACAAAAATACCCAACCATACGGGTGGCGATCTGGGTGCATGGAGGGTGTGTGAGTAGATCAAGGGTCAGATATTGGTGCCGAGAGCTACGCCCTCGGAAAAGTGTTCATGCCAAAATTGGGAATGCAGGGGCCATTTCAACGACTGATTTGGGTCCTCAATTTTGTGGAAAAAACTAAGAAGACGAAAAATGCTGGGTTTATAAGGTACAAGGACTGAAAGGACGGAAAAAATGGGAAAGTGTTGGGGGAACTGGAACCCTTCGGTATATCATCCTGAACTGCTTCTGGGGTTTTTTTTTTTTTCTCTCACTCTCTGTCGGTAAGGGGAGGGGGACTGGGGGATAGGGGGGGAAATGGATAAATTGAAGATACGGGGTTTAATATTCAATGGAAGCTGGATTGGTAAAAGGAATAACCTGTTCCCTTTTTCACTCTTTTTTGACTCGAGTAACGCTACAAACACTATGCGCCTAAGAGACCACCAAGAATATTTATAATCAAGCATAAAAGCTATTTATCACTCGTATGGTTCTGTTAATTGTTGACATGGATATGAATCCAGATTTATAACAAAAACTGAAAGAGGGAATGGAAAAGAGAGGGTGGGTTGGGTATATACTGTAGGTTGTGTATTTATACGTATTTCTATGTAATATGTGGAAATTCCATGTTATTCTGTGATTTTATGTGTCAAAATAGAAAAATTTTTCCAAAAAAAAAAAAAAAAAGAAAAGCCTGTGGCATGTTGATGATACCGGTAGTCCCGGGTTACATACAAGATAGGGTCTGGAGTTTGTTCTTAAGTTGAATTTGTATGTACGTCGAAACTGTATATTTTTATAATGGAGTTCTTATACAATTTTTTTCTTTTGGCCCCCATGACCCTTTGGAGTTTCAAAATTTTTGGTGTAATTGGACCAGAAATATCAATAAGCTCAATTACAGACATCTTAACAGCTGAATCATTGCAGTCTGGGACTGTAATAAGCGCAAAGAGCTTCACCAGAGGTCAACAGTGGGCAGAGGGTCCGTCTGTAACTATGGGTTGTCTGTAGTCGTTGTCCTAAGGTGGGGACCGCCTGTATTTCAAACTATGAACAATTAACTACAGCCTAAAATATTTTATACATGCAGTATATTCAATTGTATTGCAGCTGTAGCTCATTATTAAAATCAATGAGGAGAGCTACAAATTTGCGTGTAATGCTAGCCTAAATCTTTGCCCCCTACATTTTTCTGTAACATAGAAGCGCCACATTCCACTATCTCCCACATCCAAAATAGCATATTAGGGATCCTGATTCATCCTTCTCCTTCCAAACCATACAAAGCAGATTTCACCTAGTTCACATTGGGGCAGATTTATCAAGCAGTCTAAAGTCAGAATATTTTCCAGCTCCGCATGGCACCTATCCAGCTCAGCTTTCCATTTCCACCATTGTGCTCTGAATTTTTTTTTAAAGGGGGCTGTGATTGGGTTGCCATGGGGCAACTCGAATCTTCTGACTTTCAACTGCTTGTAATCTGCCCCAATGTGTTCTTGGTGATCAACTGATAGAAAGAAACGGCAAAATTTGAGCACTTAATACACAGAGGACCAAAGGGAGAAGGACCACATGTGGACCTCCAGACCACTAAGTAAGCATCAATAAATGAAGCCATTAATCCTTGTAAGTCACCTGATCAATAAACTCTTTTCTTCAAACAAGAACCCTGTTGATTGTTATTATTATATATGCATTGTGTTTTGGAACAGTGAACACACAAGGCAAAAAAATCACCAAACGCATATGTGTAACTTATTTAGGCTTAGATCATGCTATCTTTCAAAACTCTGTTCCGTACCTCCATTAAAATAAGTAAAGAATCAAGGTTTAACATATTGGTTAAAAATCCCCTTCACATCAATATATATTTTATGTAATCTGTTATGTTCAGTTTGGGATGCATCCATTATCCATGCATTTTTCTAACAAAGAAAAAGTACTGGAACCGCAGTCATTTTTTCTATCAGAAAAATGTATGCATAACATATACTTGCCAAATTGAACATAATGGATGACATAAAATTTACATTCATGTCAATGACATTTTTAACTGATACTTTAAACCTCCGTTCTTTACTTTTTTAACCCCTTAGGGACATGGCTTTTTATAGGATTTTTTATATTTTTCAAAATGACAAAAAAGTGGCATTTTCGAATTTGGGCGCCAATTTCCGTTACGGGGGTTAAACGCCGGAAAAATATCTTTATATATTTTGAGAGATAGGACGTTGTTGGGATGGTCTATGATAACCTAAGTGTTTATATTTTTACTGTTTATTTATATTTAATATCATTTCTATGAAAAGGGGGTGATTTAAACCTGTTTTTTTTGTGTTACTTTTTTTACTATTTTGTGTGGCGAGTGGAAATTATAAGGGGCAAAAAATTTTTTTTACATTTTTGCGACATCCGCCAGGTAATTTAAAACCCTGCGGTCCGATATAGAGGGTCGGGAATATACTATATACTGGCAATCTACTGTATTGGCAGTATATAGCTCTCTTTACCATGATTTTTTACTAGTCTGCCCTCTGCTGGCTATTATAAATCATGGTCACATGGCAAGCCTACAGTCTCAATGAACTCAGCTGCCAGAGCAACCGATGCCGGCCGTCCTCCGATTACGTTTCCAGGGGCGGCAATCGGCCAATCCAAGTTGTCGGCGCCCATAAACGGTAAGTTACCTGCCCCATCGGTGCCTCACTGACCGCAGGCGTGACACTATAGTGTTTGGGCTGTTGTAAATACACCTCACCCCGCTGTTTATGGAAGAGAGCTCAGCTCGTGACTCCTCCATACCCCTTTGTGGGAGCGAGGAATATCTAGTACACAAACCTCTTCGCAAGTGGTTTATGGAGAAAGGAACGGAGGTTTAACGTTTAGTGTGCGACTTTTGCCTAACAATTGTTATTTAAACCAAAACTACGTTAACCTAAAAATTAATAATGATTGTCTTAGATTGTAGCCACATTGGGACAGGGATGTTTGGCAACCTTTGTGCAGCGCTGTGTTATCTGTGTGTACTATATAAGGAATTTATTATGATTATTTTATTCTTATTTACTTGTAAAACCCATGTTACTACTAGATAACATGTATGGGGTTGATGATGCATTTCTTTCTTCGATGCATTTCAAAACACAACAGAAAAGGCCATTATGTGACCACAGATCCTTCCCAAGTCATATACACCCTCCCACGTCTATATTAGCCCCCACCCCCACAGTGGATTAAGATTTGGTAAATGGTGGTATTTTGCTGTAGTCGATCAATGTTCAGCCCCACAAGGCCATATGAACATCATCATGAAGGCCTTCACTTTTACTAAACTCCTTTATATGAAATCAGTTTACCAAGGTAGAAGCTGAGTTACTATCTGCAGACCCAAAATCTAGTCATTTAATGGTATTTTATTTCATCTTGGTTATACACGGCCAACGAAAAAAAATAACTTATATACTCACCCTCTGGCATCCCCATGCTCAGCAACGGCTCCTTGATGTTGGCCGGTCAGCTCTCTTGTTTCTTCCCCGTGGCATCTCTTCCTTCTCTGGCGGGTGTGGGCTATGTATCCTCCTTGTTGCGCTACTATGATACGGCCGCTGCTAACATTTATAGTATTGCACCATGCCGGGAGGTAACATGCCGCGCCCTTCAGCTGTGGCTGAAATCGACGAAAGAAGATGAGCCAGTGGGAAGACAGAAGAGGAGCTTGCCCGCATCGGGTAGCCACGTTGAGGTCATCAGGGGCGCGCGGAGGTGGTATAAGTTTAATTTTTAAGTGCTGGGTGGGCTGGCTGTAACTACTCATGGCTGGGTGGCGAGACACTAGGGACTGGCTGTATACTACAGGGGGGGGGACACTCACATACTAGCATATAGTTACACAGCGCCCGTTCCAGGCTGGAATGTTCTAGACAAGAACCGGTGTAAAATACACACGATAGAAGTCATTTGTCAGTAATATGCTATAGGTGTGCGTGCGTCGGGTACTATCAGGGCGGGTATGGGGTTGCCAATTGTTGACCAATATAACATGCTCCGTGGTGTCAATTGGGTTGGATACCTACACGTGGTTCGATAAATCTCGCTGTAGTGGTAATTCGTCTTCCATTAGCGGGTACGGCTCGCTGTCGAGCATTAACCATGGCTCTGGTGTGGAAGATACTTAGCATGGCTGTAATACATACAACAAGCGTATGTGGCAGCTGGTGCTGCGGTTGGAATCATAAATGCGACTGTGGTCACTGCGACGCCATAGGTGTTGACGTACATACTTGCGGGGTGAAAGGCTGGGCGTACTGTATACATACTCCGGGGGGACCATTGCACAGGGTTGTAGCGGCTCAAATCAAGTGTGGGCTAGGCTTTAGCAGTGGGGTGCGTGGGACAACTAAGGGGGTGGCGACCGAAGAATGTGGGGTGGTGTTGGCGGTTTCTCGGTAAACAAAAAAATAATTAAGACTACAGGCAGCGGGAGGTCGCCGAGTCGGGACCTTCTGTGTATCTCATCGTCAACGTTCGCTGTGAGTCGCGTTGCTCGTGCTGTGGCGCGGAGTTGGCGTACTAATTCGTGGTCGGGCTACAGGCCTAGCCGCGCGCCGGTTGCTATGCGGGTTACACGGGTCATTCTGTGCTGTTCTCTGCAGCGAATCGTGACCAACGTTGCTTCTTTCTCTTCCACCGCCACAGCAGTCGCATGACCAGCCACCGAATCGTAGCCTTATTATGTTCCCAGTTATAATTGTGGCGTGCAAGTGCGCGAGAACATTAGGTATGACGTCTGGTGGCCTTTACATAGCCCGGGTCTCCGCGGAATACACATTGGAGCGGACACCCGGGCGAGTGTGGTGAGGGTAACCCACGAGGAACAAGAGTGTAATGGTTGTCTAGGTGGTGGGGGAGAGTAGCTGGCTCTCAAGGAGTAGTATAGGTGACAAGAAGATGTGAGGAGAGTAAAAGATAAAAGACAAATCCATATGTGGTCGTGAACACAGTAAGGGTGGGATATCAGTCGGGCTGGCAACGTGGGGCCACCCGGTAGAGGGGGGGATTGAATTGAGAGTGCGCTTGGCGCGAAAACACATGGTACAAAGGGCGAAAAATGGTAGTGCCGTGAAGGGTGAGGTGCCGAGCATTTGGATGCAGTGGAGGTGGGTAACACCCAGGACGCCTTTTGACTCTTCTGGGGGTTATGTGGTCCTAAGACACCTACAAAAAATCGGTGTTGCCTCGAACTTACCAGCTGCACGAGGTGTGCAGTAGGGGCGAGGTGCGGCTCGCACACAGGCATTGAAAAAAAAAATAAAATGAGATATGGCAAATTTTTCAAAAATTCTGTTAGCCGAGTTCGCAGAATTCCGACGAAATTTGATTCACCGAATCGAATCATAGCAAATCATGTTTAAAAACAGGTATTTCCTGGCTGCAGAGAGCCTGTAGGGTGTTGTAGAACGTTGTGCCATGCGTAAATATGCATAGGGAGCGTGGTTTGGTGTGTTTTAGTATCACACGCACATGACAGCCACCAAAAATGACTCCAGCAACTATGTTGATTTGACACAGATTTCTTGATATCAACTTTAGCAACAAAAATAATGTTAAATTTGGGGTTTTACAAATCCCCAAACAGACTTTCAGCAAAAATCTCTCCATCAGCTACTGAGTACAAGCAGCTAAATGCTAGAGACAGCATATGCAGTGGGAAATGATGGGATTGCAAATGGCCATCTGTTTTAATAGGGCTGTGACATGACATAAGCCTGCCGGTCTTTGGTTGACTTACATGTCTGCACATGTGATCAAGAGTGTTCCTTTCTTCCCAGAGTTCTCTGCCCCATGTAACACTAATAAAGGGGAAAAAACGCATTTGTTCTCACAAAATGACCGTAAAACTTTGTATTCGTGCCGAAACCGAAGTTTTCCTCTGAAATTCTAAATGAAATCCACTTTGTTTAGAATCATCTCTAATAATAATAATTTATTTAGTGTTGCACAACAGATTCCACGCACTGCACAGCACTGCACAAAGCTTGCCAAATCGGTCTCTGTCCCCATGGGGCTCACAATCTAATCAACTTACCAGTATGTTTTGGAGTGTGGGAGGAAACCAGAGGACCTGGAGGTCACCCACGCAAACATGGAGAAAACATACAAACTCTTTGCAGATGTTGACCATGATGGGACTTGAACCAGGACCCCAGCACTGTAAGGCTGTAGTGCTAATACCACCGCATCTCTGTGCTGCCTTCCAAACTGGAGCAGATGATGGATTTTGAAGGCTTTTTTTCTCATTGGCCAGCTTCATATGGTTTATTTTTGGCAGAAACCACTTTGGTGTGTGCGTGTGATCACCATTGCACTGCAGTTCTGCTCCTTCTGGCCAGTACGTCTGGTCTAAATAGCATTACAGCATCTCATTGAGCAGATATATAGTCATACAGCAGTAATAAAGTGGTGTTTTTCTGACCTTTAAATATGGAAATTTCCCTTTAAGGTGGTAGACCTTTTGTTGAAGTAGTTTATTTTTTTGTGTAAACACAAACTACTTTTTACAGTTCCAATTTATACTTTTTCTCAACCATCTGTACATTTCTGGACAGTATGTAACAATGGTGTATTTTGAATGTATTTTCAAAGAATAATTTTGTGTTGAGCATATATCACCATATTTTTATAATTCATAAGGTTTGGAATTTTTGTTGTCTGCGATTTTTAGAAATTTGCGTTTGGAAATAAGAATCTGGTATCTTGCTGCAATGTATACTTGTACAGGATAATCTACACTGGCCTTAGAGATCCCTTTGTTCTCACAATCGCTTATTACCTTTTTATTTTTACATGTATATTTGCTTCTCTTCTCAACTTCTGTTGAAAAATAACAAGATGTTTCTAGAACATCTTATTGACTGCAGCTCTATAAATTTAAGAAGGCAATTGAGTCACATATATATGCGCATCTGATTTTTTTCCCACCGTTATCTTAAATCCTATCGAGCACTTTCAATTATTTGAAACTATTGCAAACCCACGTTAAAACAGAGACTCGGTCTGGGCTATTATTTTCTTGTGTGTTAAATTACAGGGAGAGCAAATGCCGGCTTCACGTGAAACACAGAGCGGTTATATGAAAACAGGAATGCCTTTTTACCAAACTGTCCACAGATGGAGGGAGATAAAGGATTAGGTGGGAATGTTACCTTTTCTTTTGTCAAATACCAGTAGAAACATTGGTTAAAGCCTTAAAAAAGACCCATTACCAACAGGGCAGAAAGTCAAAGAGCTGGCTGCCCTAATACTCAGTTATCTCGTTTCTGGATAATGGAATGACCCCTTGCCTGCCCGAGTGTGCAACAATATAATAGCATAAGCAGTGTGAATAAAGAGGTTATTTTGGAATCCAATGAAACAGTGTTGGAGTCTCTTGACAGGAGGAATGAAAACAAGATGCAATGCACTGGGTGGAAAATATTGAATTTAAAAGAGGCGGATCTAACTTCTGAGCCGAGAAAAAAAATGTAATAGAGATATTCCTGTTTTTTTTACAGAACAAAGAGTCTTCTTATCTCGCGTATTTCAAAATGTTTAGCAAATTATAAATTTAGGAGATAATCAGTGTTTATTATATTTTATCATATGAATTTAGATTAGTAAGATTATTAAAAATACCTAAGCAAAATGTTGGGATTCTTGATTTATTTTTTAAGACTCTTGTCTCATACTGACATTCATGTTAGATGTTGGAAGGTCAATAGAAAAGGTGCCTGTCATCAAATTTGAGATGTGTCAAGACGCGGTGCGTGTGAGAATCCTGCTTTACCTATTAGGTCTGCCTTTAAACAGCAATAAACATTTATATAAGTGCAATAACATGAGTGAAAAGACCAAATCTCCTAATGAAATCCAATATAGCAGTGATGTTTTCAAGACCATAGGACCTTGCTACAGACTAACAGTAAATGTATAGTATTATGTTTACCTTCATATCCAGCTCTAATCCTGTATACCTCATGGTTCTTGTATGTGGTCTGACCAAATAGCCAGCAGGACTGTTCACTCTCCATATGGACCAGGCTGCAATAGTGCTTGTCATATACATGTCTTAATATAAGCACTGGTGCCATCTGGTAATGAACTCATGCTTTATCCGTGGGGTGGTACCATGTATGGAAGCCCTAAAATTTAACATGAAACAATTTCCCAAATGTTCTTTATAAAGAACAGATTGTAGATATTACTTAGATCAGATCTACATGGCAGTAACATCAGTTAACAAACCACAACCATGGGCTTATGTTCAATGTTCAAAATAATAAATCTTTATTTCAACATTCATTTTAAAAACATTTAGAGGCAAACTTATAATTTGCTGTGGCTAACTGCTGCCTCCACCCACTTAAACCTGCACCACCTGCAACCAATTTTCTGGCATAGAAGCCTTGAAATAATCATAATTTCAGGTGCATAGCACCCCCCTTACACCACCTATTTGCTCATTGTGGTAATGGAGGGGCATGAAGGTCCTGACATGGAGTGGTCAGGCATGGGATTAAGGTCCACAACTTAGATATAGCCTGTGCGCGGTCTGGTACAGAACTGGACCTTAAAGTCGTATGCAACACTGTCAAAAACTATCAGTCAGGGTTTTTATCAGTGGGCTCACAGACTGAGGTGCTCCATACAAAGCAATTGTTGCTACATTATGCACATTTAAATGATGGTGGCAACACTTAAAGTGTAACCATCATTCTGAGCAAAAAAAAACAAAAATACATAATTCTGCTCCAGTGTCCCTGGGAATCATTCCTCAAAGTATTTGCCTCTCGGTCCTTATTTAGTACCTCTTTTGTTCCATAGCACCAGGGTTTCAAGCTCCAAAAAACACATCAGCAAATGGAGGGGCAAGCCTGCTCCTGTCACCTCACAAAGCGCATGGTGCTGACAATGAACCACCACAGCTCTATCTCATCTATCCACGATTATAACATCATTCAACACACCACACCATTCGACACTCACATCTACAACACAGCTACATCATCTATCTACACTATACAATATAGTATATCGATCCAAACATCATCCATCTATCTATCTGTCATCTATCTCATATCTATCATCATCTATCTATCTATTTATCTATCTAGCTATTATCATCCATCCAGTCATTCTATCTATTCTATATTCTATCTATATCTATCTATCTATCTATCTAGTCTATCATATATATATATCGTCTCCTAACTATCTATCCTCTCAATAATCATCTGTCATCTATCTCATATCTATCTATCTATCTATCTATCTATCTATCTATCTATCTATCTTTCTTTATCTATCTATCTATCTAGCCCATATCTCTATCCATGTATCACCTATCTAAGTAACACTCCAGCACAGCACATGAGGGCAGAGCTTGGAGACTCTTCTCTCTCTGCCACTTCCTTGTGTGAGGTGGATGCCTGGTTTAGACCAGTGGTCTCAACCTGGTGGGTCGGGGACCCCAACGGGGGTCGAACGACCAAAACCGGGGGTCGCCTAAAGCCATCGGAGCTGAAATTTACTGTGTTTTTACTGCGAGTTGCATGGTTTGGGTCACCACAGCATGAGGAAACTGTATTGCGGGGTCACAGCATTAGAAAGGTTGAGAACCACTGGTTTAGACAAAAAAAGCTTTTATGCAGTTATGCAAATGAGCCTTAGGGGGCTCCAGACTCGATAGTGTTAATGCAATTTGGAGCAATTTTTTTTCCTTAATAATGGAGGCATAAGAAGTTAAAAAAAGAGACAGATCCTACCAGAGTGGGACCCTCCAGGTTGTCATCTATCTATCTATCTATCTATCTATCTATCTATCTATCTATCTATCTATTTATCTATCTATCCCATATCTATCTATCCATGTATCTACCTATCTAAGTAACACTCCAGCACAGCACATGAGGGCAGAGCTTGGAGACTCTTCTCTCCTGCCACTTCCTTGTGTGAGGTGATGCCTTGGTTTAGACCAGTGGTTCTCAACCTGTGGGTCGGGACCCCAACGGGGGTCGAACGACCAAAACCGGGGGTCGCCTAAAGCCATCGGAGCTGAAATTTTACTGTGTTTTTACTGCGAGTTGCATGGTTTGGGGTCACCACAGCATGAGGAACTGTATTGCGGGGTCACAGCATTAGAAAGGTTGAGAACCACTGGTTTAGACAAAAAAAGCTTTTATGCAGTTATGCAAATGAGCCTTAGGGGGCTCCAGACTCGATAGGTGTTAATGCAATTTGGAGCAATTTTTTTTCCTTAATAATGAGGGCATAAGAAGTTAAAACTTAATAATGAGGGCATAAGAAGTTAAAAGAAGAGCAGATCCTACCAGAGTGGGCACCCTCCAGTATGTAAATGTGCTTGGCTTACAATCCTTCATTCTCATGGTAGATGTCCTTTAACCTGCAACCAATTTTCTGGCATAGAAGCCTTGAAATAATCATAATTTCAGGTGCATAGCACCCCCTTACACCACCTATTTGCTCATTGTGGTAATGGAGGGGCATGAAGGTCCATGACATGGAGTGGTCAGGCATGGGATGTTAAGGTCCCACAACTAGATATAGCCTGTGCTCGGTCTGGTACAGAACTGGACACCTTAAAGTCGTATGACACACCTGTCAAAAACATATCAGCTAGGGTTTTATGCAGTGGGCTCACAGACTGAGGTGCTCCATACAAAGCAATTGTTAGCTACATTATGCCACATTTAAATGATGGTGGCAACACTTAAAGTGTAACCTATGCTGTCTCTACCTGTCTCTGACTATCTCTTCTGTCTCGACTCCCGTTTTCTCTATCTATGACTGTCTCTGATTGTCTCTCATCACTGTCTTGACTGTTTCATTATTTCATTTTTTTATTTCATTTTGAATCTATTACAATTAATAAAAATTATATTTTTATATGGAAGAAACAAAAATCTGAAACACATTGGAACAATGTTCTATGTCTTACACTCAGAAGCTTGAGTGTGGTGGGGTAGGGTCCTGAATAAACAGCAAGACCTTTAATATACCATTGTAATCCTATATAATATCCTAGAATTTACACTTAATGTATATTGACCCCAGGGCAGAACTGACAAGCTAGGTTCTTAATTAAGATGTATTTTTATACAAGAATTACTAGTTTGTTGAACAGCGTGTATTGATGTAATAGATATAATTTTCAGAGATTAATATTATTAATAAATAATTCTTTATTATTACATAAAAATAAAGCAAAATGTGGCTAAAAAATAAAATTTAGCGGTTCCCTTAATTTTGCTAGCACTACCTAGTTTTTATCATATATTGCTCAAATTAGCAGTATGTATTATGCTATTTCTCATTCTTTTGAAATTAAACAAAAAAGTTGGACTTACTTTGAAAGAGCATATAAAAAGATCCAGGCACCCATAAAATAGTTAATGTGCAATCTGTTCCTATGTCACCCTCTGCCCGAAGGTATGTCTGTGAATGCGCTGATTTGTCCATTTTTTGTTTGTGTGAACTTTGGTGTATTCCTTTACCTTTCAACCCTGATTTATTTGTAACACACCCGCAAATCTCCTGCTGTTCTGCTCTGGTTTATAATAGTTAGAATACTTTTACTGACAGAATTTCCAAAGGAACTGCTTCCCTAAATTCCTTGCCTACTATTGTATTCAAAATTAGTAGCTAGCTATAATTTTGTATTCTGGTATCTTGACATGTTGCTTGTTTCCGACTATCCTTTTGCCTTACGATTTTTACTGATTTGTCTCTGGTTCTCACAAGCATTTCTCACTTGTTCTCATGTGTCCTGCTTCTTCGCTGTGTTTGCACTTTGTCTCAGGAGGAAATCATTAGTTGTCAATATGCTTAGGGAATGTGCAACATTGGCAGAACAGCAGAACTTTCTCTCGGTGACATCGATTCTATATTATAGTAGGCCCCAACTAATTTTTTCTTGTATTTTCTGGTGAACCAGTTTGCCTCCAAGTGTACCAGCTTCCCTCCTGCAGAGGGATCCTCAGTTCTAGACCATGAACCTTCCTCCAGGAGTGGAGAAATGGTCATACCTGGATCAATTTTTTTTTACATACCTTGGGATTTATTTCTTCTAAGGCCAGATCATAATGCCCTTTCAGTAGTCAACTCCTTCCACAAGTTTTGCAAGTACTGTGTGACTGTAATTGTGTTGTAAACCTAAATTGACCTTGAAGGCTTCCTTAAAATGGGGACTATCTGAATTTGCTCAGGATGTGTGGTTTGGTTACCCTGTACTTAGTTCCTAAAGATATCTATAAGCCTTGACAGTCTGCATTGACCACAGACCAAGATAAGATGTAAGGCTAATAGAGCCTATCATCTCTTAATGTTACCTTTTTCTGTCTCCTATAAAAACTGTCTCTCTCTTTTTTGTCTTTGAGAAAGAACCTCAAGTAAAACTTCTGGGTGTCTATGGATGTTAGGTCCAGGAGGGAATTGTTTGAAGAATTTCTATGTCTCTTCCAGACACTTCTGTAATTCCCCACCGGACAGTTGTGTTGTGGGGACATCTTTACCTGAGTATAGTCTGGAGTCACTCGGGCAGTCAGTATCTTTCAAGACAGTTCCCAGGATTCCATAGGAGTTTCTTTGAATGCTGAGATAAATCTGTGTCTGGACGGGCCATGATAATTCATGCCTGTCACTAATTTCATAATTTTTGAATTGTGTCTCAATTTTTGGTTAAACTAAATTCCCTTTCTAGTTACCTGACTAAATTCTACTTTAATGGTGAAGAAGGTAGCATTTGTTTTAAGATTTCTCAGGTACCCATGCAGTTGGCTAATTCCTTCTCGGCTTGTACCAAAGAGCATGGCTCTGACTGGCTCAGAGGTACATGTGACCCTGCTATATAAAAAGCAGGGTCACATATCCCGGTGAAATTACAGCCAGGAAAGAGTTAGGGAGCTTGCAGCTGGAAGTACGTGAAGCAGAGCTTTACTCCTCAGGAAAATAAGCAAAAGAGGGAGAGGTTGTGAGGGACAGAAATAAATGGCTTTTCAGGGCAGTGTGAAAACTGGAACTTGCAACTCATTGACTGCCATGGAGAAGGGACAGCCAAAGTAATAGTTAGTCCGTGTTAGCAATACAAGAATCATTTCAATACTACTTACAGTGATTAGTGACACACTGCTGCTGCCCACTGATGTGGCAATTGCAGATGGGTGAGGAGGACAATGGTGAGGCGTTTGAGGTAGAAGAAGCGAGGTATGATTGACGGGTTTCCAGATCCTAGGAAGTGAGTAGTGACAAGAAGTTGGAAAGGAGCCCCATAATCCTGCGGACAAGCAAAAGTTGCCAAGGTGCAGCAGTCAGTCCATAACCATGCTGTTACTTCAATAAAATATTTTGTGCAACAACAGCTGGAAACATGTAGAAGCTTTGGGCTGAGCCAGGTTGATGCACATCCCTTGCCTTAGCATTAGCTACCTTGGTGGGGAAAAGGTTCCTACACAGACCTGCCAGGCTGCTGCATGGTTGCATGATGCTGCTGCCTATCTGCCTGCAGTGGAACTTCATATGTATGTACCAACTAGTGGAATTCAACTTTCCATATGCCTGAAAGGATTTTGGCAGGTAATTGTACTAATCTGTGTCAGATATACGATAGGGGTAAAAGTACACTAAGGTGTTGTATTTTGATGAAAACGGATGTTTTCAATTTCTACCATTTTTTGAACTGTACAAACTTATGGTCATTGTTTATTCAAATTTAGATGTTTTGTGAAATGGCAAAAAAGTGGTGATTCTGACATTTCAGAGCTAATTTCTCTTAGGTCAGCTCTTCACAAACATCCTTTATGACAGTTTTGGACTCTCAAACCGCCTGGGCATTCGATGACCGCTGGATCAAGGATGGCGTGCCAGGTGTCAGTGTCACTAAAGGACATCTACCATGAGAATGAAGGATTGTAAGCCAAGCACATTGACATCACTGGAGGGTGCCCACTCTGGTAGGATCTGCTCTTTTTTTAACTTCTTATGCCCATTATTAGGAAAAAAAATTGCTCCAAATTGCATTACACTATCAGTCTGGAGCCCCTAAGGCTCATTTGCATAACTGCATAAAAGCTTTTTTGTCTAACCAGTGGTTCTCAACCTTTCTACTGCTGTGACCCCGCAATACATTTCCTCATGCTGTGGTGAACCCACCCATGCAACTCGCAGTAAAAACACAGTAAAATTTCAGCTCCATGGCTTTAGGCGACCCCCGGTTTTGGTCGTTGACCCCGTTGGGGTCCCCGCCCCACAGGTTGAGAACCACTGGTCTAAACCAGGCATCACCCTCACACAAGGAGTGGCGAGAGAAGAGTCTCCAAGCTCTGCCCTCATGTGCTGTGCTGGAGTGTTACTTAGATCGGTAGATACATGGATAGATGATATGGGCTGATAGATAAATAGATATAGATGATAGATAGATAGATAGATAGATAGATAGATAGATGATGATAGATATATGAGTAATGCAGATAGATATGAGAGGATCAATAGTTAGGAATCGATTTTATTTATAGATAGACTATAGATCGATAGATAGATAGATGTAGATCATGAGATAGATGATATGAGTATGGATGTCGAGATAGATAGCTTAGATAGATCTATAAATAGATAGATTGATAGTCATAGATGCATATGATATCGATGACCAGATAGAAGTATGGATGCTATCCGTTCTCTATATATATATCTATATATATATAGTTATATAGATAGATCTATAATAGATAGCTCTCGATAGATGATATAAGATAGATAGATAGATAAGATAGATAGATATGAGATGGATGGATGGATAGATAGACTTGAGATACGATAATAGACTCGATGATAGATCGTGATAGATAGCTGTGGTGTCATTGTCACACAATGCGCTTGTGATGAGGTGACAGGAGCAGGCTCTGCCCTCCATCTTGCTGATTGTAGTTTTTTTGAGAGCTTGAAACCCTGGGTGCTATTGAACAAAGAGGTACATAAGACCGCGAGGCAAATACTTGAGGAATGATTTCCCAGGGACCACTGGAGCGAATTATGTATTTTTGTTTTTTTTGCTCAGAATTAGTTTACACATTATGCCACATTTAAATGATGGTGGCAACACTTAAAGTGTAACCGTCATTCTGAGCAAAAAAAACAAAAATACATAATTCTGCTCCAGGTGTCCCTGGGAATCATTCCTCAAAGTATTTTGCCTCTCGGTCCTCATTTAGTACCTCTTTTAATGTGCTTGGCTTACAATCCTTCATTCTCATGGTAGATGTCCTTTAAGTGACACTGACACCTGGCACCGCCATCCTTGATCCAGCGGTCATCGGAATGCCCCAGGCGGTTTGAGAGTCCCAAAACTGTCATAAAGAGATCTGTGAAAGAGCCTGACCTAAGAGAAATTAGCTCTGAAATGTCAGAATCACCACTTTTTTAGCCATTTCACAAAACATCTAAATTTAAATAAACAATGACCATAAGTTTGTACAGTTCAAAAAATGGTAGAAATGAAAACATCCGTTTCTTCATCAAAATATCACACCTTAGTGTACTTTTACCCCTATCCAGTATATCTGGACACAGATTAGTACAATTACCTGCTCAAACATCCTTTCAGGCATATGGAAAGTTGAATTCCACCTAGTTGGTACATCACATATGAAGTTCCACTGCAGAGCAGATAGGCAAGCAGCATCATGCACTCCATGCAGCAGCTCTGGCAGGTCTGTGTAGGAACCTTTTCCCCACCAAGGTTAGCTAATGCATAAGGCAAGGGATGTGCATCAACCTGGCTCAGCCCAAAGCTTCTACATGTTTCCAGCTGTTGTTGCACAAAATATTTCTATTTGAAGGTAACAGCATGGTTATGGACTGACTGCTGCACCTTGGCAACCTTTTGCTTGTTCCGCAGGATTCATGGGGCTTCCTTTCCACCACTTCTTTGTCTATACTCACCTCCTAGGATCTGGAACCTCGTCATCATACCTCGCTTCTTCTACCTCCAAGCCCTCACCATTGTCCTCCTTCTCCATCTGCAAATTGCCACATCAGTGTGCAGCAGCAGTGTGTCACTAATACTGTAAGTAGTATTGAAATGATTCTTGTATTGCTAACACTGACTAACTATTACTTTGACTGTCCCTTCTCCATGGCAGTCAATGAGTTGCAAGTTCCAGTTCTTCACACTGCCCTGAAAAGCCATTTATTTTCTGTCCCTCACAACCTTCTCCCTCTTTCTGCTTATTTTCCCTGAGGAGTAAAGCTCTGCCCTTCACTGTACTTCCAGCTGCAAGCTCTCCCTAACTCTTTCCTGGCTGTAATTTCACCGGGATATGTGACCCTGCTTTTTATATAGCAGGGTCACATGTACCTCTGAGCCAGTCAGAGCCATGCTCTTTGGTACAAGCCGAGAAGGAATTAGCCAACCTGCATGGGTACCTGAGAAATCTTAAAACAAATGCTACCTTCTTCACCATTAAAGTAGAATTTAGTCAGGTAACTAGAAATGGAGAATTTAGTTTAACCAAGAATTGAGACAAATTCAAAAATTTATGAAATTAGTGACAGGCATGAAATCTATCATGGCCCGTCCAGACACAGATTTATCTCCAGCATTCAAAGAAACTCCTATGGAATCCTGGGAACTGTCTTGAAAGATACTTGACTGCCCGAGTGACTCCCCAGACTATCACTCAGGTAAAGATGTCCCCCACTAACAACTGTCCGGTGGGGAATCTTACAGGAAGTGTCTGGAAGAGACATAGAGAATTCTTCAAACAATTCCCTCCTGGACCTAACATCCATAGAACCCAGAAGTTTACTTCAGGTTCTTTCTCAAAGACAAAAAGAAGAGAGACAGTTTTTATAGGAGACAGAAAAGGTAACATTAAGAGATGATATGGCTCTATCTTAGCCTTACATCTATCTCTGAGTCTGTGGTCAATGCAGACTGTCAAGGCTATAGATATCTTTAAGGAACTAAGTACAGGGTAACCAAACCACACATCCTGAGCAAATTCAGATAGTCCCCATTTTAAGGAAGCCTTCAAGGTCAATTTAGGTTTACAACAAATTACAGTCACACAGTACTTGCAACCTTGTGGAAGGAGTTGACATACTGAAAGGGCATTATGATCTGGCTTAGAAGAAATAAATCCCAAGGTATGAAAAAATGTTTTTCCAGGTATGACCATTTCTCCACTCCTGGAGGAAGTTTCATGGTCTAGAACTGAGGATCCCTCTGCAGGAGGGAAGCTGGTACACTTGGAGGCAAACTGGTTCACCAGAAAATACAGAAAAAATTAGTTGGGCCTACTATAATATAATAAGAATCGAATGTCACAGACAGAGAAAGTTTCTGCTGTTTCTGCCCAATTGTTGCACATTCCCTAAGCATTATTGACAACTAATTGATTTTCCCTTCCTGAGCCAAAGTGCAAAACACAGAGAAGAAGACGAGACACATGAGAACCAAGTGAGAAATTGCCTTGTGAGAACCAAGAGGACAAATGCAGTACAAAATCGTAAGGCAAAAGGATAGTCGGAATACAAGCAACATGTCAAGATACCAGAATACAAAATTATAGCTAGCTTACTAATTTTGAATACAATAGTAGGCAAGGAATTTAGGGAAGGCAGTTCCTTTGGAAATTCTGTCAGTAAAAGTATTCTAACTATTTATAAACCAGAGCAGAACAGCAGGAGATTTGCGGGTGTGTTACAAATAAATCAGGGTTGAAAGGTAAAGGAATACACCAAAGTTCACACAAACAAAAAAATGGACAAATCAGCGCATTCACAGCCATACCTTACGGGCAGAGGGTGACATAGGAACAGATGTAACATTTAACTTATTTTATGGGGTGCCTGGATCTTTTTATATGCTCTTTCAAAGTAAGTCCAACTTTTTTTGTTTAAATTTCAAAAGAATGAGAAATAGCATACACTACTGCTAAATTTGAGCAATATATGATCAAAACTAGGGAGTGTCTAGCAAAAATTTAAGGGAACCGCTAAATTTTATTTTAGCCACATTTTGCTTTATTTTTATGTAATATATAAAGAATTATTTAATTATAAATATTTAATCTCTGAAACTATATCTATTTACATCAATTACACGCTGTTCAACAAACTAGTAATTCTTGTATAAAAATACATCTTAATTAGGAACCTAGCATGTCAGTTCTGCCCGGGGTCAATATACATTAATTGATAAATTCTAGGATTATATATAGGATTACAATGGTATATTAAAGGTCTTGCTGTTTATTCAGGACCCTACCCCCACCACACTCAAGCTTCTGAGTGTAAGACATAGAACATTGTTCCACTGTGTTTCAGATTTTGTTTTCCTTCCCATATAAAAATATAATTTTTATTAATTGTAATATGAATTCAAAATGAAATAAAAAAAATGAAATGAATTGAAACAGTCAAAGACAGTGAGAGACAATCAGAGACAGTCATAGATAGAGAAAACCGGAGTCAGAGACAGACAGAGATAGTCAGAGACAGTTAGAGACAGATAGACAGAGAGAGTCTGACACAGATAGAGAAAGTCAGAGGCACTCAGAGACAGAAACAGTCAGCGACAGAGATAGTCATAGAAAACCAGAGTAAGAGACAGACAGAGATAGTCAGAGACAGAGACACTCAGAGACAGAAACAGAGTCAGAGACAGAAACAGAGACAGTCCGAGACAGAAACAGAGACAGTCCGAGACAGAGACAGACAGAGACAGAGATAGAAATAGAGACAGTCATAGACAGAGACAGACAGAGACAGTAAGAGACAGTCAAAGACGGAAACCGTTAAAGACAGAGAGAGTCAAAGACATGCACTTAGAGAGATAGACAGAGACTGTCAGAAACAGGGACTGTCAGTAAAAGGGACAGTTGGAGACAGAGACGCTCAGAGAAAGAAACGTTCACAGAGACAGTCAGAGACAGAGACAATCAGAGACAGAGACAGTCAGACAGATAGCACAGAGGCAGTCAGTCAAAGATAGAGACACAGAGGCAGTCAGAGAGAGAGAGATGGATACATATAAAATATTTTGGTTAATCTTATTCTATTTTATTTAGCTATGAGCAGTTATTTACTATCAGGGGAAAAGCTGGAAGCTGCATTTAGTATATATAGAACTACCTGCTCTTAGCTATAGCAAAATAGAATGGGTTAGCAAAAATATGTTATTTCTGTCTTTCTGTCTCTCTGTGTCTCTTGCTCTGTATGACTTTCTTAATCTCTGTCTCTCTTTATGTCTCTCTCTGTCTATCCCTGTCTCTCTTGCTCTCTCTGTCACTATCTCTATCCATATTACCTCACATATAAGCTGTCTTTTAATCATTACATATAGTAACCAATCAAAGTGCAGAGCCCATATTAATGGCCTGTGGCAAAATAGAAGCTGAGCTGTGATTGATTGCCTACTGCTACAGTAAAAGGCAGCAGACAAAGGCTCATGTAGATATTGGTTAAAAAATGTATTTTGGAAAGCATGAGGTGAAAATTTCAACTCAAAACCTGGTCCATGATGTTCCCTGAGTAACAGGGAATTTTTGCCATTTTAGTATTTTGTGACATTCCACTTACTTAAGGAAACACATATATTTATAATAAAGGCCACCTGCACGTAAACGTGCTTGGTCCAAGAAAAATCAACTTGTGTTCTGGTCAGTTCCCATGGACCAAGCAAAGTGCAGTGCACAGGAGTCCCTGTATCAGAGTAAATATGATGCAGGGAATCCCTGCCTGCCAACCAAACAGCAGCACTGACACTATAACAATGCAAAACATGTGTAAACACAATTCAAATAAAGCATGTGAAAGTGGTTTCATTGTTTTATCAAGGTTCCATTATGTTTAATGACAGAATGTCTTATTCTTGCCATCAACAGTACAAGAAAGTTTCAGAACCCTGAGAAAATAGTACAACTAGAGGACTTAAAGCCATCACTTTTAAATTTTTTAGTTTACAGAGCTGTATGGGAACTTGTTGCCATCAGAATCTGACCCTTTATCAGTCATTCATGATGCTGGATCCTACGCTTTCTCTTATTCATATTCTGGAGGAATCCTTCTACTTTTTCTCAATATGCCTTGTATCAACTAAACATTGTGATAATCTATGATACTGAGTACCTGCCTTTCTGTAGGATTGATGTCTCCTACTAAAAATATGATTACAGTGCCGGTACATGATGATAATGTTTTCTGTTCCCTGCAGTGTTCCGCCAGAGAATCATGGCTGACCGACAGTCAGGGAGAACCTAGCCTCTGCTGCCTGAGGTGAACTATAAAAAGATGCTATATACTATGCTTACTGAAAATAATCAATTGGGGTACCCACAGATCATGAGAATGGGGGTCCATTGTGCTTCTGTATTCATATCTATGGCCCTTGGGGGAGATACTTTCGCACCATACTCGACTATCTCCATCAGTGCCACAGACAGTAAATAGAGTGCAGCATGCATGTCCATCCTTCCGCTCCATTAATTTTAGTTACAACAGTTCTTCGGCAACTTTAATACCTCAGTGTGAATGAAAAAAATTTAAAATGCAGTAAAATTTATGAAAAATGTTTTTATTCCATTTTCTCACATAAAGCTTCACTACACAGTCCAAATTACTACTCTGCTTAATTTTTGAGTCCGTTCAATTTATTTAGGTTTTTTATGTTTCAATACCTATAAAATAAAATAGACTTTTTTCCGTACAGTGCCATACTGCTCCGTACACAGGGGAAAAGATAGACATGTCCTATCTGTCCCCGTGTTACGGGACGTGTGCCGTGGATTGCTATGGAGAAGGGAGGGGTCACCCCTTCTCCTCGCCATCGCATGACTGGCGCATTCCCACCTTGCCATAGCCGTGCAGGAATACGTCCGTGGAATTTGGCCTTTAGCTACATTCACACAAACTTATGATTTCTCCTATCCTGTATTTACATGCTGTATGAATCCGTTTATACGCATTTTCCATCCGTATGTGTACGTATGGCACCGTATCCATACCATATCCGTATAAAATACGGTGGACTGGCAAATGGTGGATGGCTGACTATTGGCTGGCTAACAGAATGCACCTTCCACTGGTTCTGGACACTGCACGCATATACAGCAGCACACCGTATGCAGCCCGTATTTTATATGTTCCCATTGACATCCATGTGGCATAAACACGCAAATACTTGAGAATATAGAACATGCTCTATATTTTTATACGGCTCAAAAACGGTACGGTACAGTACGGTGCACAATACAGCCATTCGATGAAAGGCTGTATTGTCCATTGAAAAGAATGGGGACGTATGGTACCCGTATATATACGGCCATTTTCACACGTTCGTGAGAATGTAGCCTTATACATGAAATTTGGCAATATCTTGATATAGAAGTAAAATATGAAAGGGGAGATGTTTTTATTGTAAACTTTTCCATAATGCAACAATCCCAAAAATGGAAAAACAGCATGGAAGGGAACTAACAGGGGCAGGGATCAGGGCAACAGAGAGACCACCTGGGTTTGTATAAGATGTCCATGTTTTAGCTTCCAGGTATTAAGCTAAAAAAGTGTCAAGGAGTGACTCAACCCTTTTCCCCTTACTCAAAAAGCTCTCAACGTAATCCAATCTCATGGTAAACATAAGATGATGAACAACCTAAGTGGGGTGCAGTAGAGCTAAGCTAAGATTTTAAAGAAATGATCATCTCTTTATAAAATATCTTTGTAAAATACTTTACAATTTAGGTTTTAAAAATGTATGTGAATTATTCTGCTGGCACAATGCTGACAATACAATATATGTGGAAATCTACTGAATTTCTACCACAATATAACAGTATCTATACGTATGCAATATAAAAATGTAATATCATCCCTTGTGGAACACAATCCAGAGTCCGATAAATAATGGAGACTAGAGATAACCAATAACTGATATGATGTCTCATGTACTATACCCCCATTGTTATCAAGAATTAATCAGGTGTTTGCATTTTAACCACTTGCAGTCAGATTTACATACGGTAATTATATCATTATTAAATGGAGAAAAGTCTCTGGCGGGCACAGCCCCAACGATACCGCCGACAGCCCAACGCGGCTCTCCAGGGGCAGGGGTGATCACGGCAAGACTTTCCAGCGGTGCTCAATCAATGTATATAAGAAGATATCCATACATAAACATAGAAAGAGATGACGGCCCTCACTGGTTCCAAAAGCATGAAAAGCGTCCTTTATTGGTGGGGAAGCATTCAGGGGGGTAAACAGACAGGTTCCGGCAACGGGGCCGTTGGGACCGGTGAGTGCCGTCATCTCTTTCTATGTTTATGTATGGTAATTATATCATGAAACAGAATTGAATGGGGAACCATGGACCTACCAGAGGTGAGGATGATGATGACTTGCCCACCACCTATAATGGAGTTGCATATGGTCTTTGCACTTACATTTGGAATACATGATCCTTGGTACAATACACTGTAATATTGTAGTACCAACTGTTTGCCTGTCCCAGTTTCGGGTTGGGCCTAATAGGCTTCTGTACATGGTAGTTATGGAGGCCTTGATCTGGCCTCGAGCAGACAGGGCAACCCCTTGCAACCCACAATCGTGTTGTATGGGGACGACAGAGGCAAGTTTGATTGCAGGAGTTGAACTGGTCTGCATGGAGATCTCTTAGTGCAGGGCTTATGAAGCAGGGACCAAGCTGTGTTTTGCAGTCAGTCTCCCCCTGCTGATCAGGCTGGTGCACTGGTAGTGCCAGCACAATCAGCGGTTCCTACTAACTGAGTAGTACCTACCTCTATTACTGGGGACTTTCACTAGCCTTTTGGCAAGTTCTAACCTTGGTTCAGTGAAAGGTCCTGTGCTGGGTATGTGGGCACAACCTGAACAGTCGTCTTTCCAATTATATGGACTATGTTCACAATTCCAAGTATTGTACATTCCTTCATACATACCGTATATACTCGAGTATAAGCCGACCCAAGTATAAGCCGAGGCCCCTAATTTTACCACAAATACCTTGTAAAACCTATATATTTTTTTACTCGAGTATAAGCCGAGTTTGGGTTTTCAGCACATTTTTTGTGCTGAAAAACTAGGCTTATACTCGAGTATATAAGGTACTTATTTTTTAATGTCATTGAGGAACAGGAGTTGATTTAACCTCTAAATTCCCTAGACATCACTCTTATCAGGCATCTGTGTAACGTGTTGGATAAATAAGTCTTAACCATGGAGGCCTTACAATTTGGGAGATTTTGCCGAGCAAGTACTCATTTGTATGCACAAAGTAATGGTTTATTGGTGTATATTGCTTGTGATATTCCTTTAATGAAGAGCTATATTATTAAGTGGCCACTTAAAAAATTCATTCAGGGCAGAATGGTGGCTCAGTGGTTAGCACTTCAGCCTTACAGTGCTGGGGTCCTGGGTTCAAGTTCAATCCAGGGCAACATCTGCATGTGTGGCAGCGATCTGCGCCATACACTGGGAAAAGATAGAGTATGCTGTGCGGCCGTGCGCTGCTGTTTTCTATGGAAGGGTCAACCCCTCCTCCTCTCTAGCGCACACCGTGTGAATGTACCCTAAGAGTGATGACTGGAGAGGGAGGTGACATGACTCAAAAGGCATTAATTAACACCTCCTGTGTGATAGATAGCTTCCTCTCCAATGCTGGAGACGGAGGGAGGTAACGTCACTGAAGAGGCGTGTATAATTAACAGCCCAGAGAACTGAGATCGCCCAGCCCAGAGATTGCATCCTTCTTTTTGTATGTCAAGCTTAAAGAAGGCCAGCACTGGAATCGAAGTGAAGAGGAGATAGGTGAGTAACGGTAGTTTAATTTACCTTATTTTTAGTGGTAGATTTCCTTAAACATGAATGTGAAAAATTTTGAGGCCCTTAAGCTCTGGAACCCATATAAACCTAGTTGGATGATCAACATCCCTTTACACTGGCAGGCAGAATCTATTGACTATCTGGGTGTTCGCATAATAAAACTCCCTTCCCAATTACATAATAAAATCTTACCCCATAAAAACTAGAAGATACCCTCATCCTGTGGTATAAACTTCCTCTGCGATTTGGGTAGGGTGAGCCTATTGAATTGTGAGAAATGAATCATCAACACAATTGGAAAAACCTCAACATAGAGGACAAATTTTCGCTCTCTACATATATTTATGGCCATTGCATATGGTATTCCTCCATAGTATCGCACTAATCTACAATGACAGTTAAATATGCATCCTACACAGAAAACAGCCAGACTTCATCCACAGTTTTTGTAATCAAAAAGCATCAAAATTTTATTATGTTAAAAGTACAAGACAGAAAATTGTTGGGACACATACACTGTACTGGAGGGACACACAAAAACATTGGCAGAGCTAGCAGAAAAAAACGCAAGGTTACAGTCACATACAGTAACCTAATACCTCATATCATGTCAGCGCTACCTCTTTAACAACATATCGGTAACACCAAAGGTCTAATGATAGCAGATTTCTGGTTGATTTATACAAGACTGTGGCTCCATGAGGCTGCACCAGCTGAAGAGTTCACCGCTGTGGTTAACATTAATATGTGTATAGTGTGGTTGTAACATAACACAAGCATCAGAAGGTGTCAGGATCAGGGGTAGTGGATCCTCTGTACCACAGCTGGCACCTGGGACCGGAGTCTAAGTGGTACCCGGTTTTCACCAGAGCCAGCCCCAAAGCAGGTTGGACTTGTTGCAGCGTGGTACCACCAGGTGGCGGCAGGCAGCCAAGGGGAAGTGACACGCCGCAAGATCATGTGACCTGGATGTGTCATGTGATCCAAGTCATGTGATCTAACCCATGATACTGGGACTGCGCTACTAGACGGACTATCTACTATTCAAGGAACAAGATAAGATGTTTCTGTTTTTTATCCCGGCCTCATGTTCTTGTCCTCTCCATTCAGTGGGCACCCCATGTTCTGCCCCCTTCATTCAGTTACCTTCCGTCATGTTTTCCCCTCTTCCTTCAGTTTACCCCCCTCATATACCTCCCCTAAACTGTCTTCCTCTCCCCCTTCAACTCTCAGTCAGTCTTCTTATATCTTTGACAGGCTGCTGCTACTGCTGTAGATAAAGTATGCAGCCTGATTCCAGAGCCTTAAAGGAAATGCGGCATACTTAATGCAGATGCTCAAACACATTTTTGATGGGTGGCGGGGAGCCACTACATAGATTTATTTAGGTTTTTATGTTTATAGTTATTTAAATATTTTGATAGATTGGGCAGTAGGGCAATTGGCACAAGTTTATGATATCATATTAGATCATTTGTGCAAAGTAACATGAGGTTTTATGTGTACGCGTAACCTCATCTCTGCTACATGAATCTCCCAAGTTCTCCCCTATTCATTCAATTAACCCCTGTCATGTACTCTACCTATTTATTCAGTTACCCCCCTCATGTCCACCCCTCTTCATTCAGTTAACCCTCCACGTTCTCTGCTCTCTTCATTCAGTGAGACCCCCCTTATGTTCCCTTGATGTTCTTCCCCCTCCTCATTAAGTGAGCCCCCTCATGTGCCTCTTGTTCTCCCCCTCTTCATTCGGTAAGCCCGCCATATTCTCCCTGCTTCCTTCAGTTAGCCTACCTCATGTTCTCCCCCTTTTGCATTCAGTGAGCCCCCACTCATGTTCCTCATGTTTTCCCCATTTTCATTCAGTGTTGCTGCTGCTCATGCTCTCCCCATCTTCATTCACTGACCCCCCAATGTTTCTCATGTTCACCCCCTCTTCATTTAGTGAGCCTCCTTCAATGAGCTATCTCCCATAAACTGTGTTTTCCTCTCCCCCCTTCACCTCACAGTCAGCATCCCTTACATCTTCTACAGACTGCTGCTGTACATGGACTATCTAGGGCTGAGGACCTGGAATGGTGTCACCCCAGTTCCTGCATGGAAATGCAGTATATATACTGCACACGTTTAAACATTGAGTTGCCATCAATTGGAGCAAAAACACAATTAAACTAGGCAGTACTACCTCCCAGATGCCGACCGCCGCTGAAAACCGGGGGTGCTACCCAAGGCGATTCCTTCCTTCTGTCCCTGTTTCATGGACCAAAGTCAAGTAAAACAGGCATTGGGAAATGGCTCCTATAAAGACAGCAGCCTTTCTGTTAAGATCTACAATTGTATAATAAACAAAAAAGACAAATGTGGAAGCATACATCAAAGGATAACTGTAAGTATGTGATAATTTTTGCTTACAAAAAATAGCATGAAATGTTATGTGTTGAATCTAAAATAGTAAATGAAATAAATAGTGAACACATTTTTAAATGAATATTTTTACCAATAACATGTAGACAGATATGCATTTAGTGTTGGTCATTGTGGCTTACTGAGCAATATTTGAAGAAAATAACATTTTCTTGATATTAGCCAAGCCATTTTATAAGAGTGCATTTTAAGGCTTCTGAAAAAGATCAATTGAAACTCTTAGCTCTAAATAAGTCATCTTTTTGAGACATTTATAGTGAAGTCTAAAGGACACAATAGATGATTAGTTGCTGTTGGTTCAAAGGATATTTATGAATCAAGCTTAGCTTTTGCCTTTATGTCTACACTAATATTACAATGTTAACATTTCCTACTGAGCTTTTAAGCAAATAACACAAATTCATTAAGTCAAAAAGCAAATACTGTACTTGGCAATAAATCACAATGTAGACTAAGAAGAAAGTTTAGACAAGTACAATGTATTCAGTGTGTTTTATCTATTAATTTAGTAATGCACCATTAAAAGCAAGTCTCCCTCCAGTATCAGAAAGAGTAGGCACAGAGGTTGATTATATTACATTTGACTCTGGCAGAGAATACAAGCACAGCTAGACTGTACAAATTGCATTGAGGTATATTGGTAGCTTCAAAAATTGTTCTGTAAAATTCTTTTACATTAAGTCGATATGTGACTTGAATAAATCTTATAAGGCAATGAATGCAGCCAATAATTAAGTTTTATTTTGTGTTGGGGTTTCTAGTTAGAGGCATAAACTTCTGCAACCCCATGAAAAATCATGGTTCTCAAATGACTTGTGTTCTATATGATAGGAGTCAGTGCCATAACAAGACTCCACTGGGCCCCGATGCAAACTTATAATTGGGCCCCCATATACCTACACCCTCACTGCATCCCAATTCCACACATAATACTTCAGAACACACACACATATATATATAAATATATGTATACATGTCCCACAGACATATGCACACAAACACTATACATGCATGACATCCATATACAAACACATCCCCGTGCATACTGCACACACAATGGCGCAGATTTACTTACCCGGTCCCGTCGAGATCCCACGGTGGGTTATCCGACGTGGATTCGGGTCCAGCACGATTCACTAACATCGAAAATATTCGGGAAACGCGATGAAAGTGGAGTGTTCGGACCCTTTGTAAATGAGCCCCAATATGTATACAGTACAAATTCAGATACAACAACAGCATATAATAAACACTGAATTACAGATGCACATAAATATATTTCCCCACACCAATACCCACACACCTGTACAATACTAATAGCAGTGCCATATATATAAATATATACCAGCACATATACTGCACATTACTAAAGAGCGCCCAAAAATGACTGCACTCCAGGGATGCCGACTTTTATTAAAGGAATATTTAAAATAACCCCAGTGTGACATACATAACATATATATCCAGAATGTACAATGTGTTGTATGACATTCTGCAGAGCCAGAAATAAGTTAAATATTGCTACTGAAAATTGAAATACCACAAGCAAATCCCACTTATTCCTAGTATGGGCAACCTTGGTTCAGGTTGAGGTAGCGGCAATTTGTATTAAGCTGCCATACGATCCCCCCGTGATAAGAGATCGTAATCCTTCTAACCCTATTGCCCAATAGTCTAGCTCTAAATAGCTACAGTTAGCTTATAGTCTCATAATCCCTGTGCTCAGGCTCTACGCGTTTCGCCCTGGATACTAGGGCTCATCAGGAGACATGGAGCCGGGACGCTAGATGCTGTTATGTCTAATCTACTACATACAGACAGAGACAACATAAAACAAAGTAGAACCCCGGCGTCCTGATGGTGGGCGCCGGCGTGTATTAGTCGTAGCCACTGGTGCGGCGGATCAGCCGTCCTTATATTCGGCATGACTCCGCCCCCCGGCCAATGCGGGACCGCACACTGGATGATGCACGAAGCTGCCCACCTATCCGGGGGAGTCGATTGCGAGCTAGAGCACGTCGGCCCCGCTGGTAGGTTGTAAGAGGCGGGGACTGACACCAGCCCACTATTCAGACCCCGCCCCTTCATCAGACGGCGGACAGGTAAATAATTTAGCATAGCAGGAAAAAGAGATAACGGAGCGCCCAGGTATTGACAAATGGGATTGTTACTCTTTAATAATGCTGAAATACAGGAGTTTAAACGGGCAACAGTTAGTCATAAGCCCGGTATGCTCCTGTGAAGATAGTGGATGGATGTCTACTATTTACACATCAGTCTAGATACGAACGATAGACTGATGCCTATGTTGCATTACATAAAGTGTTAGAAATTCAGAGTTAGATAAACGGTGCAAATGATATTGCATCATTTAAACCATCCGGTTTAATGCACTTTATCCGGAATATCCATTGAGATTCTTTTCTCAGGATATTGTTATTCCAGTCCCCCCTTCTTGGGGAGGGTCGAATCCTTTCAATTCCCTGAAACCTCAGAGCATTAAGGTCACCATCATGATGTTGATGGACATGGTTAGCCAGGGGTCTATCCTCGCCCCTTCTGATATTCCCAATATGATCGCGGATTCTTACTCTAAGTTCTTTGATGGTTTTACCGACATAATTTAGGGGGCATGGACAGGTTGCGAGGTAGACCACTCCCATTGTCCTACAATTGATGAAATCTCGGTTAGAGTAGGTGGTGCCTGTTTTGACACTGGAGAAGGTTTTACTTTGATTGATGTGTCCACAGGCCTTACATTTACCGCATCTAAAGGTCCCTTTGATGCTGCATTTTTGTAGCCAGGAATTCTCAGAAATAGCCGATGTGAGATGGCTATGGACCAAACGGTCACCAAGATTCCTTCCTCTTCTGTATGTTATGGAGGGGTGCAATTCAATCCTCTGTTTCAAATCCTGATCGTGTTTCAGGATGTCCCAAAATTTCCTCAAGATATTGTTAATTTCTTGGGCCTTTTCATCAAATGTAGCGATGAGTCTGATTTTATTGTCACCATCACTTCGTTGTTTTGGGACAAGCAGTGAGGATTGATCTTGGTCTCTAGCAAAGGACCTAGCCTCATCCAGAATTTTTTCAGGATATCCCCTCCTCATGAAGCGTGTCTTCAATTCTCTGGCTTTCGTTTCAAAGTCAGAGATATTGGAGCAGTTCCTCCTCATCCAGAGGAACTGTCCCTTAGGGATTCCTTTCTTTAAAGCTGGTGGATGATGGCTTTGCCACATCAGTAGGTTGTTTGAGGCAGTTTGCTTGCGGTAAACCGAGGTGCCTAGGCTCCCATCATTCATGATGGTGATAGCGAGATCCAAAAAAGAGATCGTTTCTGATTGGATTTCTGACGTCAATTTTATGCCTAAGTTGTTGTTATTCAGGACCGTTACAAACTCAGAGAATGATTCTCTGGTATCTGTCCATAACAGCAGGACGTCATCTATAAATCTTGTCCAAAGACATATCTTGGATGTCCATACATCCATTTCCTGGAGTGTTCGGACCCTTAGTAAATGAGCCCCAATATGTATACAGTACAAATTCAGATACAACAACAGCATATAATAAACAATGAATTACAGATGCACATAAATATATTTCCCCACACCAATACCCACATACCTGTACAATACTAATAGCAGTGCCATATATATAAATATATACCAGCACACATACTGCACATTACTAAAGAGCGCCCAAAAATGACTGCACTCCAGGGATGCCGTAAGGGAGATATAGAAATCACTTATTGTATAAATCAGTCGTAGTTCTGACCTTCTTCCTGGCCTTCAGCTTGGTGGCTCCTCACAGATAACAATTCATCTCCATCATTTACAGAACTTTGATAACTTTTCCGGACGTGACATATTGTTACAAAATTCACCATAGGACATCTTCAGCCCCGGGCAGCACATTACAGAACTGTGTCCCTAAAAACACTACATTCACCTACAGTATAATATCACATAGATAAAAACTATCTCCTAAATTATATACAGCAACAGCATTCTCTAATTAATTTAAGTTTACTCCTATTCATTAATTCATGATCAGGTGCAGGGTTACATTTAAATTAATGGGGTACTACTTTGTTAAATATTAAAGTAGCAAAGCAGCCCATCCCTATTATTATATACAGGAGATATTGTTTAAAGTAATACACTACCGCATACCAAAAATCAGTGATTATCTATTATCCCCCCACCCCTATTATTAAGTATAGAAGCCATTATTCTATTATTCCCCCCACCCCCACATTATATACAGGAGACATTATATCCTCAAGCCCCCATTATTATATGCAGGAGCCATTATTCCACCTGCCCCCATTATTATATGCAGGAGCCATTATTCCCCCCTCCCATATAATTATATACAGGAGCCATTATTCCTCCCACCCCCCGTTATTATATACAGGAGCAATTATTCCTGATACCACCCATTATTTTATAAAAGAACCATTATTTCCCCACCCCTATTATTATATACAGGAGCCATTATTGACCCCCACCACTATTATTATTTACAAGAGACATTATTACCCACCCCTATTATTATTTACAGGAGCCATTACCCCCCCTACACTCCTGTTATTATATACAGTAACCATTGTTCCATTATTTCCCCCACATTATATAGAGGAGCCATTATTATTCCCCCCACATCACCTTATTATATATATGGAGACATTATCATCCCCCACACAACTTTATAACAGTACAAAATAAAAAATATATATACTCACCTCACCTCCTTCATTGGCGCTGGCTGAGATCTTCAGTGCAGGGAGTCACGTGGACGCCGTCCCACGCAATCCCGCTGCATAGAGAGACAGAGCAGGAAGTGTCTGCTTGAATCACTTCCTGCTCCATCTTACATCTTAGCTGTGTCTGAGGACAGCTACAATACAGCTGTGAGCTGTAATACAAGGGAACAAGGCGGCTGCACAGATTTTAATCTGTGACAGCCACAAGCGGCGCCCCCCGCTGCCAATGCCAATTGATATTGTATGATTGTGAGTGCCCAGTCGCACATATTGATTTCTAATCATGATGCTTTTATTTTCAGTAATACTTACCCTCATGCTTTTCGTGTTGTTATACACGTTTCCTCATACCACTCAACTTGGAACCACATGCATCATTGCACTGGCCGGCTTCTAACTACACTCATACCTCATGCTGGACTGTATTTTTGCTACTGTACATTGATTCCTGTATATACACAATGCTGTAATATTGACATTATGTATTCATTATTCATTGTTTTTACTTTAGTGCCTGATGAAGGTCTGAATTATTAAGACCGAAACGTTGCATAAATTGTTATTGGATAGCTTATCTCATTAACACTGGAATTAAAAATAAAATAAGAATTCCTTATTTCACAAAAATACAAGGAGTGCCAAGTTTTTAAATAAAAGCTTCCTAAAGAAAGACAGCAAGCAGAGATTTTTAAAATTGATACAGAAAAGATATTGTAAAATATAATAACTTTTCATTGCACAAAAAATATTAATAATTTGCTGTAATGTGCTTAAAGTGGACAACCCCTATAAGTCTAAGGCTGCATTCACACACATGTATGGGGGACGTATATATGGCCGATGTATGTACGGCCGATATACGTCCCCCATACACTTCTATGGGCTCACGGCATGGTACGGGAGCGGTACGGTGCAGCACGCTTCTTCCTGGCCTTCAGCTTGGTGGCTCCTCACAGATAACAATTCATCTCCATCATTTACAGAACTTTGATAACTTTTCCGGACGTGACATATTGTTACAAAATTCACCATAGGACATCTTCAGCCCCGGGCAGCACATTACAGAACTGTGTCCCTAAAAACATTACATTCACCTACAGTATAATATCACATAGATAAAAACTATCTCCTAAATTATATACAGCAACAGCATTCTCTAATTAATTTAAGTTTACTCCTATTCATTAATTCATGATCAGTTTGTGTTGGGGTTTCTAGTTAGAGGCATAAACTTCTGCAACCCCATTAAAAATCATGGTTCTCAAATGACTTGTGTTCTATATGATAGGAGTCAGTGGCATAACAAGACTCCACTGGGCCCCGATGCAAACTTATAATTGGGCCCCCATATACCTACACCCTCACTGCATCCCAATTCCACACATAATACTTCAGAACACACACACATATATATAAATATATGTATACATGTCCCACAGACATGCACACAAACACTATACATGCATGACATCCATATACAAACACATCACCGTGCATACTGCACACACAATGGCGCAGATTTACTTACCCGGTCCCGTCGAGATCCCACGGTGGGTTATCCGACGTGGATTCGGGTCCAGCACGATTCACTAACATCGGAAATATTCGGCAAATGCGATGAAAGTGGAGTGTTCGGACCCTTAGTAAATGAGCCCCAATATGTATACAGTACAAATTCAGATACAACAACAGCATATAATAAACACTGAATTACAGATGCACATAAATATATTTCCCCACACCAATACCCACATACCTGTACAATACTAATAGCAGTACCATATATATAAATATATACCAGCACATATACTGCACATTACTAAAGAGCGCCCAAAAATGACTGCACTCCAGGGGTGCCGTAAGGGAGATATAGAAATCACTTATTGTATAAATCAGTCGTAGTAGACCTTCTTCCTGGCCTTCATCTTGGTGGCTCCTCACAGATAACAATTCATCTCCATCATTTAAAGAACTTTGATAACTTTTATGGACGTGACATATTGTTACAAAATTCACCATAGGACATCTTCAGCCCCAGGCAGCACATTACAGAACTGTGCCCCTAAAAACACTACATTCACCTACAGTATAATGTCACATAGATAAAAACTATCTCCTAAATTATATACAGCAACAGCGTTCTCTAATTAATTTAAGTTTACTCCTATTCATTAATTCATGATCAGAAGTGCAATTTGTTACGCAGAAAACAAGCTGTCACACAGCTTTTTACGTGGAAAATAAAAAAGTTGTAGATTTTTGAAAGTGGGGAGTGAAAGGGGTTAAAGGTTTTGAATAAAATGAATGGGTTCATGTTTAAATGTGTGAAGGTGTATTTCATCAGGGAGAAAAATGAGGCTGAATTTCTTATTCAAAAACTGTCACCACATTTAAGAAGGGTTAAAGAACAATCTTTGAGATTTTAAGAAAAAGTTGTAGGAAAAGAGGTACCGCTCTGATCTTATGGGCCACAAAATTTGCCAGAATTCTGGCTGATTGTCATGGTATGAACTAAATCGGTAAATACAGTGTGTAAAGTGAGACCATATAGGGGCACATTCATAAAGCTGGCTGCGGTAGTTTTCAGACACAGTTTGCACATAAATACATGTGAAAACTGCTTGCACACGTATTTATGATGTGACAGCGTCGGCTTTTTCCACCACAACTCCAAACTCTGCATCTAAAGGGGTGTTCTAGTGCTGATTCCCACCGGGCGCCACATTTATGTCGAAAGTTTGACATAATTGTGGTACATGCCGTTAAACTGAGTGCACCAAGAAAAAAAATAGTGTATTAGATTGGCGCATGCAGAGTGTGTCGGATTATTGAAGACCATGCACCGGAGTGAGGCAAACCGCGTTTAGTGGGGCTTATTGACTAAGGGTCCGCGGCCGCACTTTTGGCGGTTCTTCCTATGTTTTTGGGATTTGACTGGTATTTAACTGAGGATTGTGTCGCACACGATGGGATTGTGGCACGGCTGCGTGGCTGCACTGAAATCGGGGGGTGGGTCATCGGATGATCTGACTGATTCGAGCTGAGCGCAGGATTTAACTTTTAAATTGTGTCGCAAGATCAAGCACTTACATGCACCAGGAAGAAGAAGACGAACTCCGGCGAACCTGAGGGGGGAAGCGACACATGCAGGATATTGGGGACACAATCTTAGTGAATCGTGGCACAGTGCATGATCGTTGGACAATGCACTTTTGTAAACTCCGCAGGAGCGGGTAAGTCAATGTGCCCAGTGTAGTTTGCCTCACGATTGATAAATCTGAGCCACAGATACATATTTATCAGCATTAGACTAATAAAGCTCGAGAATGTTTGTCTAACTTTACACTGTCAAACGTTTCAAATTATAAAATCTACCCCAATGTTTTTTGGTAGTTTCTAGTGTATGTCTACAATACATACAATGTGATCTCTTGAGATTTTATTTTTTTTTAAACAGCTTACAAGCATTCGATTCAATTGTCAATTTCCATTGAAAAGATTTATTAAAAACTTAGAAATGACCCAATTTTCATTTTGGGACATTGGATGTAATATAATAACTTATTAAATTATATCCAAGCAATTCTTCTGATTTGATGGGCTTATCTGATTTGGCTGTGTTATTTATATAATCTCTTACCATAATGGACAAAATCAAAAAGAGGTTTCATTTATTCTTCTTTTCATAGACACAGAATAATATCCTACCCCCACCTGAGCTCACAGCTTTTGTACAGATGCAAATTAACGGGAGATAGCTATTTATAGCTGAGGTTTGTGCTGCACTTATCACAACCACTGCAGACTTTTTAAAGAGAGAGAATGCACATACCGTATATCTTTCCCCAGGAAATAAATTTCCCATCCCAATGCTGCCTGGACCGTCACATGCAACATTGATTGTCTGTTATATTACATTTATTAAGGAGTGATAACTTGTAATAATTGGATGTTAAATTAAAGAACTCTTTCCTAGTTATTGCCGTCTCAATTATAATTGTCATTTGCTGGCAGTTATGATGATATATGAGGGTTGTATTTTACTCAGTCGACCATGACCCGGTGAGTAATATTCCCTCAGCTATAGGGGCACTGATGCGCTCGCTGGCTCTTAATGTAGTAGCTCAGTAGCTGATTGGAATATTAAGTTTCTGAGAGACTAACAGACGCACAAATCCACATGGATATACATTACTGCACAGTTGAGAGTTCCCTCTGGCTATTTCTTTTTCTCTCTGCTGGTACATGTCCAACTTGTTTCGGTTTTGTTTTATGGTTATAGGAATCAGGTTTATGTGGTAAGTTGTAAAGTCATAAAACCTGGGGAAAAGACAAAGTCGCTTTCACTTAAGAATCACTTCTTCTAATTAGCTCCACGCAAAAGCATAGAGAGATTAAAGCCATGAAAATTCTATTATGTGGTGATAAGTAAATTTTGCATCCAGTCATTAACTACTTTTTTTCTCCATTTTAAAAGTGTGAAAATACGAAATGATTAATAACAAAAAATTGCCTGGTGTTTATATTGGTGAAAAAATAAATAAGAAGAACAAAAAGTCAATATTGATTACACCAGTTATTAAATATGTAAAACTATATAACAAAATAAAAATTTCATTCAGAACTTTTGATGCATTGCAAATGTTTCTTTTTAATATAATAGATTTTCATCGTAATAAATAATTTGCTATTACTGAAATAAAAACTATTGCTGAAAATCTGTTGCATGTATAGCTCGTCATCTGATGGTGAAATCAACTTGACCATTATTATGCATGGATTATATGTATTTGTACAACATCTATTACTAAATTCACACTGCACATGCGGATAACATTCAGGTGGACTGTTTGCCAAAGCAAACCTATGTCTTCCATTGATTAGCATAAAAAAACAAATATATATATATATATATATATATATATATATATATATATATATATATACTGCGTGTGTTCATACATAATGCTTGATTTTTACAAGCATTTGTCATGAACAGGTTAAGCAGTGTACATTAAATATCTCTTAAGTGGACAGAAACAAGGTCAATTCTTTCGCTAACAATTAATAGTCAGGGGACCTATTTTCTTTGAGTTTCATATTAATATTTTTAAAGGCTGTCATTTGGCACTAGCTTGCAGGCAGCAGTGATTTCTTCTTATAGAGGTGACCTCTCTACCATTAAATTCCATGTCATTGTATGAGGAATATGCTTGCCTCGACAGGTAGGTTGACTGCATCTTCTGACCTCCAGTGTTCTCATACTGTGAATCAAGCTGAGCACTACTTTGAAATACTGTTCATTAACAGCATGTTTAGCAGCAGGACCGTCCTTTCTGTTTTTCTCTGGAAAATAAGATTTTACACATTCAGGGGATGAACCTTCATGTTAGATGTAAATAGTAATCTGTATTGTAGTTTATACCCTTTTTATTTAATGTTACTGTGTGGGTGTACATAACATGTGTTACATATTACTATGACTACGGTATGTGTGTTCTATAGGTAGTTAGTCCTCACAGGGATCCAAATATTAAAACAGTTCAAGAGGGTCACAAACATAAATTGATGTTTATTGTGCACTTTTAAATCATTACAATGAATGAGAGATACAATCATTATGAGCCGGTGCTGATTCCTTGCATCAGGCTGGTTGTATCCTTCCTAATGATGATCTGATTATGGGACAGGGTGGGGTCAGGAATGTATTTTAAAGCCCTGCTTCTACTGCGATAGCCAAGCTCTGAGATTCTTCCAGGTGTTAAGCAAGGAGAAGGGTTCTCCAGATGGACCATTGACCATAAATTACATGTTTATAGAGATCCAATGTGTCTGCATGGCAGGGGGCCATAAAAAAGTTCCCCAAGTCTACATATAAGTATCTGCCTGATGGACAACTTTTGAGTTATGGAATTATTGATGCTCTTGTACTATTTTGAATACCACTATGTGTTTGGACAGTACAATATAGTACTATAGGATAACATGCAGTAGCATAACAAGAGGGCCCTGGTAGAAACTTATCACCAGGGCCCCATATTCCTAAACTCATGCTGACAGCCCCTATCCCTCATACTTAACTTCAGAAAAAACATTTTATATATACGCCTCACCTACTTGCGCCCCTTGCCCTCATATATCCCTTTAGACCAACTGCACCCACCAACCCCCTCCCACAGTACTGGCCCGCCCCAACATACACTCTAGGGACTATTTATCAGGGCTACTGCACAACATAATAGACCTGAAATAATTGCAAATGCTAGCTTACAGTGAGCACGTGCGACTATTTTCCCCTACCCGTCACCTTCACACCAGGTGGGTATGATGGGGCATGAACGGGGCCGGACCCATCTACAGGGGGGTGGGTGCAGCCCAGGGGGCGTGGCCTGTGCAGAGGTGCCTTTGTCCCATGGCGACTGCCTGCTGCAGCTGCCACTCTTTTAGTATGTGGAGTCGTTCTACCTGCCCCTGGACTGAGTAGGATGTAAGTTCGACGCAATGCCACGACGGACACGAAGAAGAGGACAACTGATACATTAAAGAATAAAGAAAATATGGTATGACGGCAAGGCAGATGACTGCAGATCCCCGTCCAGCACAATCGCGTGCTCGAGAGAGTCACGGGAGGAAGACCACAGACGAACACACAGACGTACGGGAAGAGAAAGGGCGAAGGAGACCCCAGGTGAGCGAGAGGGCTGAGATAATGCGGGACTGGGTGACAGACGGCGCGTGTAAGCAAGACGAGAGTGGAGGTCGCAAACGGCCCCGACGACGGCCAATGATAAAGTCGCAACAGCAGCGATCGCCTCTGTCTTACCCTGTGCAAAAGGCGCACAGATCTGCAGGAACCATTGGGGACCCCAGTGATATAGCAGAAACACTAGCATACAAGGCGGTATCATTAGCACTGATGCATGAGTAGCTTCGGACATCCCCCCGCCCTCATTCATCTACCGCAAGTCCTCGCCCTGTGCGCCCGCATCTCCTCACAAAGTCCCCATGTGGTCAGCGGAGACCCTCTCATTACCCTCCCTACCCCCTTCCGTCGCGCCCTTCGTTAATCGTACACGGTCCCCCACCCGCCAGCGACCTAGATTCGCGTGTTGCACGCCAGGCCCTTGCGCCAAACGTGTCTCGCAGTCCCCTTTCGCCCCCTCCCCCCTTATAGTGCTAGTGTACCCGGACAAGCTGCGAAGAAGCGGAGCCCCGCGCTTTTGATATCGGAGGCCCACTTCCTTTCTTCTGGCCACTGTTGATGATCTTTTTATGGGGTCTTCCTGGGTGCGCGTCGACAAAGCAGGGGAGGCGATAGCGGAGAGGTGGTTGAGGACACGTGTGTACTGCTAGTGCAGTAGGCGGACGAAGTAGCGGTATCATGAGGAAGACAGAGCGCCTCTCTCCCCCGATCTGAGTCGTCCATGTTCATGCCCCGCCCCGTCTCACCCCCGTCTTCCGCCCCCGACTCTAGACGGTGAGACCGCTGTGGGACGCATGAAGCTACAAGCAGTGGCCTGTGGCGGTGTGTTTTAAGCTGAGACTCCGACAAATAATGCGGGGTGATTCCCCATACTTGAGGGGAGCCGATTAGCGGTATGGGTATACTCCCGAACCAAAAAGGCAACCCTCCTCCGCGTGCACCACCGGGAATAAGGTAACTGTACCCCCCCACCACCGCTTCGAAGGTCACTTCACCCCTGGGCTCACGGACGCGAGAGGAGAGAAGAGCCGCCATTTTGTTCCCCAATTTGGTGTGTTCCCTAGCATGAGGAGTGTTATGGAGGCGTGGGGACCGCCTGCGCCACACCCGGGCCTTTTGCGATTTTTTCTCTGCCACACCTCGTTCGTCCCCCCACCCCTTCGATTCACACCGTCGTGGGGGAGGAACAGATGTGTTTGCAGTCCGTTAGTATGCAAAAGAGAGGAAACACCACCAGACCCACATACAGTCGCCGCCCCCCCCTTTTGCTACAATTCCTTTATTTTCAACATTCAAAATCTCTACTTTTTGTGCAGATAGGCAAAGCACCCCAAATAAATTCATAACTTACATTACCCAAATGTCTGCTTTATTTTGCCATGGTTTTTTAAGACCACATATTACTAGCGTTAAGAGGGCTTCAGAATTTAGGTGCCATTTTTCAATTTTTTGTTAAATCACCAAAACCGTATTAGATGGACTGCTTCCATTCTAATGACACTGAGAGGCGCCTAATATAGCAGACTCATAAATTACCCATTTTGGAAAACTGCCACACAAACCCCCAAAATGGAGGTGCAGTCTGCATTGTATATTTTTCACAATACACTCATTTTGGTAAAAGAATCATTACATGGATATTATTTATGAAAACTCCACAAAGTTTTGATACCATATTTCCCGAGTACGATTTACCTAATGTGGTGGTAACCTTGTATGGGGCACCGCGCCGGATAGAGGGAAGGAGGCGCCGCTCACAGATTGCTATGTCACCTTGTACAGGCTATAATTTTTCTTTTTTTTATTGTGGACCTATAGGGGCTTATTCTTTTGCCACATGAAATGCACTTTTCTGGTACTAAGTTGGGAGCATTATGGCAACTGGTGAGATTTAATTAACTCTTGTGTGGTGGAAGAATGAATCCTAACTTTTAGGAAAATTTTATGTGTTTTTTTGCCGTTAACCCGATACCATCAAAATGTATAGTACTTTTATTCTTATGGAGGCGCCACATACGAAATACTTTCACTATAATATTGTTTATTGTTTTCCAATTTCTACGACCTCAACCGTAACTTTGGCAAATTGGTTATATTTCGATCACCAGTCTTTCTATGGTAATCTTTGTATTTTTCACCTCGCAAATCCCTCCGTTACGGGCCTTCTTTTGTGCGCCTGATTAGTTCTTTTTAGTGGTCTTATTTTAGATTGCGTAACTTTTTTAAATCACTTTTTAGAGCATTTTTAAAGGGCATTAATAAAAAATCATCTTTTTTTCAGAGAGAGTTTTTTGAGGTTGTTTTTTACGGGGTTCACTTTGCGGATCTAATAACGATTCTTTTTTATTATGCAGATTGTTACGGACGCAGGGATACCAAATATGTGGGGGTTTTGTGTATTTTATTCAATTGTACTGAATAAAAACTAATTTGGAGAAAATCTTATTAATTTTAGCATCACCATCTTTTCATATGCATAACTTTTTTATTATTTGTTTTTTGGGCTGACAAATCTGGTTTTAGGGGCTTATTTTTTGGTTGACCCTAGAGAACAGTGTTCTTTTAGTGGGTATTTTAGAGGGCCATACATTTTTGTTTGTAAATCACTTTTTAGGGCATTTTTTATAGGGTATTAATTTTTAAAAATGATCTTTTTTCAGAAAGGTTTTTTGCGTATGTTTACGTCCGGTGTTTACAGGGGGTCCCTAACAATTCTGTTTTATTATGCAGATTGTTATGGACGCGGCAATGCCAAATATGCTGTTTTTTTTTGTGTTTTTATGTTTTTTATACTTTATTAAGTGTTTTTATGGGAAAGTGACATTTTAAGGGCTTATATTTTTAGGTATTTTTTATTTATTATAAAGTGCAGTGTTAAGTGTTTTTGCATATTTTTACTTATACATACTTGAACTTAAACCAGCGATTGCAAGAGGATCGGATCCCCCGGTAAGCGGCACAGAGAATCCGATCCATAGGGGGAAGACTCTAACACGCTTGTAATGCTTGACCGCGGAGTGTAAGGGGTTAACACCCGCGATCGGAGTCGGCTCCGATCGCGGGTGTTACAGCCCGGTGTCAGCTGTACTAGACAGCTGACAGCCGCTGCTTCTGGTACTGGCTCCATTCGTGAACCGGTGCCTGAAGCAGGACGTTATAGTGCGTCCTGGTGCGCTAATTATCTAGCCACCGGGACGTACTATAACGTCCTGGTGCGCCTAGGGGTTAAGACCTAATCGTAAATGTTACTCCACTGTGCCAGAGTGGTCAGAGGTGGCCCTCACAAATAATGAATAAATACCAAAACAAAACCTACAAAAAGAGGGGGATCCATAGCAATTATAGTCTTTAAAAAATAGAAAAACTTTATTGATAACCAAATAATTATTTAAAAAAAATATTAAAAATTCCAGGAGAGTCTATACATGAACATCCCAGGTAAGGGTACGCAAAAGATATATACAGGTCTTTCTCAAGGGGTAAAGACCTTGAGAAAGACCTGCAGGTTGAAACGCGCACTGGGGGCTGAACACCAGGTACTGTGGTCCATAAGATTTCCCTTTCACAGGTTTTTATCCCTATTATGGGTTTGATATAATTTCTACCATATGTATGTTTACTTTCAGCACTCATTTATATGATTACTGTGTCTGGGAATGAGTTTACTATGAAGTGTAGTACATACACTTCGGAACCACTCTGTATATATCTTTTGTGTACCCTTACCTGGGATGTTCATATATTGTCTCTCATGGAATTTGTATTATTTTTTTAAATAATTATTTGGTTATCAATAAAGTTTTTCTATTTTTTAAAGACAATAATCGCTATGGATCCCCCACTTTTTGTGGGTTTTGTTTTGGTATTTGACTTTTCATATGTCCAAGATTAGATCTTAAAGATTAATCAGATGCAACACTTAAAAATGGATGCGTGGCTAATTTTGCTAAGCAAGTGGAAAAGTTGCAAATTTACAAATGTCTACCAAAAAGTCGCAAATATGAGAGATAAATGACATTGTGGACAACAGCCAGCCAGAAATATGTAGTGTCCAGAAACCAGCTCACCCTTAAATATAGTGTCCAGCAGCCACCCAGTCCCCCTTATATATAGTGTCCAGGGGGCAGTGCGATGTAGACCTACATACATAGATTCAAGATACCCTGTGCCAGATGCCGCAAAGCAGCAACAGAACAGAGCCTTCTCCATTTTTCACAGTATGGACATTGTTCTTTGCAATATATGCTTCATTTTCCCATCCGTGAACATGAGGCTGATGTGCCTTATCAAACTGTTCGATTTTACTCTCATCTGAACATAGGAAATTCTCTCAAAAGCTTTGTGACTTGTCAACATGTAGTTTTGGAAATTCCAGTCTTGTTTCTATATGATTTGTTTTCAGCACCCATGTCCTCCTTGGTCGGCTCCCATTAAGTCCACTTTGGTTCAAACAATGATGGATGGTGCAATCTGACACTGATGTTCCTTGAGCTTGAAGTTCACTTTTAATCTCTTTAGAAGTTTTTCTGGGATCTTTTGTTACCTCCATACTGGTGCAGTATTAATGTACTATGCTTTGTTCTGGTGAAGTATACGTGTAAACCTGTATTATAATAGTTCTTGACAGACACAATATTATAATTTGGAAGACACTGCACATTTTAATTAAAGTGGGGACACTGTATATGTTATAATTAATTTGGGGGAGCAATGTAGAGCATTTTTTATAGGGTATTAATTAAAAATGATCTTTTTTCAGAATGTTTTTTGCGTATTTTTCCTCCGGCGTTTACCGTGCGGGTCCAGTAACAATTCTGTTTTATTATGCAGATTGTTATGGACGCGGCAATGCCAAATATGCTGTTTTTTTTGTGTTTTTATGTTTTTTATACTTTATTAAGTGTTTTTATGGGAAAGTGACATTTTAGGGGCTTATATTTTTATGTATTTTTTATTTATTATAATGTGTAGTGTTAAGTGTTTTTGCATATTTTTACTTATACATACTTGAACTTAAACCAGCGATGCCATGGAGACCGGGCAGCTCCGGGGCACATGCCAGTCCTCGGAGCTGCCCAGAAGAGGATCGGATCCCCTGGTAAGCGGCACAGGGAATCCGATACATAGGGGGAAGACCCTAACATGCTTGTAATGCTTGACCGCGGCGTGTAAGGGGTTAACACCCGCGATCGGAGTCGGCTCCGATCGCGGGTGTTACAGTGCGGTGTCAGCTGTACTAGACAGTTGACAGCCACTGCTTCTGGTACTGGCTCCATTCGTGAGCCGGTGCCTGAAGCAGGACGTTATAGTGCGTCCTGGTGCGCTAAGTATCTAGCCACCTAATCGTAAATGTGACTCCACTGTGCCAGAGTGGTCAGAGGTGGCCCTCACAAATAATGAATAAATACCAAAACAAAACCTACAAAAAGAGGGGGATCCATAGCAATTATAGTATTTAAAAAATAGAAAAACTTTATTGATAACCAAATAATTATTTTAAAAAAATATTAAAAATTCCATATACATGAACATCCCAGGTAAGGGTACACAAAAGATATATACAGGTCTTTCTCAAGGGGTAAAGACCTTGAGAAAGACCTGCAGGTTGAAACGCGCACTGGGGGCTGAACACCAGGTACTGTGGTCCATAAGATTTCCCTTTCACAGGTTTTTATCCCTATTATGGGTTTACTTTCAGCACTCATTTATATGATTACTGTGTCTGGGCATGAGTTTACTATGAAGTGTAGTACATACTATTGTTATTAGCTCCCTTTGGAACCACTCTGTATATATCTTTTGTGTACCCTTACCTGGGATGTTCATGTATTGTCTCTCATGGAATTTGTATTATTTTTTTTAAATAATTATTTGCTTATCAATAAAGTTTTTCTATTTTTTAAAGACAATAATCGCTATGGATTCCCCTCTTTTTGTGGGTTTTGTTTTGGTATTTGACTTTTCATATGTCCAAGATTGGATCTTAAAGATTAATCAGATGCAACACTTAAAAATGGATGCATGGCTAATTTTGCTAAGCAAGTGGAAAAGTTGCAAATTTACAAATGTCTACCAAAAAGTCGCAAATATGAGAGATAAATGACATTGTGTACACAGCCAGCCAGACCCCCCATTTGTAGTGTCCAGAAGCCAGCTCACCCTTAAATATAGTGTCCAGCAGCCACCCAGCACCCAGTCCCCCTTATATATAGTGTCCAGGGGGCAGTGCGATGTAGACCTACATACTGGGGGAAGTGTGCTGGACAGCTATATACTGGGGGCAGTGTGCTTGAAATCTATATACTGGGGGAAGTGTGCTGGATACCTATATACTGGGAGCAATGTGCTAGATACCTCTATACTGGAGAGCAATGTGCTGGGCACCTATATACTGGAGGAAGATATATAAATCCACAATTGTCATAGTAATAACTTGTATCTGACAAAAGTAAAGATTCAAGATACCCTGTGCCAGATGCCGCAAAGCAGCAACAGAACAGAGCCTTCTCCATTTTTCACAGTATGGACATTGTTCTTTGCAATATATGCTTCATTTTCCCATCCGTGAACATGAGGCTGATGTGCCTTATCAAACTGTTCGATTTTACTTTTATCTGAACATAGGAAATTCTCTCAAAAGCTTTGTGACTTGTCAACATGTAGTTTTGGAAATTCCAGTCTTGTTGCTATATGATTTGTTTTCAGCACCCGTGTCCTCCTTGGTCGTCTCCCATTAAGTCCACTTTGGTTCAAACAATGATGGATGGTGCAATCTGACACTGATGTTCCTTGAGCTTGAAGTTCACTTTTAATCTCTTTAGAAGTTTTTCTGGGATCTTTTGTTACCTCCATGCTGGTGCAGTATTAATGTACTATGCTTTGTTCTGGTGAAGTATACGTGTAAACCTGTATTATAATAGTTCTTGACAGACACAATATTATAATTTGGAAGACACTGCACATTTTAATCAAAGTGGGGACACTGTATATGTTATAATTAATTTGGGGGAGCAATGTTTAAAAAAGATCTGTCACTCAAAATAAACGCACTTGGAGCTGCTTACTAAATAAGCAGCTCCTAGCACTACCCTATTTTTAGCAGTGATAAACTGCTAGCTCTATCAGAACCCTCTGATAAAGCTAGCAGACTCTGCAATGCCGTACAATAGGAATGCCGAACTGAGCTCACAGCAGTTTGGTGTATTCATGAGGGGGTGGTCTGAGGCACTGCTTCTTCCTGGGACTGCCCCTCCCATGCCATAGGCTGGCGAAGCTTCATGCAGCAGTCTCCGCCTACTAGTCCCTTCCCCTCATGTATACGCCGGACCGCTGTGAGCTCACTCTGGTGTTCCTATTGTGCAGGGCTGCAGTGTTGGAACCCTCCGCTAAAGCTAGCAGACACTGCAATGCCGTACAATAGGAATGCCGGACCAAGCTCACAGCAGTCATGCGTATTCATGAGGGGGTGAGGCTAGGAGGCCAGCCTATGGCATGGGAGAGGCAGTCTGGGGAAAAAGCAGCGCCTCAGACTGCCCCCTACAGTGGTCCGTCATACATATTGTATTGCTAAAAATGGGGTAGCGCTAGGAGCTGCTTACTTTAGTGACAGATGATCTTTAAGCTATTGTAGTAGGACTGTGCTGCACACACTATAATCCATACATAAATGCATGTCTCAAATATGTTTAATTTGGTGGGGACTGCTTATGCTATAATAGTGTTGCATTGTATATATATATATATATATATATATATATATATATGACCTTGGTGGATTTTTTGAGATTAGTACCAAGTACATAGAAACTACCCTGTATAGATATATACTCACACTTCTCTTCTCACCTTCACTCTGAGTAACTGCTGTAGTTCTTAAACAGAATTTTGCTATTTTCACTTCTAATACAGGTGAAGAGCTGTAAAGAGCTCCTTTACCTCCTCTAATTTCTTTATATGTATTTCTTAATTTCATGCTTTAACACATAGGAAGACTAATGGTCATATGTGGAAGGCAAGTAACCAAGGAGTACAGAACATTGACAAGACCCCCCTCTTCTGGAGGAATAGGACTTTCAAATATTAGTATGACTATAAATCTATTCACACAACTAGCTCTGCCAACTGGATGAACGCCAAGGACATCAAATGGGATTTGGTATCCACATGAATTCTCCTGAGATCTGTACTATTTGCTGACAAAGATACACTCAAGAAAATAACTGTAGTCAGAAACTCTTGGCACCTGCCTATCTCTGAAGGCAAAACATCTACCTCCAAATTCACTTTTGCCACACTTGTAAGATTAGGAATTTCATGATGCTAATGTTGAGTTTCTCACAAATAGGAAATTACTAAAAAAAACTAGTTAATTGCAAGGATATGCTATTCCTTTAAGGTGGTCAGTTTGGGAACAATTCTCCAAAGAGCAGGTGGCCAGGGTCACTCTTTAAAATAAGCTGGTGCCGGAGCTTACTTTCGTTAGTGTCATAAACTGCTGTATCGCGGTTTAAACACTTTTTAATCTTTATAACTGAAGCAGCGTGACATCACCGGCTCTCCGGCACTTCCTATGTAGGCGCATGGTCGCGCGGCATGGTGCGCTGAAGCTGCTTCAGCTATAAAGATTAAAAAGGGTTTAAACCGCAATACAGTGGTTTATGACACTAATGAAAGTACGCTCCGGAATCAGCTCACTCTGAGCTGGTGCTCGGTATTTGCATCTTACACCTACCACTTCAAGTGGTAGGTTTCCTTTATGCAACTCCTGATACAACCTATGTCCTTCTGGTATCCCCTCTTGTATGTTAAATTGAACCTGTGTACTTACAAAATAATTGCCTTCAAAGACCTCATGCACACCACCGTATGCGTACTTCAGTCCGGTTTTCTCAAAATCGGGACCTGTGTACAGTGGCATAACTAGAAGCTGATGGGCCCAGTGCAAAGTCTGTGCCAGGCCCCCAACTATAATGTATGGTTTATAGTAATAGTCTTCTCATATGGGAAAGTGACACCATAAGGGCCCCCTAAACCTCTAGGGCCAGGGTGCGACCGCAACCTCTGCACCCCCTTAAGTTACGCCCCTGCCTGTACACCTGTATGTAACTGGTATGCAACCGTAAGCAAGCCATATCCGCAAATAAATATGGTGAGCTGATACCCACGTGACCAGGTCTCCTGCACAACCCACTGCAAAAACTGGACACATGCAGAGCACAACACTGTATGAGACCATTTTTTGTGTTCCCGTAGACTTCTATGGAAGTTTTTTTGAATTGCGGTCTCACACCCAGTTCAGGGTGCAGTAAGAAATTTGGCTATTATATAGATAGTTGCATTTCCATTAAAGTCAATGGAGCTGTGTTTTAGACCCCCCAAAAACCTTGCAATGGCCGGTTTTGTGTCTAAAAAGAAAACATTGTGTGCATGATGCCAAAGTCACATGAAAATGAGCAAAGTAGAGTCATATTTTTCCTGAAATGAGGCACTTTTAGAGGCCGAAGTGGGATTGTCACTTCAGATGCCCTTTTCTTCAGATGTATAGTACCTAGAAAAATAAAATGCTTTTGGTGTCATTAAAAATAAGAATCTTACCAAGTAGTTTTGGAATTAAATAAAAACCTATACTTGGGAATAAATGACATCTGTAAGTAATTATAATAATAGTGCAAAATGTTATGTTTATTGGCAATTTAGCAGATAGATTCCTGGAAAACACTTGAGAGCATATTTCTTCTGAAAAACAAAGGGAGTCTTGCCAAGTGAGGCAACACGGGATCACTGGATCAGAGCTACTAGTGTCTCTTGTGTCATTGCTATAGGTGACTGACTGTCATATGTGGTCACCAAATTATTATACCTTTGTCTTTGGCAGTGTTTCAACCCACAGAAAAGGCAGGATTGAAAGGGTCAACCATGCTGAAAACCCAACGCTCATTGAACCCACACAGAACCTTCACCTACATTCTATTTTATTTATTATTGTATTATTTATTATTATTTTTTGCCAATGAATGTGAGACTTTTTTTATTACAATTTAAGTTTAACCCATTCACTGATTTGTATAGTGGAGGTGAAATTATTTATAGTCACTCATGCTGGAAATATATACTGCTGCCAGTGCTAAAAAGGAGGGGGGAAAGAGCAAATGATGCAAAACATGACAAGAAATACAGAAGATGCTGTACACCACCTTAAGTCATTTGCACATGGCTAATTATTTTTTAGGAACCTTTGCAGTTCATCTTTTTTGTGAATCACAGACTTATGCAGTGATTTTAAAGGAAACCTACCATGAGGAATTTACTATCAGAAGTAGATCTGATGGTAAATTCCTCCTGCATTTCTCTGCCCTAATCTGTAATTTAATAATCCTGGAACCTAACCGAACTTGTTAAAAAACTTTATTTTAGCAATATGTAAATTAACTGCAGAGGCTACTGGGGTGTTTACTAGCCTGGCCAGAAACTGGGAGTTAAAGCTACTCCACGCCCCAGTAGCCTTTGGAGTTAATTTACATATTACTAAAATAAAAATTTTTAACAAATTAGGTTAGGTTCCAGGAATATTAAATTACAGATTAGGGCAGAGGCAGGCAGGAGGGATCTACCATCAGATCTATTTCTGATATTAGATTGCTCATAGTAGGTTACCTTTAATGGATCCAAGCAAATTAAATAGTTTTTTTTACTAATCTATATGGAGGCTGTAGAAAACTTACAGGTCCTATTATTGCCCGTGTTTGCTGTGCATGTCTTAGCATAGAAATCTATGTGAATATGCAAAAAACTGATTAAACAAATGTCATCCATGTGCTGTCTGTATTTCTGGATCAGTTAAAGGGGGATCAGTTAACTACAGTGGTAGCAGCCAAAGCAGCCGCTATGGGGCCCACAATGTAAGGGGGCCCCGTCATACAACCTAACACTAAAGAATGGAGGATGTGCACCATATCATGCTGCACATTGTACAGCATAATATGTATACAACATATATGTGATGTATATATCCTGTATATCCGTGTGTATCTTTGACATGTACTGTATATGCTGTATGTGTATATGGTGTATGCTGTGTATATATGCTGTAAGTCTGTGTATGTTTAGCTGCAACATCTTGAACTTCACAGCTTGTACAGCAGATATTGTGAATTTAGAAAAGTGGCCGAAGTTTTGTTTTTTTACATTGATTTTGAATATTCTGAGCTGTAATAATTACACAATAGACTCTGCACAGCCAGAGTGTCGACACACAATAAATAAGTTATGTACTCTAAAGAAACAAGAAGTGTGTCATAAGACAATTTGGGACAATATACCTCTTTATTTAGACAAAAAAAACATGTCTCATCTAACACAGGGATGGTGGACACCATGAAAACAATTAAAAATGTACCAAGTACATGTAGTAGTCAATAAGTTGGTTCAACCCTGTAAGGTTACCCAACAAGACACCTCCTTCAGTGAAGGATATATACAATATCTGAGTTACACCTAGTAGTTAGTAAACAAACTAAGTAACATACAGTGAATAACAACTTCTGTGCCTATAACATTTGTATGAGACTATGCATACACAGTATTAAGCCATGGCTAAAAAGTCATATCACCAAAATTATTGCATGCTCTCATACATTACAGGTCAGTGCATGGGTCAAGAATGTGTAAGTCGGCGTCTTAGGTCATGTAACATCGGGATGATTCAGGGGTTGTGAAGGAGGTGGAAACATGTGAGAGGGACAACACTGAAAATAAAGTACTCCAGTATTAAAGAATTCTCAATACTCATTACCATCTACATAAAGATTCCACACTCAGGCATATAGATATAATTCTGTAAAATTGTCTAAAGTCAGTTGCCAGAGTTTGGTCCATTAATTGGAGGGATTTCCTAGACCGAACCTTTAGACCACTGGATCGAACTAACATGCTGAGTTCAGATCAGTGATAAGAGGTTCGGTCCGACCAGTTAATGTTCATATTGTAAATGGCCTATGACAGTGATGGCGAACCTTTTGGAGACAGAGTGCCCAAACTACAACCAAAATCCACTTATTTTCCCGTGAAGTGCCAGCATGGCATTTTAAGCAGTAACTTATTGCTGCCTGTTCTTCCACATCTTTCAATTGTATCGCCCCCCTGAGGCCACCAATACAGTTGAAAGAAGGGGGGCAAATTCAGACTCTCGTTGTAGCTTCTCTCCAGGGTCTCTCTGTAGAGAAAGAATGGTGGGTCCAGCAGGATGACCACCAAAGATAATGTATTTCTGTCCACACCTTCTCTTTTTTCCCGCAGTTCCTTACAGCCAATGAAATGTTCCTTTAAAATAGCGCTGAGAGCAGCATCTCTTAAGTTGCCTGGGACTTGGTCCCATTTGGTGAAATCTGTCCTGGGGTGATGGTCTGAGTGCCCACAGAAATGGCTCTGAGTGCCACCACTGGCACCTGTGCCATAGGTTCGCAACCACTGGCCTATGAGAAAAAAAGAAATCAATAAATAATGAAGAATTATGCTATAGATAACATTTACAAAAAGTTATGTTAATTTAACAAATCCACTCAATAAAAGAAACTGCGAAGTGTATGATAGAGAAAGATTGGAGAACTTAATAAACAGGTTTTCCATCCTTGTGTAGGCTGTTTGCACTGCAGTGGAATAAGCAGCTTGAAAGTAAACAGTAACGGAAACCTATTCTCATTAGACTAATTCACGAATAAATTACCATATTCAATGGCCTTATTTTTACTGCTCATTAACAGGCCCGTGATAGGATGATAATTATGGGATTTTAAGTGGCTAATGGCAGCTGGGGCGTCAAAAGCAGTTTTTACAAATCTGTTTATGGCATGGAAGGTGACAGAAGGATGAAAATGTTCCGAGCTGGAATCGCACTTTGGAAAAAATAGACTGTAATTGCTCAGTATTTATTATAGACGAGGAAAGGCCATAATTTGTAAGTGAAAGTTTCAAACATATGGAATTATATTTCTATACTGGTCAAGATAAGATGACAGAATTAATGGCATTTCTTTTAAATCCTGCTTTTGCTCATGTGCTTATATTTCCAGGAGCATTTCATTCATTACTCTAGGGGTTAAATACTATTGCAAGGGGCCAGATGAAATTATGATATCCAAATCATTAATTAATCATATTTTATGCTTGTAGCATTAAAACATCATTGAAAGGACAGAGCTTAAGGTACATCTTGGGTCCTCTATCCCCATCGCCTGCCCTGTTGCTGCCGGCTTGGATACAGTAGAGAGAATTTGCTCATTGACACTTTGTAAATGACTATACTAGGTGCAGTTTGCCTCACAAATGTACAGGTCTTGGCAGATTACTGAACACTGGTGCAAGGTCTTCAATTATCTGACGCACCCTGCACTGCTCTGAAAATGTGCACCATTTTATTTTTCAAGTACCTTTAATATGCAGCAAGCGACACAATTGTGTTGAGCTGCTGTATTAAATGTGGCGCAAACTCTGACTAAGCACTAACGCTCCCCTTTAGGTGCACATTTTTTCTGTTTTGTCAGACACAGTGCAGCCACGATATACACTAGGCAGTTCCATAAGTGGCTTCTAGCAACTCTCAGGTGACAATTCTGCTTCTTAAAATATGTCTGAATCCACAACTGAAAGCTCTGTGGATCCGGCATAAATAAAAAAAATGCTATTTTTTCTTTAAAAAGAGGATACAATATTTTTAAATTAAATTTTTTTCAATATCATTCTTTACTAGACTAATATCACACACTGAAAATGTTACATAAACTATAGGAAAGGAGTCATAGGTGTAACGATACACAGACAACAGAACTAGAGTCTCTGTGGGAAGAGTCTGTGAGGAGGAGTCTGTGGACTAGTGGACCCTCCGGACCACTGCAGGAGACGGAGATGTTACTAGCCAACACCTGAGTCTTCACCAGAGCCCGCCACCAGAGCTTCACCACAGTCCGAACCTGGGATTCTTCCAAGTACTGCTTGTAAGAATGAGCTGGAAGCCACGGCAGGCAAGCAGAAGCTGGCACACGACCCAGGCAGACAGGAACGGAAAAGTCCTTGGAGGAGAGCTGGTGGCATGGAGATGTCTGGGAACACTGGGGACACGGGAGCCACCAGGAGCGCTGGAGACAGGAGATCGTCTGGGAACGCTGGAAACCGGAGAGCGTCTGGGAACGCTGATGGATTTCTTAAAAGCAGCTTTAGGAAGCTAGGCCTGGAAACACTGAAAGATCCTAGGGCAAGGCAGGAAGGGAGGTGCCGGAATATAAGGGTGAGGCCGGATTAGCCAGCCCCAATCAGGAGGATGCGGGCCCTTTAAGACTCGGAGAGCCAGCGCATGCGCGCCCTAGAGAGTGGGGACGCATAAACTTTAAGGAATGAAAGAAATGGAAATTACATAGGAAACTGGGGAAGTATGTAAAAGACAAATGTCAAAGTTCTTTCCTGTTTTTTAAGCACTTTCTTTCCATTAGACACCATGGAGTAGAATTATACAAGTCAGTCAAAAACAAGGTGTGTCATGTGATACTCTGATTGGATGGAGCAGCAATGCCATCAGATGCAGTGCCTACTGTAGGATAGTATACCCCATGTAAATTACATTTCTAATCTATTACTTGTACAATAGGTTAACTGTTTCCCATACAAGTGGATAACAATGGATTTGTCCAAGTATTTCTAAATGATACAGAATAATTTAAAGTGAAAAAATATAAGAAAGAGTAGAAGACTATTATAACCTGTTGTACAAACTGTAACTCAAAATCAGTTCATGATAAGAAAACCCTTGTTATGTATTGTAAGTGTTAATCAAAAGAGGGTATTCTAGACTTTTATGACCCGTACAGATAGAAAGTGAGAAAATAATGGAATGAATATGATTATAAGCATTTCCTTCCAGCTGGCCCTATATGAACCAATGTAACACTATTGCTTGGCAATCTTACATGTTAGATCATATGTTTAGGTCAGTTTGTTTTTTGTCTGAGTTTAGATAGCAAAATCCAGGAAATTAGGTTTAGATCATTGCTTTTATTTTTCCTTCATTTACCCATGGCTGTGTTGGCTTTTATAAAGTACTATTTCATATTTCATATAATGTAATATTTGTTTAATTAAAGTGTCTGAAAAGAAAAAAAACCTGTCTGTGCCTTTGACCTTTATTAATATACAAGACGTCTGCAGAACAAGCAAAATGACTCTACCACCAATGGCATAGCAAGTGATCAGGGCATATAACATAAATTTCCAATGTCCGAAAAGTCTCCCCTTTTTGTGAAAGATTACTTGACATTTATCACACACCTATTTCTAGTATACTGAAGTATGCCAAGTCATTGATTCACAATTGGGTCATATTGGACCTTCCAGACCAAGCCTTTTATTCCATCGTTGTCTAAATAAAGTTATAACCTCTCTTTATATTTTTCTATTAGGAAACAAAATGAGGATTTGTTTATTTGCAGAATGTGTTGTATTTTTCAATCACAATACACAGAAACTGATGACTGAAAAGTATTAACTCTTTCTTGAGGACCATGGAATAAAAAAATAGTTATTCCATTTACTTTTGCATTGTACATTTCGTGTTGCTCCAAATGGTACAAATGTTACATGTAAGCTTAACTGTGTAGGTCAGCCTGATCACTATGATATTAAATATGTATAATTATTTTAATGTTTTTTTAGTAGGATGAACTGAACTTTTAGATTTTTTTTCAGTTTTTGTCACCTGAATGTATAAAAACTATTGTGTTCGTATTTTTTATGGCATTTCCAGTTACAGTATATGCAGATATGTTTGCTGCTGTGACATCAGAAATGAGAGTAAAGTGTCCCAGCTGTGTATAACTTTCCTGTGACTTCACAATTGTGTTTCCACTCAGTGTGTATTTTAACTTACTTTGCATCCAGACAGAATCCTCTGTGTAGTCTCAGTGGTTGGGTTTTAGTTTCAAAGCATTTAAAAAAACAACACGTGACTTGTCTGTGCTGCAGACTCCTTAGCTCTCAACCCCCACCTTCATGCTCCTCTACAGCTCCTCCCTCCTGCTCCTTTACAGAGCTCACAGCATGGTGAGCTAACATCAGTGGGGGGCTGTATAGGAGAGTGTGCGTCAGCACACTCTGTCATAATGCCCAATCTGTTTGAGGTTTGCAATGACTTTTTGGAACTTTCTCCCATCTCCCTGCTGCATCTCTGGAGCTCAGCCTTAGTGATCTTGTGGTTCTTCTTATCCTCCCTTGACAAGGCTCTTCTCCCACATATGCTTAGTTTGTGTAAGTCGAGGAACAGTTGAGTGCTGTAGAAGTTATTTTCTAACCTTGGCCAGATCTTGGCCTCTGAGCTCCTTGGGCAGTTCCTTAGACATGATTATCATGTGCTCTGACATGCAGTGTGAGCTGTAAGGTCTTATATAGAAAGGTGTGTGCCTTTCCTAATCAAGTCCAATCAGTTTAATTAAACACAACTCAAACTCTAATGAATGAGCAGAACCATCTCAGGGAGGGTCAGAAGGAAACGGGCAGCATGTGAGTTAAATATGATTGTCACAGTAAAGGGTAGGAATTATCTACATTTCTGTTTTTTTCTGTCAAGATTGGGTGCGTGTGTACATTGATGAGCAAAAAAGGACTTTTTTAATCTTACCAACTGGCTGCAGTGAAACGAAGAGTTTCTGAAATATTTGGAATCTTTCCATACCCACTGTTTACATTGTCCATTGATGTTGAATAATTTTCATACATTTTAACATCTAATATAACATGGTACAACAAAATAAAGAAATGCAGTATGGTAATGATGTAGCTATGTATCCTTTTCCTACTATATACCATATGTAAATTCTTCAAGTGTCTGCAAAGAGAAAGTTAAAATATAAAAGGCTATTTGTCACCCAAAAAGGAAATATAAACAACACATGTTTTCTTGTGCACAAATGATCACATTAACTGTCTGTTATGATAGTAGATTAAGTATGGGATGGTTTTAAATAACAGATGAAGAGAGGTGTAAGTACTGAATGCCAATGCCTTCTGTGTATTGCTGTCTTTTCAGCTTTACGTACAGTAAGTGCCCTCCAGTGCCTCATCCTCAGGCACGCTTAAATCAAAGCCTGTAATGCAAAGCCATTATAATTAGTGGAGTGGAATGAGTAACAGCAATGGGAAGTTTGTGACTTAATTAAAACACAAGGATACAAGTATTCTGGGAAGTAAATAATTTTGTCTGGAGCGATTTGGGTACATCTAATCTAGATTACACTTTAGTACTGTGCATTTGGGACATTCAACATTATGATGATTCAAAAATAATTGCCCTCATCATTTACATTTATCCTTTTAAACAGCTTTAGTTTACTGCAATTTTCTATTAATTTTGAGGAATTTATAATACTGCAGCAGATAACATGAGTATTATTAATAAAGCCACAAATTATGGAATATTTACAATACCAATAGTCAGTGTCGGACAAGGCTCATGAAGGGCTGAAGAATCGTCTACATTGGTAGCTATGAGGCCCCTTTCACACAAACTTATATATCGCATCAGTATGCTACCTGTACAAAAGGCAGCTTGCATATGGCCACCATAGAAGTGCATTGTGCATGGGCATGGTAAAGTGAGAACACAAGTGTGGCACCACACTGTGCTGCAGCCAGTAAACAAAAACAGAGGATGCTCTTTCATTTGCTGGAAATAGGTACAGCTGCACAGATCCCTATGGAGAGGGGAGGGGTGTAGAGTGCTCCCTCCCTTCTCCAACCAGTCATGTGCTAGGACGGGCTCCCGCCACGGGTGTAGCATACATGTGTGTGTGAAAGGAGCCTAAGAATCACAGAGGTTACAGTTATGACATAGACTCTACACCTGGGACGTAGGGCCCCTTACAACTTCTTGTTTAATAATGTATCCCTCCTGTTTAGATAAGTCAGGGAGGAGTGTAGGACGGAGCCAGGAATGTAAAAGAAGAATTTATTCTAGCATCAATCAAAAGTGAAAATTGGTAAAGGTGGCACTAGGGTTTTAGTCTTGAGCCTGTTAAGGACATGCACAGAAAAACGTGTGTCTCTCGGTACAAAAAGCATCAAATTAAAAACTATCCAGGCACCCTAATTTTGCATAAAAAATGGACATCTGCATTTATTAAACAGCCATAGCATGTAACCTCAAGTGGTGCAAGTTATAACCCAATTCTACCCCAGACAGGACCTGGCGTACAACTGCCCGTACGCACACTAGTCACTGGATATATTGGAGCCTCTAGATATATCCAGAGGATGGTGTGCCATCTCTTGATAAATACAACCACAGTCTCTTCTGTAACATGTAATGGTTTGACAGTCCTGCTAATCTGTCTGTGTTCATTGACTATTAAGGGCTTCATATTGGATAGTATAGTTCGGTATAGTATAGTAGGATAGTATGGTTAATAGAGTTAGGACTTTCCTTCAAAACCACCATTAAAGAAGGGGAGTATCTATTGGCTGTTGAGATAAATTAATCATCCCATCACCTCACCTCCCCCAAATCCAACCTTGGTGGTCAAAGTCACTGACTGAACCGGGTTGGATAGACTCTGGGCCTGAAGTACATTTTATAGAGATGATAAAAGGATAAAGATAAAGATAAGATAAAGATAAATCAGATGATAAATAGAGAAATCATAGATAATGAACTGGAGCTTCAAAGCATCTACATGAACTTTTACACAATGACAAAACATAGTTTTATCAAACTTTTGTTAACAAACACCGAAAAGCATGTCCTTCCAGAATATACAGGGGCCAGCATTGCTATAAATATAAATCTTTATTTTTTCTAATAAGCAATACATCCTGTAACTTGTCACAATTTGGGAACAAAGAGATCTGTGGAATTACAGTGTAAATGTTCTGTATAAGGAACTGGCTGACAACAAAAAAACATTATCCTGTGGTTACACAGCATGTGGCCAGTAATGCTATTTCTGATGTCAAGATTTCAAATGAATACTTGATGGTACCCCCTTAAATCCAGACTGAGGCACATATTAATAAAGGAATTTGCCAACCGTGCAACTTGATTTAAAGAGCTGTGACCTTCTCGCTCTCAAGAAGAAAAATCCCATTCGCTCTGCTGCATCTTTGCTTTTCACCACTTTTTACTGTCTCCTGAAACATTAGAGATCCCATTCTCATTTGGGGAAATGCCAAGAACTGGCAAGGCATTCTTTATGATGCTGGGACACAAGGGGTGAGTGAACACCTTTGGCAGTTTAAACTTCACTTATGTTTTGATGCTTGAATGATACATCTTAGTAAGTCATGGGAAAACTGTGAAAATGATTTTCTGCACCATGTCCTTTGGCTTTAAAAGGAATCCCAATCATACACAACAACAATAACATTAGTGTGAGAATGTTATTTCGCTCAGCTATTTCTAAGAGAACCTTATATAGACTTTCCATGTGCTGAGCCCTTATTGTGTTTCTTTCCACGCTCCTTCCACTTGTAAGGGCCACTCTATTACTACTGTATATGGGCATCATAGTTTAGATTTTAAAAGAGCAAATAATAGCTAATTTTCCAATTGCTGAGCTTCAAAATACTTGTATGGTTGCCAAGTTAGGTCAGATTGCTGCCTAATAAATATTATTTTAGTAATGAATATGGAATTTAGACATTGCAATTGGAACACTGGCAAAATAAACATCAACATACAATTTCCATTGATATGACATGCATTGCATTAAATACATCCTGCATTCCAAAGAAATATCAAATGTATTAGAATATGTAATATAATGTAGGTTTTTAGCGTTTATAAAGAAATCGCCTAGGAGATATTATTATATTATTGTTACTTTTTACAGGCTCTAAAGAAAAACAACAAGTTACTTTATAAACAATCTCATTAGAAATACATAAAAAACAAATGTTAAAGATCAATTGAAATGATATGTCTGAATGAAATAAAATAAATGTCTTGGTTACCTACTTATAAGTACTTGAGCTATAGAGTGAGGAAGCAGACTAGAAGGCTCTGATCTACTATGTCTACTATGATCACACTACCGTTCGGATTTCCGTTTCTAGCTTCCGCTAAAAAAAGTAAAAAATGGAAATTGAATGGATCCGTAATAAATCTCATTGAAATCAATGCAATTTTTTTTAATGCCATACGTTAGCATCCGTCAGACAGTCATCTGTTATTCTTCCCCACTTTGGACGGAAAATTTAATGGAGCCTGAAGTACTTTTTACCGTTTGAAAAAAAAAACTGATTCATACCGGATGATGCCTAGCTGACTATAACGGATGACATTAAGTAATCTTTTACAATGAAGTCAATGGGGATGGATAGTAAGAGTCAGTTTTACAGTTTTTTTTTTTTTATCATGAAGAAATAGACAGATATAGATAGGCAGAAATTGATAATATATAGATGTATAGATAGAAAAATAGATGATGGATAGATTATAGATATATGTGAGGTATAGAAAGAAAGATTGGTAGGCAGATAGAAAGGAAAGGTCGATAGTTATATAGAAATGAGAGATCAATAGGTAGGTAGAAATGAGACATCTATAGATTTTATGTTCAGTTCTAATACCATTAATTCACCATCAGTTAACGTTGCAGTGTAAACATATCATAGTTATCTGATAGCTGTGTGTTTCAAAGTTTCTGAGATCTGCTACTATTTAAAGAATAGACCCCAACTACCGAGTGCACTTACTATACCGGCATAAAAACCACAAGTGTTCTTACTACTGCAGGGGAGCCCCAGACAAATGTTTCCACTTCTAAGAAAAAGATAATGGGGCACATTTACATAGGTCTTTGTTAAAGTTTTCTGTTGCACTTTGCACATTCTTTTTGGTACAAACTGCTTGTACAGGTATTTAAGAAGTTTCTGCACCACTATTGTGTCGCACACGACCATTTTGTGGCACAGCTGCACTAGTATCCATGCAACACAAATTAGGGGGTGTTCTGGTGCTCAGTTGGACCGTGCGCCAGATTTAACATGCCCACAGAATTGTGTCGCAAGCCCTTAAAGGGGCAGCAAAAAAAAAGTGGAGGGAGCATCAGATTTATGAAGAACGTGCGCCAGAAATCCTGGATCTGAAGCACCCAGCACACTACACAGACAAATTGCATTTAGTGCCCCAATGTATTAAATTTCTTAGGCCCCTTACCCATGAGCGTTTTTCTCATGCGAGTCCAATGCGATCCGTTATTGCATTGGACTTGTAAAAAACCCTGACACCAAGCTGTTCAATAGATCTTTACACACATCAGTTTTTTGCTGTCTGTCTGCATTGTGATGCATCAAAAGTAGAGCGTGTCCTACTGTGATACTTGTCAGAGGAAAAAAACAACCATTCAAGTCCATAGGTTAGTGAAAAAAAAATACACTTTGACAAGTATTTATCAATTTGGGCAAAGGATGTCACAGAAGGTTTACTATCATTTTCAGTTTGTGACGCAAGGGATTAATTACTTCCCGCATAAAGGTTTAGAAGAGTCTCGAGGGTCTTCTTGAAGGTGAAATAGAACTTAGTTGACCAGCTTTTAGCTGCTTTAATTGTGCACCAAAAATTCCACCCCAAAGAAGAACAAGTCGTGAATGTAGGAAAAACACCAATATTGTGGTGTCTGCACTTCATTAATACGGTGCAGGAAGGGAAAAAACTAATTTGCCAGTTTTCCATTGGAAAGTCATTAATAAATGGGCCCCTGAGGGCGGTTAGTTTTCTTTGTGCAAGTTTGCAGGAAGTAGCTGAGAGAAGAGAGAATCTGACACAGGTGAAAGATGATTTGTGCTACAAAAAAAATCTATTTTTACATCATACTCGGACTAAACTCTGAATGAACGAGGAAAAATTCTGAACACACTCGGACCAAACTTTGACTAAAATATTATCAAACTTCAATGAGCAGAGGTGGGCGATTTTCAATACAGTTCGTGGACAAAAGTCCTTAAAGGGGTATTCCGGGAATATGAACACCTGATACAAATACCCATGATACCATATATAAATGAATGTAACAACACTCAATGTTATTAGTCACAAAATGGAGCTTAAATAGTTAGATTTTCTGATTCACAAAATTTTATGGCCTCATCCTTGCGTGTTATCCTTGCGATCGCCACCAGTAAGCGGCTTCAAAAAGATGGCATAGCATGGTGACAATCGTCACTTCCCGTAACGTCATAGGGGGACCGACGATCTCCGTCGGCTGTGTGGTTTCAATCCTTGATCGCACATTGTAATGAATAAGGGGGAAAATCTCCATATACTGCCATACTGTATACTGCATAATCACAAACACATTAGGTATTAGAACGTTCGAAAATACCTATTAAAATATAAAAATGGTAAAGCTGAAAATGGCACTTTTTTGCCATTTTGAAAAATATAAAAAATTCAATAAAAAGTGATCAAAAGGTCATACAGTCCTAAAATGGTAGCATTGAAAACTTTGTCAAAATTTGCACAAAATGACACCACCCACAGGTCTGTACACCAAAGTATGAAAAAGTACCAGTACCAGAAGACAAAATCAATTTTTTTTGTACAAGAGGTTTTAATTTTTGTAAATGTATGAAAACATTATAAAACCTATACAAATTTGGTATCCCTGTGATCGTACCGACCCAAATAATAAATTAGACATGTCATTTGGGGAGCACAGTGAAAGCCGTAAAATACAAGCCCACAAGAATACGGCGCAAATGTTTTTTTTCACCATTTTCACTGCATGTGGAATTTTTTTACCACTTCCCTGTACATGGCATGGTATATTCATGGAATAAACAAGCCATCATACAGCTATCTACATGGAAAAATAAAAAAGTTATAGATTTTTGAAGGTGGGGAGTGAAAAATGGAAATGAAAAAACAAAAAAGGGCCAGGTCGTTAAGGGGTTATACTATTATCTCCTCTTGCTAGGTATGTTGTCTTTCTAATTTATTCCCTAATTTCCCTAATTTATGTAAAAATCTAATTGGTTTCCGCACCAAAGTCACATGAAAATAAGTTATATCTTGAAATGAGTCAAGTTTTGAGGCTGCAGGTGGATTGTGAGTTCAGATGCCCCAATCTTCAGTTCCATTGTATCTAGAAACATTTGGCGTCATTTTAAAGATAAGAATCTCATCTTTCAGATCACTTCAGGCTTATGGATCAGTGAGCTACAGAACCAGAAATGTAGGCAGTTAAAGAAATAGGTAGGAACTGGATCTGTAGCTCACATTTCCAACTATGTCTTTAGCTAGTATCTCGGGTTATGTAGGTCACCTGTAGTCATCTGAAAGAATGGATTCTTATCTTTACTATGGCACAAAAAGTATGTTTGTGAGTACTATAGGACAGAAGATAGGACCATCTGAATTGATACCCCCCTACAGCATGTAAACATTACTAATCTCACCTTTTGATCAATTTTTAAAAATGTTTATGCTGTTGTACAATGATGAAAAAGTGGCATTTGAACATTTAGGTGCTATTTTCCGTAATGGGGTTCACCAGTGGGAATATACATTTTTAGATGTTGAAAGATCAGCACTTTTGGGATTGGTGATACCTAACGTGCTTATGATTTTATTTGTTTGTTTTTGTATTAATTTTTTAGGGAAAGGGGGTGATTTCAATATTTTTTATTTTTTTTTCACTTTTCTTTTTACTATTATTTAGACCCCGAAAGGTACTTTAACACTTGGTGGTCTGCTGTTCGTACCATATCATGCAATACTATAATAATGGAGAATCTATAACATTGTGCCTCTGAAACACTGTTATAGATCCTACCCAATGACAGGTCCTGGAGTATCACACAGACTTCAGGCTGTCATGGGAATAGATCATCGATCCCTAATGACATCACACGGAGCAACGATCCAACCCAAGATGGTGGCGCCCATGCGATTGTCAGCAGAGGCAATCAACTGATTGCAGGTATTATTGTTGGATGTCTGCTGCATAATGCAATCACATTATGGTGTACATGAACGTTATTATACGTGAAGGGGTTAATGGGGTAAAATCTGGTGACCATCTGGTGATCTGCTATATTATTGTTACGTTTGAAGAATTGGCATACACCAAAAAAAATAAAAAAATACAATAAATCATGTGCAACACAAAATTAGGTAATTCAATTCTCTGCAAAAAAGTATTCCTTTTATTGTTTGAATGTGTTGGCTCTTATTATGTGAGGGTGGAAAAAAAATGCTTTATCGTTTGTCCAAAATAGGCTGCATGTATGTGTAAATTGCAAGTCCATGCAAAGAATTTTTGACTGAATTTAAAAAATTAGCATAGTATAGTTTTTTTTTTACCTAAAAACCACATTAACACTAAATATTACAGTGTGAATAAAATAGCAAGCGAAACGTAAATTAAATTACATTATGTTGGTTGAGTACATATTAGGTTTGTAAGATAAACCATATGGATATATGAACATGAAATGATATATTTAATAATGCATACCGAGATCATTTAATTAACAAAAATTAGGTTTATTTTCACAAGGCATGTGCATTTAAATGCCCATCACATCAGGAGGAGTGCTTGTGATTCCGCATCAGTTTTTGATATCCCCTAATTTCTCCATGCTGAGGCGAATTTGTCACACACGCACAGGTCTGTTTGATTTCATTAAACAGAATATTTAAGCATAAAAATTGTTTAATCGTCTTGTGTCATTAGAAGATGAATTTCATTTTGCATATATTTGCATATTTCATCAAAATTAAAGCTGCTGCTATGCAAATGAGGCACAGGTTGTGGTTGAGGTGTTTATTGTTTTAGCTTCAGGCTCCTCCACTTGAAAAGATTTCAAGGTGGTTGTAGAAAGATGAAGAGATTATATTTCATTGAATCACTTAAGAAATCACAAACATTTTCTTTTTGGTTTAATGGCTTAATAAGATCAAAGAGCAAGCTCAGGTTTAGGTTTAGTAGCCATATTTTAAATACAGGCAACACACTTGCATTCACCATTTCGGCGCCCATGAATTACTGAAGTTAAGAATACAAACAAACAATTTTATACATAAATATTGTTATTTTGAGTCTTACCTAAAGTTTACTTTGGTTATTCTCCCAAAACATTAAAAAGTCATCTACTACCAGAATGAAGGATTGTAAACCAAGCACACTGACATACTGGTGAGGGCCCCCTCTAGCAGGAGCTGCTCTTCTTTAAGCTTCATACGCCCTTTTTTTAAAGAAAAGGCTTCAAAATTATGTAAATAAGTCTAAGGGGCTCCAGTCTCCATTAACACTTATGGAGCCCGGAGCCCCTCAGACTCATTTTCGGAATTTTAAGCAGATATTAAGGAGCTGAAAGCTAGAAGAGCAGATCCTACCAGAGGGGACACACACTAGTATGCCAGTGTGCTTGGTTTACAATACTTCATCCTGGTGGTAGATGTCCTTTAAATTTAGTGTAATCAACAGGCAGCTGAACTGATTGAAATATAGCTTTTGATAAATGTTCTAATACAACATTATTCACAGAAATGTTTGTGTACTCACTCATGTAACACTCATATAAAAGGCACTGTCAATTACTGGGCAATGACACTGCAAGTTAACCCCTCAACAACATTAGACTTATCTGTACATCACATGTTAGTTTAAGGCGTATGGAGCGGCCTCATTGGCGAGCCTACTCCATATACAGCAGGAGTTAGCTGCGTTATGCAGCTAGCACCCATGGCTGACACCCAAGATTAATGCTGGCACCAAGTTCCACCATCAAATGCAATGGAGACAGTTAAGTGATGGAATCACATGGGTGTCGCCATATATGATCTCACCAGCGCCCCCTGTGATGTTGCTATGAAAGCCATGATCCTGAGGGATCCATTGCTGTCATAGCAGGATCTATATAGGAGTCTGCAGTTAGAAGGCTATTTTACAGATCCAGTAATTTTACAATATACTGCAATAAAAAAATGACATAAACAGTTTTGAAAAATCAATAAAAAATCTAAAACCTAAGTTTTTAAATCCCCCCTTTCCCTATAACACAAATTAAAATAAATATACAAACATAAACATTTTAGTGTCACCACTTCCCAAAAGTCCTGATCTAACAAATTATTCCTGAGTGTGAACCCCCTAGAGCCCAAATGTCCAAATCGTCACTTTTTTGCCATTTGACTTATACATTAAAATAAAAAGTGATCAAAAATAGTTACACAGGTCCATACACCAAAGTATGAAAACGTTATTCAGTCAGAATAGGGTAAAATAGAGAATTTTTTTTCAGTACCAAAGGTTTTAATTTTTTAAAGTCTACTAAAACTTTACAAACCTTATAAATTTGGTATCCTCATGTTTGACCAACCCAAAGAATAAAAAATAGCTGTCATTTGGAGCACAAAGTAAAAACAAAGCCCAGAAGAAAATGGTGCAGATGCGTTTCTTGTTATTTTCACCACATTTTTGGGGGAATATAAAATATGAACAAACAATTTGTTATGCAAAAAATAAGCCCTCATACAGATCCATATACAGCAAAATAAAAAAGTTACAGATTTTTTAAATTGGGGAGCAAGACACAAAAATGGAAAATGGGAAAAGCCTAAAGGTGGCTAAGGGTGGAAATCCAATAAACAAATCCTTCAAACAGTTTGGAGATCCTCACAAACATTTGATTATTGGAATACTTATTTGGATGTGGGTAGGCAGACAATAGTCTAACACTGGCTTTTATGACATCAGTGTAAGAACTAGTTTCGTAGAGTTAGAATGATTAAATATGGAATGTATTTTTCAAAATATATTGCTATATATGTCACCCTTTTATTGCACAACAATGAAAATTGATAATTATTTCATTGTAGGTGCATTTTCCGTAATTACAATACATTGACAAAAATTATATTCCATGCAAATTTAGGATCTTTGTGAATATTATGGATTTGCTAGATGAAAGTGTCACATCTCCAGTGGCAGTGCTGAGAGGTAGGCTAAGCGTAAGAACTTGAAACCTTGAGTCATTTGCTTTCCTAGGTCTCTATAAAGATTCTTTGCAGCTGGATTTCCCTGCCAATTATTTGATTTGTTACCTGTTCGTTTATTCTGTTAGTTTATTCTTTCTGTTTTAAATATTGGGTTAAGCAATGGTCTTTGAGATGGAATACATCCTTCCAAACAGCTGGCTGCAAGGCGACTTTTATCAGTGAGTGACATGATTTGTGTCATGGATCTCACAAGATGTATTGAATCTATTTGAAACACAGCATGATAAATCTGTCCTTCCCTCTTGTGGTCACTCATGGTTGTTAAATTCGTGGTCAAGAATGAACACTTTTATTTTTACCATCTCTCTTTAGGAAACATTGCATGAAGCCAAAAGAAACCTTATCTAGATTAAGAATTTCCTAGCATTGTTATTAAAACCACTCTGGCACATTGGCTTCAGATTGTTAATTTCTACTCTAGATTAATTTATGTGACCACTTTACCCATTTTCCAGGTTTACACATCTCACATTGATCCTTCTCAAAGAAATCAATTAGCATGTGGGTGTATCATTTACCAGAAATACCAAAAGAAAGAGCTGCCAAATAATTGGTAAAAAATTTATATTCTTTATTAACATTTTATACCTCCTGAGGAAGCATTTGTGTAAAACGCAAGGTAATTTATTTGCCCCCCCCCCCCCTTTGTCTGATTGCCCTTGGTCTGCCCTTCATCATGCCTATGGGTAAGTGTGTCATGGACCTTTGGAACTTTTAATACCAGAAGGTAACTCCGATTTACTTTATTATTGGTTTCACCATACTATTGCCACCTTGCCCTTATTTGTCCTATAGTTGGACTAATTGTTTTCTTATATATTGGCCATATTTTGACCATAGGGCATATAGGAAGGGGGGTTGTAAGTGCTCTGTGGATGTCCCATTTTCATCTGGGACCACTTGTTTCCCCTATGTAAACTGATTTTCCCATTTGTGGGATATATATGTGTGTACAGATTTGTATAGTATGTTAATAAAGGATATACATTGTTTACCAATTATTTGGCAGATTTTTAATTTGGTATTTCTGGTTGTTATAGTTTAGGTGTTGTGTTGCTATACCATAGAATGTAGGAGCAGATTAGTTTTTTTGTTGTGCGTATCAAAATTTACCATTTAAACAATATCATTCACGTAGTTATTGAAATGATGAATTTGCTCAATTTTGCGATACATGATTGAATTGCTGTAAGAGTACAACTATCTACTTAAAGTTGTTATTGCCTTCTGGCTAGTAGGAAACTTGCCCTTGTCTTGATATGTTGATTTTGAGACATTTACACCTTATTTAAACATCACCTTGTATACTAAAGTGACAGCTCTCCAGAAATAGGATCTGTTTATTGTTACGTAGCAAACATCCCTCCAGTTGTGACAACATGCATGGCTTTTCTATATAAGCTATCACTCCCTAGTACTTTTCTAATTCACAGAATGCCCCTGTAATGCAAAAAGGCCATTATTATAATGATAAAACAGAATAGTGACTGCAGAAGTAAAGTAACCTGAGAACATATTTTCTGACTGTCAGACAGGGTCACCAAAACCAGACTAAACAGTCTGACTGCAGGCTAGAGAACTAGTGCTGTCTGAAAAATGATCCTCTGGACAGAAAAAGTAAAGTGAGAGAGGAACATAGCAGACAAGAAGAAAATCCAGCAGTTCAGTTCCAAATATTATGCAGGATAAAGATCGCCATTTAGATTAAGCTTATTTTCTTGCGGAACTTCAATTTTCCTACCAAAAGAACTTGTTAAGTATCTTGCCACCTTTTTCTTATATTGAGTTATATATAAGAGAATACTATATATTTCTAGAATAACAATGACCCTACTAGTATAGTTATTTTTCCGTGTAATATGTATATCAGATTATAGTAATTTGAAGCAAATAGACTTTCCATCTGCTGTGTAATTTACGTACACGAATGTGTACAAGTTAAACTTTTAACTATGTGGAGAGATAATATACAAAATGATTGTTGGAATTTACTTTGGCCAATAGAGTTTGCCAAAATCTGACATACAAAACAGTGAGTATCCCGTGTTTAAGATATACTTCATCTGTGTTTAATTCAGCATGCAAAAAAATGTGATGCCTCAATGAAATATACTAGCTTTTGTAGTCCAATTGAAGCAGACTACTGATATAAGTAGACAAAACACATTTGGCTTTATTTAAAACCATGGTAGCATGAGAATGCCTTTTTTTTCGTTACTCTTGTTTTCTCAGAGGAAATATAAAGGAATTTGTTGCTATTAGCTTTGTTATAGTTACGACAAAGCCACCATCCTATTAAACACAATAATGCTTTTTGAAACTGCATCATATTTTAGAACTAAATTTATTTCTCACTTTGTAGATACAGTGGTCTGGATTATACAGAATGAACGATTTACCAAATGGTTGCTAACAACTTGACAGTTCTTTGTCTCTACAAAACCTATAGACAGATTTTCTAGGATGTCACTAGTTCTTACAGTTTATTGCACCACATCTACTATGAGGCAAGTTGAACCTGCGGACTCAGGCCAGCAATGTGCAATGAATCAGATGGAACTGTATAAGCTAAATCCTGCAAATTAAGCTCTGCACTTTTTAGTTTCTGTAACCTTTTAGGCTGGGTTCAAACCCTGTTTTTTGCCATACATTGTAAAGAGGGTACCAACATCCCCTTAAAATGTATGGCACAGATGTATCTCACTGTACGCCTATATAGAGGGATACATTCCATGGGGACCCCAAACCCACTAAACGCAAGGGAAGGAACAGGGTTTTCCCCAGTAATGTCACTGTCCTATTATGGACAGTGACATCACCTGGTCCTCCCTCCCACTGACCGACATATATAATATGGTGCATCCACACCCCATAGCCGTCCATTGCCCCTGCTGAGTGCATACGTCGCTCAGGCAGAGGCTACATGATGAAGAGCCCTAGCTTGCTACATCTTTTCATCCTGAAGTTTTGGACGTACAGGATGTTTATCGGCCAGATGGAGCCAACTATACCTCTGTCTGCCACTATTTGTCAATGTACTGCATAAGGTAAGCATATATGTGGGGTGCCTTCCTGATGTATACGCTTAGCTTATACAAAAAACATAATATAAACCCAGCCTTAAGCTGCCTTGAATGTCTTTGCCTCTTTAAAAATCCACAGCAATCTCCTTGCCTCCTTACAGGGAGCTGTCCGAGCAGAGTGTGTTTTATTCTGCAGTTCAATGTGATGCAGCTCAGTTGGATCAGATTGGGCTGGGGAGCACTTGGCTCTTTGCTTCAGGCAATAGAAAGGCCCTTATTGTGAGGTATATAGATTGTTTAATAAAGCCGTATATTATTCTATTAGGCCTTACCCAAAGTAAATTAATGCTCATAGAAATATAGTATCGTTTACAAATGGAGAGAGATAGGTTGATGTAAAAAAAATTATGAATCTATTTTGGTAAAAAAAAACTATGAGAATAGAAGTTTATACTACATTGTTTAAAACAGTCCAAGATTGGACAGGAAAACATTTTTCAATCACTATTAATAATATTAATATGATTAGTAGTTTAGACTTGAGGTGCTTTCCGCTTTAAAGCGAGATTGTATAGAAAGTGCATACTTACCATTAACAATTAAAGTGAACTTGTCACCTTGAATATTCAGTGTGATCTGTAGGCAACATGTTATAGAGTGGAGACATCTGTGCAGATTGATATGTTTGGTGTGAAAATATTTAGCCCAGGTGAAATCTGCATTGGTGCTGTCTGTTACACACTCCATTTTAGTAGAGAGAAGCCGGAACTAAAAAGGCAAACTGAATAGAAGGTGTTCCATTCACCAACCGGTCCCTTGACATTCAATGTGTTAACGTCTAAGTGAAGGTGTGAACTTAGCCTAACTTTTCAGCTAATCATGTAAGCCATTTGGTATGCTAAGAACAAGTCATCTATTTTATTGGGCTGTCCTATTATTGATTGGCAGCCCTCTATGTCTGTCATAATAGGCTGCTTTGAAACATAGAAAGAACAGAGAGATAAAAGAACCCTGATTGTGTAACATCACGCCACCATGAAGAAAATCCCCCTAGTCCTTCTCGGCACTGATGCCGAGAAGGTATTCGATAGGGTCTCATGGCAATTCATGATAGCAGCACTTAAGAAGTTCAGGATCCCACAGTCGTTTATACAGGCAGTGATGTCATTATACTCGAATCCCTCTGCTTGCGTAAAAGTCAATGGGGCCTTGTAAGGGTCATTCCAGATTAGGGATGGGACCAGGCAGGGCTGCCCACTTTCACCAACACTTTTTATAATGGTGATGGAAACCCTGCTACAAGCCATACGGGAAAGCCCTCTCATTCAAGGTCTTAAAATCGGGAAAACTACCCATTTAAGTGCAGCATTTGCAGATGACCTATCATTAATGCTAACAGAGCCGGCCCAATCAATCCCAGAGACCATGAAGTTATTTCAGGAATGTGGCAGCATTTCTAACTAAAAATTAATTTCAAAAAATCTGAGGCACCCAACATCATCCACCTCTACTGCAATAGTCAACAAACTCTAAAGCACCACACCATTCCACTGGAAACCATCATGGTTAACATACTATCTTCTCCAACATCATCCACCTCTACTGCAATAGTCAACCAACTCTAAAGCACCACACCATTCCACTGGCAACCATCACGGTTAACATACTTAGGAGTCCAGTTAACCAAAAATGTATCATCCCTCTATAAAGAGAATTACGCACCACTGCTTAGCCAGATGCAATCTACCCTGGAATCTTATGCACTCTCGTTTCATGGATGGGCAGGAAGAATTTGCTCAAAGCTTTCATGATGCCGAAATTATTATATTTATTCCAAATGATCCCAATAGCACTACTGGGAATATTCTTCTCCAAGCTCAAAACTATCTTCTCCAACATCATCAACCTCTACTGCAATAGTCAACAAACTCTAAAGCACCACACCATTCCACTGGCAACGATCACGGTTAACATACTTAGGAGTCCAGTTAACCAAAAATGTATCAGCCCTCTATAAAGAGAATTACGCACCACTGCTTAGCCAGATGAAATCTACCCTGGAATCTTATGCACTCTCATTTCATGGATGGGCAGGAAGAATCTGCTCAAAGCTTTCATAATGCCGAAATTATTATATTTATTCCAAATGATCCCAATAGCACTACCGGGAATATTCTTCTCCAAGCTCAAAACTATCTTCTCCAAATTCCTCTGGAGAGGCAGGAAAGCGAAAGTAGCACAAGACAGATTAATCCGTAAGAAACAGGATGGAGGATTTGGCTTGGCAGACGCTAGAACCTACCAGAGGGCAGTACACCTTATGAGATGGACACAACTACACAACCCCAAATTTTCAAATCTAAGCACAGAAATAGAATTAGCCACAACCGACCCTAGACATCTGGCAAAGTTATGGAACATTAAATCAACCACACAATGCACAAATCAAATAACTGCAGGAACTATCAACACGTTACAATCCCTAAACTCTCAAATATTCTCCTGAACAACCCTTCCCCTTTAATGTCCAGCAATCTTTTACCCTTTCTGATTAACCCAAAATGCGACGCAAACTCTAAAATGTGGAACACATGGTCCCAGACCACTCTTAAACAATTAGTTTAATTAAGTTTGATGGAAGAATTAGTTAGCTGGGAAAACCGCTCACATCATAAATTTGCTCTCCTAAGGAACCCTGGAAAAAATATAAGCGCAAAGGAGCTAACGACCAACAGGGTGCACATTAATTGGTTAGTACACTGCATTCTCACCTTAATTTCTTCTCATACTGTGACTATCACAACACAGCTAGTTGATAGCCTCAGACCCCAAACGACGACCTCAGATACACCATACTTTACCCTGATCTCATATCACGTTGTATACTTCTCCTAAAGAAAAGAACCTCAAACAAATTTTAGGAACGGCCCAAGACTCATGGATGGACCTACTGTTGCTAAGTTATGTTAAGGTATGTTACAAACTTGCATACAAATGGATATTGTAAGAGTACAATAGAAGCATAGTTCTCCCTATGGTCTCAATATATCCATCTGCGGTGCAAGATAATTAAAGTTTCTCCCCACCCCTTGTCCCACCCTTTCCCCCTCTTCCCCATCCCTCTTACGCAACTCGCCACGAGAACCACTAACACTGAGGCTGGAGTCAAGAGTCAACATCCCCACTAGACCAAACCTAAGAGGACTATGAAAGTTCTATAGACACTCTCCAGGGAAAACCAAACAATTAGCCATGGTTTAAGAAAACTACGGGACTACCAAACCCACTGACAATAATTAAGCTTTTCCAGTTTCAACCATCAAAGAGACACATACCCACTCTATCCTTCCCTCCTCCCATGCCACTCCCCATTTCCCATGCTTATAAATATTTCTGCAGCACGACTCTGACATTCATGAAGCTCCTGTGTGAGCAAAATCCAATTGCTACCCTTCTCGATCTGTCGGAGTAACTCAAGGCTATGTGTTGCATTTGTCCATGAAACAAAAACAATAAAAATTATTAAACACAAAAAAAGAGGCCTGATTGTGTTAATTAATATCAATCCATTTGACTCCTCTTACACTTAAACATGTTTTCTGTGGATTTCACTGCATTTTCATGGTGACAGTTTCATTTCAAATTGACAGATTTGGGATTAGACCCTGCCCCAATAGTATCTGATATTGCTCCAAAATTAGCAGGTTCATTCCCAAAACACCCTTTATCAGAAAGGGTTTGCATTAATAAGACTGTTGGAGAATAGTATTGTGGCCTGTAAGTCTGGGATTTTATCAGTGTTTTTCATGTATATTCCTTACCTGCAGAAAAACAAACAATGATAGTTGAGGCCATTTTAAAGAAAATTCTCCACTTTGGCTGAACTGCCCCATAGACATCAATTTCATGGGGTCACCTCTCTGAGATCTACCGTATCAACATAAGGGGGCACATTTACTTACCCGGTCCCTGCACGATCCCCAATCCAGACTGTCCAACGAGAATGAACTCTGCCGCAATTAGTGAAGATCGTGCGCCTGATTTCCTGTATGTGTCGCTTCCCCGATCAGGTCCATCAGAGTTCACCTTCTTCTTCACGGTGCATGTAAGTGCTTGGCTTATGACACAAATGTTAAATCCCGTGCGTAGTCCGAATCCGGTGGATCCTCTGAAGGCCCGCCCCCAATTTGTGTCACGTGAAAGCCGGCAAAATTGCGACACATAACGATTGAGTGCGACATAATCCCCGGCACAATTTTGAAAAGTCGGGAAAACCAATGAAAATGCAGCCGCTGGACCCTTAGTAAATAAGCCCCAATGTGTGATATTTACATAAGATTCCAAATCTAGGGCAAGGGAATTAGCATATGTATATATATATATATATATATATATATATATATATATATATATGTAGCTGTAAGGTACAGGACCAGCTGAATCACCTTTGAATCCTTAATGAAATGGGGCCTAGACACCCAATACATGCTGCAGCTGTGTATGATTATGGCACTTAAAATCTTATGAACCTCAATTGTATATAATACAGCCGGCACCTGCCCTACATTGATAGGGCTCAGCCCAAAGACCTCTATATAACAACAGAAGTTAAAGGATTATCCAGCGCACACACAAAAAAGCAGTTCAATTATGGGGCAAAAGGGCAAACTGGCTTTGAATGCGTTATGTGTTATCACCAACCTAAAAGTAGAATTATGCATTAATTGCCTTCAGGGCATGCATAGATAACAAACAGTTCGGTTTGAAAATGCAAAGAGGGAAGCGGTCATAAAGGGTGTGATAAAAGCTTACTGAAATCATATTGAGGTATATGCATTACAAGCAGTTAGTCATTGTGGTGAATTTTGGCATTCATAAATTTAACAGATTTCCATCTATTTAAGTGTCCAATACGAAATAGTAAATGTAAATCCTACCATTTATGTTAACCCCTTCGTAATGTGTGCATTGTGATGCCGCGTCGGGCCTGGTGTGTGGAGAGCAGCAGAACCATCTCCATATCACTAACACCCATGATCGGTGCTGGCATGTATTTAAATCCTGGTGGCTCACCCACAGCTAGGTGGACCTGGTGTAGGCCAGATTTTGTGTAGGACTGCCCTGGAGGCACAGGTGCCTGCCGGACTTATTTGTAGATGGTCCTTCAATGTACTTCACATAAATAATAAAGTACAGGCAAAGTCTTGTCTGGTTGTACATGTTTTATATCTTTTTCTCCACCCAGTCCAAAGTGCCAGCCCAAAGCCCAAACATGTCTACCTCCTTTTGCATTCTATTTTGATTAAGTTTAAGGAACTGCACAGAATGTACCACATTAGATTTTCTAGGAAGGTTCTCCAAAAGTAAAAGAGAGGGTCATCTCGAGCTTCCGGCACACATGTACTGTATGCCAATATTTCATTGGAGCTCTGACATAATTATCATCTACCACGGTATGACATTCCTGGCTAAAGACAAGCTTTGCTTTAGTGTGTGAATTACATTCTTTGGGGACTTACTTGATAGCATTATGTAAGGAAACTTAGAAGCCTATGTGGAAGCATCTGCCTCAAATGTGTAAGCCAGCAGAGATTGACCTAAAGTGTTATCGATACATATGTTTGTAATATAATTCATATGATTTTATATTTTATGTTACTGTTTATATACAGTACAGTCAAGAAAAAAAAACTTTAATAGTACAATATGTTTAATAAATATATCATCATTATATAATTACATATAGTCAAGCAATTATAAGCATCAAATTTATAATGGTGATGCTGGTAAATGGCTACAATTTAGGTTAAATGTGGGAAAAAAATTACAATTTAATGGGAAAACCCAAAATAAATACTTTAGTATACCTGTAGTGAGGTCTTTATTGCATCCTATGATAAAAGTGCATTTTCTTTATTATTGTACTCACACTAGTAGCTCCACTTTAAGAGTAGAGCATCTACAATGATCTTACATTTTTCCCCTCAATGTGTTGAGGCAGGGAATACTGACAGGGACAAGTGACAGCTCTCTAATTATACCCTTACTGCCACTGCTGTTCTTGTTTTGGATGTGTTGCTCATTTTCTTCTGCTCTTCTCACTGAATAATGCATGGTCCGCTATCAGTATTCATGCAATAACACTGGAAACTGCCAGCCTAACTAGCTGATAACTGATTCAGTTTGTAACAAGTGCCTTTGGGACTTGCAAGGAAAAGTAGCCAAGAACAGATGTACTTTAATACTTCCTACGGACATGAAAGAATTCCATAGAATGCTGCAAGCATAATATCTATTGTGGTAGCTTGTACTGGGTGTTTCAAATATTAGTTTACATCATTTATTTTATTGATTCTACAAAGTGAACTATTTATATGTTACAGCATGTCAGATGACCCATTCTCAAAAATATTGGTACCATTCCTGTTCCTGTAGGTCGCTCCTTCAAAGAGAAGCAAATAATCTAAATCTCTGTGTATATTGAGCATAGGACATCATTTTTTGCTAAAATCAGACCTATACATCCTAAATGATTTATCATTCAAGTACTTGCTCTCAATTTCAACTGGACTTCAGAGATGCAGTTGTGTTGTTATAATGGATTTTTATGTACATGTGCAGATAAAGTCAAGAGAAGGTCCCATGAGCCCACAAATCAGCATTTACCATTTCCTATTTCACAACAGGAAATATTATAATGATTACCCATTTTTTTGTAGCATTGTTATTATTATACAGGAGGTCCCCAACTTAAGAACACCCGACTTAAAGACGACCCCTAGTTACAAACGGACCTCTGGATTTTGTTAATTTACTGTACTTTATCCTTAGGCTACAATAGTCAACTGTAACAGTTATAAATGATGTCTGCAATGAAGATTTATTGTTACTCCTGGTTCTTATGACAACCCAACATTTTTAAAATACAATTGTGACAGACACCCAAAAGATTTTGGCTGGGTTTACAATTATAAAGTATACAGTACCGACTTACATACCAATTCAACTTAAGAACAAACCTACAGACCCTATCTTGTATGTAACCCGGGGACTGCCTGTAATTGAATCAGTGTAAACCATGTGTATATAGATACATTTTGGATTAATCTGCCAGTGACGCTGGCTCGCAGAAAGAGAGCATTGGCTATTTCAACCATATTTATGTTTCAATGCTCATTCAAATCCAAAATGAAAATGTCAAATACCCTAATAGCAACTTATATCAAAATTCCCATTTTTTTGACCTGAGATGTACTGACATACTGCATCACTAGAGGATCTATCATTTGACACGATAATTTTGACAAAAAATGAGACCCAAATGACAACACAGATTATACACACCCCATGTCTATTTATGCCTGCATATGTAGACTAAGCAACTGCAATAACATTAATCATATTTAGATGCACAGTAAACCGAATTAATTACAAATATTTACCCAATACTTCATAATCCATAAATGATAATATAGCCTGCTATTAAAGGGGTATTCCCACGAGGACAAGTTTCTTATATGTACTCAGGACAACAAAATAACACATTCTCTAATTCATTGCCCAGATGGCCGCACCCAGCCTCACACCCCTTCCACCCCACTGGCATGAAGGTGGTGGATTGGGAAAAATAATTGCAAGGGCTAGCATTAAGCTAGCATTTGCGATTATTTCAGGACTTCTGATAAATATCCCACATGGTGTAATTTGCTTCAATAAGTGTTTTCTGACACATTTATCAAGGTTTTTAGACCTCTTTTCAACACTTTTTTGACTTGATCGACTAAGGAGGCGTGTCCTGTGAAAATAGGGTTTGTTTGTTTGTAAAGTGTAACACAACAGTTTTAAACTGTGCCTGAATTTAACTTCACAATGATAAATCAAGTGCAGCAAATCTGTCTGTCTGACTTCGCAGTGTAATATTCCCTTGTAGCAGTAGGTGGACCCTCAAAATCAACACTGTATTTAGCTGTATGGCGGTTGGGCAGGGGCTAAACTGTAATTGGGTTCCTCTTTCATTCTCCTTACAATTGGAAATAACCAAAATGAGATAACCAACAGAATTTGATATATGGTATTTGGCCACAATTCTACCCAATTATCTGTTGATAATTTTGTAGGATATATTTGTTATACATGAGCATGATTATATTGACTGCGAGATATGATTATTTACATGTTTTGCCAATACCAAAAGGTAAAGATGTATCGATAAGATACAAAACATGTTCTTTAAATGAGTTGGCCACTTTATAATTGGTACACGCCTACAACAGAAAAATGATTATTAACAGTGATTAAATTAACAGGAGTCTATCTGTACCAAAATCGTACATAACTATAAAGTTTACATTATAGGGTTCAATGGTTGGTTCAAAAACATACCATTCTTGATACTCAGTGATGAAGCAATCCAGATTAAAAGGGGTTTCTATGTATACTGTACTTCAGTAAGTACAACAGATGTGGGCCAGAACCTCCAAGTACTTCAAAACTCATCTGCAATCACTGCCCTAAACTTGTGTGAAGTAATGTTCTACTTCTATATTTTGAAAGTAGGACATGAAAAATAATTGCATTGAGATGCTCATAGTTCTCATGACTTTTTTCTACAGTGTTAAAAAATATAGTGATAATTAAAAAAAAAACTATTGTTTCTTTCAAGTACTAGAATTTAACCTTCTAAGGCATTCCCCTAATTTCAAATGCCAGAATTTTTATGCTTTTGTTTGTTTGTCTTAATGTTCATTCTTTTGAGAGAGTGGTTGTTTTTTTCATTTTATTACTGTATTGCAATTTGTTTTCCTCTGGCAAGCAGCCCACCCCCCATCATGGGGAGAAGATCTGGAACAACGTCAAGTGCCCTGGTGTAGCAATTTAAATGTTCAGCAACAAACAACTGCCATGTATGGAGAGGGCTCATCTCATGAGTAGTGAGGACTGAACACAGAACCAATCAAGCGCCAAGCTAGTTGATTGACTGCTAAAGTTTCCTACATCTGCGGTATAAAAGCAAGGTCACATGGCTAATGCCATTACACACAAGACATATACAGGTACTTCTGAAAAATAAATCCAGGTCTCAATCCAAACTTTGTTGTGAAATTGTGACAAACTTGTCAAATCCAAATTTCAACTCGCTCATCTCTATCAATAAGATTTCCCCGTACAGGATTAATAACTGTGCATTGCATATGTGTTATTGAACTTTGTTAAATCGATAAAAATATTTTCTACATTTAAAAATTTAAAGTCACTAGAATTCTTTTAAAAATTATATTTAATTGTTCTACCTTTTAATATTTTGTTCTACGCATTCTAGCATGTGATGCAAGAAGTTTCTGATCAAATCTATATAAATACATATATATCCTGTCATGTACACTGTAAGATTAGAATCAAGACATCAAAAAATTAAGGATAAGCTCATGTGATGATATTCCATAAAATAAATGTTACTGTGATGTGAATCTTTCCCTGTAACAAGACAAATTTTGCGGTGTATTCCATTTACTTTGATTCACATTCTTTACAGTTACAGAAAAATGGAATTAATGTTATGCCCTGGTGTGTATTTTACATGCTGCAATAAATATATAGCTGCAGGTTAAATTGCAATGTACTTCAAGCTACTGGAGACTCAAAGGTGTCTTTGTCGCATGAAGAAGGCATCAAGTATCTGAAACAAGATTATATTTCAAGATTCTGAACATGGAGCCAAGAAACTCCTAAGCTCAGTTAAACTTAATAAGAATGCTGTTCGGGGCTTTAAAGTTTAAATAGACCTTATCTTAACCCATTAACTGAGAAGAGAATCCAATGTTCTTACTGACTAAAGGTTTAAAGAGCCCAAACTCAGAAAATTGGAAATGTCAACTACAATATTGGCCACAGACACAATGTTTAACTGATTAAAACCATGCAGCAAATAACAATCCAGGCCTATTAGATTTTAGCATATTATAGCTTTAGGTCATGTTGGTGAGAATTGTCTTTTAATTATTTCTCTAAAAGCCTGTCTCCAAAAAAAAGCTATTTCAAACTGGTGTATATTTTCGCACAACTATTGCCCAGCTCACACAGTTTAAATGCTTTTTTCCAACTAATTATTTATAAGTTATAAATTAACTGATAATTTTATACTGAGAATATGTATAGTCCATCTTACCTTTCTACCTGCTAGAACTACCAGTGCACCGAATCTTGGGTCAGGACCAGTTCAGATTGTGCAGAAAAAGTACTACAGCTTCCGGGCTCATCCAAAAACAGTAGTGGGCTTAAAATATACATTTTGTGAAACAAAAATTAAGAACATGATAGTAACACAGGGGCAGATTTACTTACCCGGTCCTTTCGCGATCCAGCGGCGCGTTCTCTGCGCTGGATTCGGGTCTGACCGGGATTCATCAAGGTAGTTCCTCCGCCGTCCTGCTGCGCTGAAAAGCATCTGAACGCGCTGGAGTTCACCGGGCCAGACCAAGTGAAGGTGAGCGCGTCCCAAGCGACACATTTCTTTTTTTAAATGTGGCGGTTTTTCAGAATCCATCAGGTTCTCGCTCGGCCACGACCCCCAATTTCCGTCGCATGCATGCCGGTGCTGATGCGCCACAATCCGAATTGCGTGCACCAAAATCTGGGGGCAATACAGGGAAAATTGGCACAAATCGGAAATGTTCGGGTAACACGTCGGGAAAACGCAAATTGGGCCCTTAGTAAATGGGGTCATTTACCACAGTGTCTGATGCTTTTTGTTTCCACAAAAATTTAATTGATGAATTATAAACAAACGTTACAGGATCCAACTGTGGATCATAATGACATGTGATACAATGAAAATGTTGTGAATAACTTCTTACATCATATTTAATATGCAATTTACATTCTAAGAGATAGTACAGTTAAATATCTTATTTTGGGATCTTGTATGGTTACGAGAGAAGTCTAGACAAATGTCTTGCTTGCAATTCGCTTGTGATACATAGGGAGTAGCCAGCTTCTCCCTCCATTGGGGAAAAGTCAATTATTAGAGATCATAGATCATGCCAAAAACACAAACACTGTTAAGACAATGGGGAACAATTCTGATGCTTTTGGACCTACTATGGTCCTTAGTTGTTTTATGTTCACATCAGATAGCACAGGCTGTCCTCTCTGGATGGTGTGCAGACTAGATGAAGTTTCCACCCAGGTTCATGATTTTGTGTGGCATTTTCATATCCATTTTAGTTTGTTGCACAACCAATGTAGAAATGCAGCACAGTGGATGGAGCCTGTAAAATTTGATCTAAAATCTTCCAATCATATACAGATTGTCAAGATGAAAGACTTGGGTGAGCTAATTACATATTTGCTCCATGTAATAAGGGTGACTTAAAAGTTATATCTTAAACAGTGCAGTTTACATACCAGTTTAGGGCCCATGCACACAAATATGCGACCGTAGCCACATAGGCACAAGCTGGGCACGCTGTGGATGAGAAAAAGGATGCGCTGCTTGCCCCTCCCCTCTCCATAGAGAATAGTGGCGTACAGCCATTCTTACAGCTAAAGATAAAGCATGCTCCTTCTTTTTTTTGCAGCTGCGGCATGGTATGGTGAGCCCATTTTAGTCAAAAACACGTTTACAAAGGCTGAGCCACCTGAGCAATAATGTGAGACATAGTGCTGTGTTATGATATGGATTAAGTTTTAAGGTACGACATTGCATACATCTGCTAACTTATCAGAAGACATTCTTTTTCAATTAAGTAACACATTTTATTCCTGAACCATGGTCCCTTTGAAAAATGCTCGGGTCTCCCATTGACTTCAATGGGGCTCGTTATTCGAGACGAGCACTCGAGCATCTGGAAAAGTTTGTCTCGAATAACGAGCAACCGAGCATTTTAGTGCTCGCTCATCTCTAATGAAAATGTAACATTGTCAGAAAAAGTGATGAATGGACTTGTAAAAATTCTGACAAATTTTAAAATCCTGTTCGGACCCCAACCAGTTACTAACCGTGATTGGTACGTGATAGATGTTTAAATGCCATTGACAAAGTCACCAGCATTATGTAACTACTGTGGGCACACACTCGCTAACATTTTGGGGAGGGTTGTTGCTTCCAATGACATCATTGGGGAGTGACAGAAGGAAATGTTAAACTTAAGCATATTTCAGGTGTGCTGATGTGCAGATGTGCATATATTTCATACTATTTCTGCTTTACTTTAACTTGAAAAGTAACTGTAAAGGTTTTTTTTCACAAATCAATAGCTCTTGGGATGTAAGACAACTTTGCCCATTATCTTTGTTACCTATATGCAGCAGTTTATTTGCTATACCCCTCAGATTACCTCAGTGCTGCAATGGCTGTATCGTATTCATGTGTTCAAACGTCCTATGATACTGTAGCTTGTTTACACTTTGTTTCTCAGACGGATTCATGGGAGGGGAGGAGCTGCTCTGCTCACAGAGGGGGAGGTTATGTGGCAGTGAATGAAGCAGAGCTGGATGCGTACAGAACAGTGTACAGATGTCTCCAGCACAGAATAGTGCAGTACAAGATCTTCCCTATTCCCTATCAATCCCTCTATCCCAGTCTCTGATTCTGCAGAACTTTGTCTGTCTCTGCTCTTATTGCTGCTCACTTCCCCCACATTGTCATCAGCAGTATCCGCTCTATCCAGATAAGCTATTAACCCTTACTGCTCATATAGCACAGGCTATAGACTGCATGTAACTGGTTAGTAATGATTGCAGTGTTCACTGGATTTTCATGCGGGAAACTAAATGCATTTAATGATAAACTACTTTGAGAGAGAACACAAGGCATTAGAGATGAGCGAACATACTCGTCCGAGCTTGATGCTCGATCGAGCATTAGCGTACTCGTAACTGCTCGTTGCTCGGACGAGTATTTCGCCCGCTCGAGAAAATGGCAGCTCCCGCCGTTTTGCTTTTTGGCGGCCAGAAACAGAGCCAATCACAAGCCAGGAGACTCTGCACTCCACCCAGCATGACGTGGTACCCTTACACGTAGATAGCAGTGGTTGGCTGGCCAGATCAGGTGACCCTGGGATAGACTAGCCGCTGCCCGCGCTGCTCGGATCATTCTCTGTCTGGATGCCGCTAGGGAGAGAGCTGCTGCTGCTCAGGGAAAGCGTTAGGGTGTTCTATTAGCTTACTGTTAGGCAGGAGTGATTCTAAAAGAACCCAACCCAACAGCCCTTCTAGGGCTACAAGTAACCTTATAATTTTTTTTTTTTATTTTGGCAGCTAGTACCATATTGGTGAAGGATTAGCAGGGGGGACTTTGCTACGTTGTGTTTGCTCTTAGTTCGACACACATTCCACCTCACACACCAAGTGGAAATTTAATAGGGTTTGAAGTAGAATTGGCCAGTCTGCCAGTGTCTCTTTTTATGTTACGTTTATTTTTCATGACCTCAGCGTCTGCAGCTCATCGGGCATGTAGTGTGCTGGTAATACTGGCTAAATAGCCATAGGAGAATACAAACTCGTAATTACGCCTACAGTAGCGTTATGATTTTGGATTTCTGGGTTGATCTGGCTGGGGCTGGTACGTGGCTGCAGTGCATCTACTATCAATTGGGAGCAATTTTGCGAGTCAACTTGCCGACCAACGGTTTTGGTAGGTGCGCCACATACGCACTGAAAAGACCGGAGTTGGGACATATTATGTAGGGCCCGGGTGTAATTGCAAGTAGCACATGTCCCAGTTTTGGTACTTTTATATTTCTGTTATACTTGGGCACTCAGCGTCATCTCATCTGCAGAGTGCGGAATACGTGGCTAAAACAGCCATAGGAGATACAACGTGCTTGAAGACTCCTACAGTAGCGTTATATATATTGATTGCTGGGTGAGCCTGGCTGGTGGCGTCGTACTTGGCTGCAGTGCATCTGACATCAATGGGACATTGGAGTCAGACCTTTGCGACCAACTGTGTGGTAAGGAGCACATATCCATGCGCACAAGACGAAGTGGGAAAAGTATAGGGGGCCCGGGCTGGTATTGCACAGGGCACAGTGCTGCCAGTTGCTTTTGTATTGTTGACGTATAGTTTGTTCAGAACTCAGCGTCCATCTCATGCGGGCATAGGAGTGTGGCTGGAACTTGGGGCTAGAACAGAGAAGGAAGACACGCATAGAGCGACAACGGGAGATAGTCTATCGCGACGCTGACAGCTGCGTTTAATGATTGCTGGTTGATCGCTTGGTGCTGCAGCTGCAGCGACGATCACATCAGGGGGAGCATTTGGGTCAACTTGCGACCACTGTGTTTTTAGCGACCAATCCCATCGCAAGACTGGAAGAGTTGGGAAAATTATTGGCCCGGGTGTGTTTCAACTAGGCACAGTGCTGTGGTTTCCATTTCTTTTTATTTTAACGTTTACTTTTTGCATAACTTCACGTGCACTCATCTGCAATAGTATGTGCTGTAATACTTGGCTAGAAAATCGCCATAGGAGAATACCAAACGTCTTAATTATCGCCTACATAGCGTTATATATATTGATTTCTTCTGGTTGATCTGCTGGTGGCTGTACTTGCTTCAGGTGCATCTACTAACAAATCTGGGAGTAAAAACAACATTTGGGAGTCAGACTTGCGACCAACTGTGTTTTTAAGTGACGCACTATCCATCGCAAGACCGAATGTGGGAAAATTGTATTAGGGCCCGGGGTTGTATTTCAATTGCCCAGCTCTGCAGTTTTCTTTTTATTTTACTGTATTTTTTTTCTAACTCATCGTCATCAGCTCATGCTGGCCTAGTTATGGTGCTAATACTTGGGCTAAATACCTAGGAGAATACAAACGTCGTAAGTACGCTCAGTAGCTTTATATTTTGATTCGTGTGATCTGCTGGTGGCTGTACTGGCTGCTCACTACTATCAATTGGGAATTGGAGTCACGACTTGCGACCACTGTGTTTTTAATGACGACGATAATCCATCGAAAGTACCGAAGTTCGGAAACATTTATTAGGGCCTGGGTTTTTTCAACTAGGCACAGTCCTGCCATTTCCTTTTTTCTTTACGTGTATTTTGTTTCATACTCAAGCGTCATCTCATCGGCATATGTAAGTGTGCTGTAATACTTGGCTAGAAAATACCATAGCCAATAAGATAGCTCGTTGTGGTTTTAAAACTAAAAACACAAAAAAAAACAAAAAAAAAACAAAAAGTTTTAAAAAAAAAAATCCAAGTTAGAACTCTCATTTTCAAAATTTTAAAAAACCCGGGGCTAGGGGTAGAGGACGAGGGCGGGGACGTGGCGTCCCACTACTGCATGGGTCAGAGGCCGTGTTCCCCTGGGCGGGGTGAGACACCACCTTCTTTATGAGGAGCAGGGAAACGCGCAGAGCTACACACTCCCTGGTTCAGGCTGAAGTTACTGGGAATCGTGTAGAGCACTGTGAGCCAGAACTTGCGAAGAGGGTGATGTCGTGGATTGCGGCATGCTTCGATCAATTTGTCCACCAGTTCCTCCTTCCACGCGTCCACCATGGTACCGAAATCGCACTTCCTCCAGCTCCTGCACCCAGCCTCCTCCCCCCATTCTTGCCCCCCCTCCCAGCAAAATTTGCCATTTGTAAACCTTCATCCTGAGGAACCTGTTTTCTGGACTGTACCCATTCCCACGTCCAACCACTTGTCCGGTTTCTGTGACAATTTTCCCGCATGCCCAGTTTCCACCAGTCGCAGGGTCTGTGGTGAAGGATGACCTTGTTGACGTAGTGGAAGAAGTGTTGTAAAGAGGTTTCCGACGATGAGGAGCACGGTTGTCATACGTGGGAAGTTTGTTGTCATGGCAGGAGTCCAGGGGGGAGCAGACTGATGCTCGGAGGATGATTAGGGTTTTTGACAGACCCAAGCTGGGGTTGATAGGCCTCGGGGAACACAGTGCTTTCTGTACGGGAGTCCTTCGACCAGAACAGGTTTGAGAAGGCGTGGTGGGGGGCCAGACGGAGAGGCCAGTGCAAGAGCTGGTGCAATCGCGCCAATGTGTCACTAGTGAATCTCCCGTGGCGAGGGCCTCCTGCGGCGAGGGCTATCTTTTCAAGTCTGAGGTTTCTTTAAGGAACACCGGATGACCGACGACTTGGTGTGCCACATTTGGCCCAACCAGTATCAGCGGGGTTCCACCACTAATGGCTTAACTACCACCAGTATGCTCAGGCATATGAAATGCTAAACACCCCCACTCATTGTCAACAGCACGCGTTCACCTCCCGGCCGTGCACACCACTGCTCCTTCCCCTTTGTCAGCTGATAGTCCAGCCCTCCGCCCAGACCCTGCCACAAAAACCCCCATCGTCACCTCCAACGACCCCACCACAGCATCCACCAGCGTTCCGCTCTCCATAACCCCAACTCTGGAGCGGAAACGCAAATATAGTGCACCCCCCGCCCGCCTCAAGCCCTTAATATGTGCACCTCTCCAGATTGCTAAGCCTGGAGAGGCGGCCGTATAGGCTATTAGAGACCGAGGCCTTTCGCAGCCTCATGCGTCGGCCCGCCCCTCGTTATTTCGTTCCCCAGCCGCCCACTACTTTTCCCGATGTGCCGTCCCAGCCCTGCACCCCACGTGTCAGACAACAATAATCCGTTCCCTGACCAACGCCGTTCCTCTGACAAGGTCCCACTTCTGACCACGGACCGTGGACGAGTGCTGCCGGGCAGGCCACTATATATCTCTGACGGCACATTGGGTTTACTTGTGGTGGGGCTGGACCGAGTGTGACCCTGCGGCTGGTCAAAAAAAAATTATACTGGCCGCGCCGGATTGTGCGGGGCCTACTCGGTCCAGGTGTTTTTGAGGCCTACTATGCTTCCCCTCCTCCTCCCACCCCCTCCTCCACCCCTCCTCCGAACGACCCTCACGTTGTCTGGCGCCATCAGTCAGTCGGTAGCTCTAGGCCACAGCAGCAGTGCCGTCGCTAAGCGACAGCAGGCGTGCTCAAACTGCTGAGCCTAGGCGATAAAGGCACACCGCCCAAGAACTATTACAGGGCAGCAACGGCGGCAAGACTGATCTGTGCTGGCACACCGCTGAACCTGAAAGCCAGGCATGGTTGTGTGTGACAACGGCCGTAACCTGGTGGCGGCTCTGCAACTCGGCAGACTGACACATGTGGGCCATGCCTGCCCATGTTAAATCCGAGAGTTTCACAACGTTTCCTCAAGAATACCCCATCTGTCTGATTTGCTCAGGGGCACGAAGGTGCCGCGCCGCATCTGTGCGCATTTTCAGGAAGTACAGCACAGATCTGCCACTCCTCAGGGCAGCGCAGCGCCGCCTCCACTGCCCGCTCAACCGACTGTTTTGTTCGACTGCCCACGAGGGAATTCCACTGACCATGTTATCCAGAGTTACCCAGCAGCGCCGAGCGATTGTAGACTGCCAGATTCAACCTTCCACCAGAACTGGGAGTCAGGGTCATCAGCTTCCTCAAGTCTACAATGAGGGTGGACGTGGTGTCTGTATCTGCAGGTGGCTGAGTAACTTTGAGGAGTCCAACACAGATGGTCGTGGCGATGCCGCCACTCATCAGCCTCACCATCCCGTGCTTGGCCTGTTGAAAAACTCTCTGGCAGCATGAGTCGGAAGCTTTGCGCTCCTCACCAGAGACAGGGGAAGAAGATTCCCTTGTTGATAGCCCAGCACCCTTAGGTCTTTTTCTCACAGCGCATATCCGGAGGAGGTGGGGTGGAGGAGGATAGGAGGAAGAGAGGAAATTGTTGGCGAGACACAAGAGGGGACCATGTTGAGTCCTACAACGTTGAGCGGGTATTGGCATAAGAAGAGGAGTTTTGAGGAGTTGGGGAGGAGGAAATTGACAGTCAAGGCCAGTGAGGGGAGTGATTCTTACTTACCGTTGGTACTCTGGCGCATATGGCAGATTTCAATGTCTAGGCTGCCTATCCCGTTACCCTCGCCGCGTTCAAAGATTTATTCCAGCACCGATTTACTTGGTGTCACTCTCCTGGACCCACGGCACAACAAACAAGCCCCCCCCCTCGAATCTTTCCACTCTCCATCCCTGTATAAGGAAAGGAGTGGTGAGAATGCATGAATACCGCAGGCCCCCTGGTGCACAAGCTGAAACAGTAATTTCCTTCTACAGCGGCTAGCGGCAGAGTGCGGTATTTCTGTCGGGACAAGTAGCATAGGGAGAGTAGGCGAGCAAGTCACTTTGTCCAGCCTGGCAAGGTTACGCGTTACAAGGCTTTTTTCAGCTTTAGTCACCCCCCAGCAGACACTGTCCCCTGTCCCCAGTCTCGGCAGAGTAGGGCTGATTCTTTACAGAAAGATGGTGAGGGAGTTACTTAGCTGACCATACCATCGTCGTAATGATCACACCAGCTCCCGACAACTACTGGTTTAAAACTGGACATGTTTGCACGAATGGCGCTCTACGCCTTGGAGGTTCTTGCCTGCCCTTGCCCGCTAGCGCCTTTCAAGCGGGTTTTCAGTGCAGCTGGTGGCAATTATCCCGATAAAAGCGTACACGCCTGTCTACTGACAGCGCTGACAGGCTGACGCTATCCAATGATAAAGCATGGATTTCTCCTAATTTCAAATCTCCAGCAGTTGAAGGAAGCTCAACCTGAATAATTTAATCCACTCCTCTCCTCCTCATTTTCCCTCCTCTTTCTACAGTAAAGCATAGGAAACGGCTGTGTTTTTTGACAGGGCCCCTGTCTCTAGGTATGAGTAATTTATGCATTTAATTTTCTTTCTGGAGGGCACCGACACGGTCCCCCCGGTTTTAAACAATTTTTGGGAGTGCCACATTCAGGCACTCAATCTTTCAAATTTTTCTGAGGCCACCTTTCCGGTCCTCTGGTTTAACAATTTTTTGGACTGCACATACAGGCACTCAATCTATTCCATTTTTCTGGAGGGCCACCTACCTGCTCCTCTGGTTTAAAAACTTTTTTTGGACTTCCACATCAGGCACTCAATCTATTCCATTTTTCTGGAGGGGCCACCTACCACCTTCTCCTTCTGGCTTTAAAAACTTTTTTTTGGACTGCCAATACAGGCCCTCAATCTATTCCATTTTCTGGAGGGCCACCCTACCTGCTTCCTCCTGGTTTGAAAAATTTTTTGGACTGCCACATCAGGGCACTCAATCTATTCCAATTTTTCTGAGGCCACCTACCTGCTCCTCTGGTTGGAAAAATTTTTTTGGACTGCCACATACAGGCAACTCAATCTATTCATTTTTCTGGAGGCCCCTACCTTCTCCTCTGGTTTTGAAAATTTTTTGGACTGGCCACATACAGGCACGATCCCCAAAGGAATTGTCGCAATAGCAGCCTCCACACTTTGTCTCCTTGCTACCACCTCCATAAGTCCGTCCAATAGCTGCCTCCCATACTCGTCCTTTAATCCCACCGAGGTTTGTCAGGGCCGAAAATTTTGGGTTGTTTTCAGGGATTCCACGCAAAAGTTGGTTTACTTTGTCTCCACCCTGCTGTGTTATCCACAAAACACTGGCAAACTTTTACCATTTTGTGTTTTACGATATTATTTCAGCGCTTCTCTCCTTGCGCATCGGTTTACATTCCCCTCAAAACCCGCCATATCCAAACTTCTAAGAACGCTACTACACTTACTTGGTGCAGGCTGGGACCGATCTGATCTGGTGACTGGTCATATACTCTGCCGACGCAGAGGATTGCGGGCCTACCTCGGTCCAGGTCTCAAAGCCTACATACCGTCCAAATCCTCCACCCAACCCCCCTCCATCCACCTCCTCCTCCTCTGAATTCCCATCCGTGGGCATGGCGTCCATCATCGGTAGCTCTAGCACAGCAGCAGTGCGTTGCTAAGCGACGCAGGCTGTGCTCAAACTGCTGATCCTAAGGTGATAAAGGCACAACGCCACGAGCTATTGCAGGGATTCCACATCAAACTTGTTTAACTTTGGTTCGCCACCCTGCGTGTAGCCACATATCTGGAAAACTTTTTTCATTTACGGATATTAATTTTCAAGCGATTCTTGCGCAGATGTTTACATTCCCTCACCACCATATCCCAAACTTAAGAACCTACTACACTTGATCTTATCCGAAAGGTTCTTAGAAGTGCTGTTTGGGGAGTAGCCTAGGACAGGGGGGGCTTGATTGGCGAAGCTCGCCTGGCAATCGAGCGCCAGCTCCATGCCAAGAACCACTAACATAGTGTTTAAACGCAGCACCTTAATCTACTACTATTCCTGCCTCCATACTCGGCCCCTTATCAAACGCTCTGTGTCCAGGCAAGAATTTTGGATTGTTTTTTCATGGCTTCCATGTTAACTTTGTCGCCACCCTGCTGTGTAATCACAAATATACTGGCCAACTTTTTGATCATGTACAATATTATTTGGAGCGCTTCTATATACACTCCCACATCCTTGGTTCCTTCTCTGCTCCCATTGGTTTGAAGCCGAGTCCATTTAGGGTATGTCCGCCATGGCCACTCTCTAGCCTTCCGCTGGCTTGCTGGCTGCCGCTGCCTGCACTCCGTCCCATAGTGTCAGGGTCAATTATTGGATGTTTTAGATGCTTCTACTGCATTCTGTAACTCTCTGGTCATGGCCATGCTGTTGCCCCTATTTTGGCATAATGGTGCTTAAGCAGCCTCAGCGGCATCCATGTCATGCTGCCCCTGCTGTTTCCTGTCCATTTCCGTGTGTTTTCCATCCTTTTCGTCTGAGGTTCCCAGGTTTTTGGCCAAGCTTCCCTGTGCAGACCTGGGTCCCCTTGAAAAATGCTCGAGTCTCCCATTGACTTCATGGGGCTCCGTTACTCGAAACGAGCACTCGAGCATCGTAAAAGTGTCGCTCTCGAATAACGAGTACCCTAGCTTTTCGTGCTCGCTCATCCTACAATGCATCTGGGATCTGTGGGCAAGCTAACTGACTCAGCTGAGGTATTAGAAGTACAAAACAGAATAAGTCTCCATCCACTTCAACCTCTGGTAAGAAATGATTTTATGTTGAACACTTTCAGAACCAAAATGCCATAATTTTGGAAAAAAAGGAACTGGCAGCACATAGATAGTGATCGTTCTTTTTGTTTCAAGGGGGAGATCACAATACTAATGTTGGTAAAACCCATATCTTACTATGTTACCTCTTTTAAATGAATTTAAAATGACTTTTATGAAAAACTGCATAAATTTGCAATGTTAGTAGACGAGAGGTTAGCTCAAGGGATTGTTTCTTAGCCTGTTGTAATACAACCCACGCCTTTTTGACATCAAGGGGTGCCTTCTCCTACATTTGTCAATAACTATCTTTTATAATCTCGCAGTATTTTCTCTGCTTTTTACAAACCATCTCTGATAGCCAGAGTAGATCTAAGAATTCCTGGGAATGCCTCATCATTAGCATTTTAGTATTTACACATTTCCTATATCCATCCGACAAGGTCTTACTCTTACTTCTCATTAGGCTTGACAATCACCAGATTTTTTTGTTTTTAATATGTTCTTGGCAGTCATATGGAAGAGAAAAAGGGAGAATGAGTTCTGATATGAAAATGCCTCGCTGCCCCTTTATACTTGACTGTCCAAACTTCCCCAACTGAGCGACATTGAACTATCAAAATAGTAATTCACACAATCAAACGGAAGTTTTGTACAAAAACAAAGAGAAGGTAGGCAACCAATATCCATATGCTGACGAATCAACATATATGGGTAGGTAACCCACTAAATGGCAGGGAGCCCAGTCCAAGGAGCGTTTATAGCTGGCTAATGACTGATGAGGAAACAGTGCTATGCAAACCATCAAGTGTAGCCATTTTGTACTCCAATAAACATTACATAGATGGAAAGTTTTGTTTAGCTCCTAGTAACCCCTGTTCCTGGAGATACAATACATTGTTGGATAATCCCTTGCAATGAACACTGAATCAAGGAGGTTGGCCCAGGCCTCAATAAAGAATGCATACCACTACGGCTCGTTTGTCAAGGTGGCCAGATCCAAAGATAGCTAACTTGTTTCCTTATGGACAACATGGTACATTTATGAAAATCTTCAGGTAATTATTTAATAGCATGCACGATTAACCCCTTAACGCTCGCGGCCGTAGCTCTACGCGCCGAGGTATAAGGGATGTATGAAGATGGCTCACGGGCCTGAGTCCTCTTCATACAGAAGGTGGGGGTTTTTGCATATTGCAAAAGTCTCCAGCGGCATTTAAAAGACGGCGGCGCGGGGCGCCGCCATCTTTTTTCGATCGCCACGCCCCCGAAGTCATCGTGGGCGGCGTCGGTTGCCATGTAGCCCTCGTGTCTTCTTTTGAAAAAAACACCGAGGCTATCTGGCAGCTGCAGATTCGTTACAATGAGCCGTGCTCATTGTACTGACTGTGCTGGCAAAATGCCATATATTTGCAATCAGAAGTATTCATATATTGTCGCAGCGATCTTACCATCTAAGGGTTAATGTACCCTAGATGTCTAAAAAGATAGTGAAAAAAATAAAAAAAAAGTTAAAAAATAAAAAAAAAATTAATAAAATATTAAAAGTTCACACATCACCCCCCTTTCCCTAGAACTGATATAAACATAATAAACAGCTAAATCACAGACTATTCGGTATCGCTCGTCCCAAAATGCCCGATCACAAAATATAAAAACGGTTCAGACGCGGTGACCACCGAGGCGGGTATGGCTCCCAAATGGTCCAATGCACTTTACACCTTTTTACATACAAAAAAATGAAATAAAAATGATCAAAATGTCGCCCAGACCCCTCACAATGGTAGCAATGAAAGCGTCGCCTCATTTCGCAAAAAATGACCCCTCATCACAATCTCTGTGCTCCAAAGTATGAAAAAGTTATTAGCGTCAGAAGATGGCAAAAAATTTTGTTTTTTTTTGTACACATTGTTGAATTTTTTGAAAATGTATAAAACACAATAAAACCTATAATAATTTGGTATCACCGATCGCAACCGAACCAAAGAATAAGTAGGCATATTATTTGGAGCGTGAAGAGTGAAGTAGTAAAAACTGAGCCCACAGAACGTGACGCCACCTGCAGTGTTTTTTTTTCAATTTTTCCACTGTGGGAATTTTTTTTCAGCTTCGCAGTAACACGGCATGTTAAAATAAATAACATTACAGGAAAGTAAAATTTGTTTACCACAAATAGCCCCTCCACAACAGGTCCTGTACAGGAAAATGGGAAAACGTATGGATTTTTTGAAGTGGAGAGCGAGAAATGAGCCGAAAACCCTCCGTCCTTAAGGGGTTAAGAAATGTTTTTACTTTGTCAGATGCCAGTAAGTTTAATTGTGAATTTCCAGGTGATATACCCTTTCATGGGTTTCCATGATTACCATCATAGCCCATCAGAAGGTAAGAACATAGACCTCAGCCCAAACAAAATGCTATGGCTAGGCAATACGAGAGCTGAATATAACTTAAGAATTGGGCCCACAATAGTCATTAGCAAGTCTCCTGTATACAGTAAAACTGATTTTATTAGCATCCACTCATGAGAAATCTCTCCTTGTGATTCGTATAGAGTACAGAACCTAGAATGAGGCATAGACTTGTAAGGGACATTAGGCTAGATTATCCTTAGAATCACTCAGAGTAGAGAGCACAGGGTCACTACTACAACATTGAGACTGCTCTCTACCAACTTAGTGCATTGATTCATGACCTAACAGGTACATATTAAGAAACTGGACCATATAAGAGATAGATTTGTAAACTTCTGCACTAAAAATCTAGTATCTAGCATTTGGTGGGTATTAAAGATACCCTTTAAGGACTTCTCCAACCAACACACTGCGTCATTTTATGTTCTTTGTTCTATTTGATTCTGGAGGCCAAATGGAATTTTATATGGAATATATTTCTTATTCTCTACAATCCCCACTAACCCTTCCATTTGTTTGGATCTCTACAGTCAATATTCCCAGTATTGGACCTATCAATCTAAATATATGAGAGCTTTAAGTTTGCTTTTATTACAGATCATATCCTACCCTATGCTATTATGCTTTAAGTCTTTGATGGCATCTAGGTAGCCCGGAACTGAACAGCAGACCACCGCTGCCCACCTAACAGTAAAGATACAAATTAATGTACTTTATGCGCAGCAAATGTGGTGGAGGAGGCAGATGACTCACATTAAACCATAACCCACCCGCCCCGCACCCTCCCCCGCAGAGAACAGAAAACTATTTGAAATCCCATCATTGTTTCCTGGTTACACTAAATGTTAAGTTTCTTCTACATAAAAAAACAATATTACTCCTAATATTTTATAACACCAATTTAGCTTCTTGAAAAGACCGCTTTACTCTCCCGGTCTTCTAAAACTACCCAAAGTACAATCATTTTGGAACCAATCAGTTTGTGCAAGGTCAGCAGATTATATGTTTACAAATTTAGGTTTGTCATGCTTTGACATGACTCAGAAAATATGCTCCAAACTTTGGAAACAAAATTCTGCCTGTATTGCCATATGTGTGGAAAATTATAGCCAGTGAATAGATTGATCACAAATAATTTTTCGTTGGAGATTCCGAATCTGCAAAAAAAAATAAAAATGAGGGTCCCATTTGAGATTTTGAAAGTTGCCCCTTCAAAACCAAATACTTGGATAAGTTTAGCTCTTCAAATAAATGGGAACATTTAGTAAAGGGTCATGAGCCAGTTTTCGTCTGAATTCTTATGTTATTTTCTAGTGCAAACTGCTGTCCAGGTACTTGGAAGTGTGCTGCACCCACAATTGTGTCCCCTTGACCCTTTTGTGCACAGCTGTGTCATCATTCATCACAAATTAAAGGGGGGTTCCGGTGCTCAGTCAGACCCTGGCGCCAGATTTTACAATGCATTAAGTTCCTACAGATATGGTTGTTGCCACCCCCATTTTAAAGTGCACTAAAAAAAAGGTGTCGGAGCTGGGCACCCTGCACACTACACAGGCAAATTGATTTAGTGCAGTTTTCAACTGGTTCTATACTATGACCGTTAATAGTCTGAAATATACGACCCCAAATTTCAGTGTGTAAAAGTTTGAAAAATTCTTATGATAGTATTATATATATTTATCATGCCGAATACTCTTTAAATGTGTCCACACTTTTGGCTTTTGATTTGTCACTCTAATTATTAATAGATTAAATACATTGCCAAATTTGCCCTTGAGTTTGTATTTCGTACATAATTGTAGTCACATGAATGGTTATCCAAAACTAGTCCCTTGCAATTTCTTTATAAATATTAACGATTCATTATAGTCACAAATTGACTCGAAAGAATCGTCTTTAGTACGTTTGCTTTCAACTTGGCCATCCTTTTAGGTCAGTGTCACTGTGTCGTACGATTTAGGCATAGTGCCTTCATTGCCTTCCCTCACTCTAAAAACCATCTCAATTGTTTTCAGTTCCGGTGCTGTGGGGCCAGGTCATCTAGTGTGCACCCCATCCTCTCCTTCTTTGTTAAATAGCCCTTCACAGCCTAGAGATGTGTTTAGGTCATTGTCCAGTTGAAAAATAAATATGTCAACAAGCCCCACTGATTAAAAAGCATGCGGTCTTCAAGATGCCTGTGTAACCATGATAGGTTCAGTATACACCGTTCAATTTTGATAAATCTCCAAAGTATGTCACCAGGCAAGCACCCCACGCCATTCACACTCCTTTCCAGCTTCAACTGTGGGACAGCATTTCGAGTCTTTGTTCATCGTAATGGTGTATCCCAATTAGCAATTAGTTGGAACCAAAGATCTTAAATTTCAGAACGCATCAGACCAAGCACGATATTTCCACTGGTCCCTATGTCCAATTCCGTGGCTACTTTAGCTCAAACACAGTCTCTTCTTCTTGTTGCCTGTGTTAAGCAGTGGTTTTCCTACAACTATTTAATTATACCATGATGGCTGCTGCACCATCTCACTCTTAACAAGTTGTTGTGAGATGTGTCCTGCTGCTATAACTCTGCATCGGCAATTGACATTCTAATCTTAGCTGTTTAACCTGCATTTCTGAGGCTGGAGCTCGGATGAACTTATCCTCCGCGCAGGTGACCTGAGCTTCCTTTCCTGGGCGCGTCCTTATGTTGAGCCAAGTTTTTGTTTGTAGCGCTTGGATGGTATTTACAATGCACTTGGGTGAACTTTCAAAAGTTTTCTCCAGTTTTTTCCCGACTGACTGCTTCCATTCTTAAAGTATTGACGGACACTTGTTTTTCTTTTACTTAGCTGCTTTTTCGAGCCATAATAACAAAGTCTAACAGTCTTTCAGTAGACTACAGCTGTTATCCACCTGACTTCTGCACAACAAACTGATGGCCCTGACCCCCATTTTTAATAGGCAAGAAATCCACTATATTAAACCTGAGGATTGATGTGATAACCTTTTCTGTGAACTACCTCTGACTCATCAAGGAATGCCAAGAGGTGCAAAGCAGTCTAATCAAAGCAAAAGGTGGCTACTTGGACTGATTACGAATATATATCAATATTTTATACACTTTGCTAAGTATATATCTCACTATATATAGTGGATAAATTTTGATGAAATCCAAGCAGCAACACGCAACTATCCTAAGAAAGAAAGCAATAATTTAGTGTGCCAGCTCGTAATGGTTCTCGGCCAAAGAAAGGGATCCTCCAAGTAATAAAATGATTGAAACGGCCAGCACAAAAAATTTCACGGTGAAAACGGTGGTTTTTAAATATCCATAAAAGACGCTTTCGTCTGTATACACGTGAGCCTCACGTGTATACAAGCCAAACATTGCCCCTTTTATGTATAAAACCCACCGTTTGTCACCGATTTTTTGTGCTGCCTTTTCATACTATATTATAATATCTATATTATATATATATATATATATCTATATATATATAGATCACCAAGTTGCCAATGCGAATCAATGTGTACACACATTATAGATTTATGAAAAGCATGATGCGATACCCGCATCTAACTGTTGTAATATATTAGTGCTTACGTAACGAGAGATTTGGAAGTGTTAAGTTTGAGCAAGTCAAGACAGAGCTTTTCAGCACCACAAAATCCCATGCACTGCAGCACCACCTATAGAATTAGGAAATGAGTCACTTACAACACCTTAAATGTATATAGCATCCACCATTGACCCGAAAGCATTTCATCTTTTTTTTTCAACAGGCCAATAAAATCCCTTAAGATTTCTAGCATTGAAGGTCTCTCAGACCTATGTCTGTTTGATGCAAGATGAACAATACCCACTGATGTCTGAGAAGTGTATAAATATAGCATCCACCCTCACACTTCTGTCCTCGCAAATGTTACTCCCACCCGCTACCTTCTTAAATCTGAATAGTCATCTCATTAACAAGTAAGGTGGACTCCATACATCAATGCACTGATCCTTGTTGAACAAGCCACACATGTTAGCGGCTATGTAGAGCGTTTTTTACATATTACTGCATGAATGTTATAACTGCAATGAAAATCAATATTAATAATGCTGCTTTCACAGCTGAATTGAACAGGTAATGGGTTAAATCAAACATTCAGTGCAGGGGGTTTATTTTCTATAAATCCCTACAAATCCCAGGATAGTACTGCGCTCCACCCGCTCCTTCCTGCTGTGTCTGAAGCGAAGGGAGTTGCATTTTGTAGCACTTTGAATCTGCCTCAACATTCCATGAATGAAGTTTTCCTTCCCTGCTGCCAAAAATTACACGAGCGAGCATGCTATAAAACAGGCATTTCTGCCAAGCTTTCATACACCATGCCATATGTAATGGGCCTAGATACAACAACAGAAATAACTGTAGTCCTTGCACAGAACATTAACCACCTTCGCGCACAAGTGGCCATTATCCCTGACTTGTTATGGATGAGTTAAATATATGTGGTGCAGTGTAATGAAGGAAAGCTTTCTTTTTCTTCGTTGTGGTTTTTCTTTTTTTTCTGTTACTATACTACAATCTCTCTTCTTAGCAACAAACAATTCCAAAGCGATTACAGTGGTTTTTTGGCATTATATAGATACATAATATTTTGTTCTTGTCTGAGCCCCATATTTACCATTTGGAAGCAATATGGACTCACAAATTATTCTCTCCTTAGATATGTTTATAACACAATTTAGCTTCTTGAAAGGACTCATTGTACTCCCTGTCTTCTAAAATACCACACAGTACAATCATATTTTGGAACCAAATCATTTGTGCAGGTCAGTCTGAGATTAATATGTTGACAAATTTGGGGGGGGGAGAGTTATGTCATGCTTTTTTTTTTGGCCATGACTTAGAAAATAATGACTCCGAATTTGGAAACAAATATCTGCCTGTATATACCATCATTTTTGAAAGTAGTAGTCCATATCTAACCTCATTTTTTTTTTGTAAAGCATACGGAGTGATCAAAATACAAACGTTGCTATTCTTTCCATTATACCTGATCTCTGTTGTAGTCACACAACGTGGTCAGTTTATTACTCATCACCAGTAATGTGCTCATAGATCCAAGCTCTTGACTCAAATCATAAGCTATGAACCAAGGACACGTACTCATAGATCCACGTGAATGTGCTGTGGGTAATCATCTTATATTTGTTATCCATGGCCTCCGTCATTCTAAAATCAACTTTTAAAATTATGCAATTGAGCCAGAAGGGCTCCTGTGGTTGTTTCCACGCTAGCGTTACCGTCAAGACCATGTTATCACTCTCCTCGCGGCAAGTAGAACAGGTTGATGAAGAGGTCTAGGCGCAGAGCGGCATGTTACTGTATGCGTGCGCGAGGTTCGTAAGCCCTAGCCCTGTCATTAGCATAATCTTAAAAGTTGATTTTAGAAGACAGAGGCCATGATAACAATATAAGAAGAGTTACCAGGCAGTCACTGTGCCGGTATCTAGTAAGACGTATCCCTGGTTTTTTATCCCTGCTTTACCAACTATGGAGTATGTTTTCAATATGATTATAACCCACATTTGTGCACCACAATCTGTAATTTTTATGAGGGTGCATGGTAAATAAATTTGAGACAAGTGGGTGCATTTATCTAGATAATGTCCGCTCTCTTCTGCCATGCCCTGGACATCAAATGCTCCAGCCTCTTCTTGTATCTGGGCCGAGCTGTGCAGCAAATACATTCTGGCAGGTTTACCTATTCACATTGAAGTTGGCACGCTAGCTTTGTGCAAACCAGCAGTTGGGTAGGTACACCATGTCTGGGTGCCCACTCGACGCCTAACACCTCGCCCATTCTTTCCACCCCTCCGTCGGAGCTTGCCGTAGGAGCTCCTGATAATCTCGGCTTCTAATGTCTTTCATTTCAATATACTCTGCAGATAGACATAAGGTGTATGATTGGATCCCTGCAGTCAGAGGTGTACCATCTAAAAGAAGACAGAACGGGTTAATACAACTTTTTTTTGCACCTGCATTGTGCCTAATTAGTGATAAGCCTGGAAATGGCAGATGTTAGCTTTTACTACGAACATGATTAATGAAATATGGGTCATTAGATAAATGCTGTCATATTCTGGCTACAATGGCTATTATACTATTAGAGAACGTATACTAATACATTTCATCTCATGTCCTTTTCATTCTGACTGTCACAGATTGTCACTACTTATAAATCTCACGTTGCTAAGTCACTAGTCACAGGTTGATATTCGTGTTGCCCAATATTTATTTGCCAATCAAAATCGCAAATTGTAAAATTTTGATGTTGGTAATTATTCTACATTTTGATACATTATACAAGTAAAATTATCAGCACTCCTGTTTCGATGAAATAGAATCTATTAAATCCATCTTTGCTAGTCTCGGCTTCAGTTTGAGAGTAGTATTTGATTTCACTATTTTAATTAATGACTATACTATTAGCGAAAGTCGGTGCATAATTAGTTTCCTACGATTACTGATTTAATTATGTCAAGTCAATTGATTATAACACTCCAGATTCGGCGCCTGATTCTCTTTGGGAATACCCAATCTACTTTCTCTCCAGGACCCAATGTGCGAATGAGTCAATAGTCCATGACTTGATGTAAAGGGAAAGGCACTTACGTACATCCTTGTTATATGTACAATGGTGGGCTCTTTAAAAGTTGAGAGTTGTTAGATTCAGTAGAAATTAGAGTGATTTTTCCAAATGAAAGTTGTTGTGAACTGAATGACTGAAGATCTCAAGTGAACTTATCAAGGACATTCACTAGATGTACACCATCCATCATTGTTCCCCTTTATAGTCATCTGCTTTGTGACACACTTTCTGAATCGCACATAATAATCATATTTTGCTCTTAACGCTGTGTTTGACACTCCTTGATATTCCCCTGATGTCTTATAGTATAGTGTACATCCCTTTCATCAGAGGTCATATGTCCCTCTACGTCTGAATCACACTCGACAACACCCACTGTCAAATACTGATACATTTTAAGCAGAATACTGTAACAATAGCAACAATGTGGTCTTTAGTTTTTAACAAAAGTTTCCTCTTAATTGTGATATTTATCGAATGATAACTTGTGTAATGTTAGAGAGTTGGTATTAAAACCTTTAAGTAAGGCTTCTATACTAATACTTGTTTAATCTGCTGCAGTGTCCTATGCTATGTGTTTATTTGCGTATACATAAAAGGTGTAAAAAAAAATCAAAAGTTGCCAAGCATCTACCAGGTTGGGACTGGCATCATTTGCACCAAAACTTGCTCCTAATGGAGAGTCACATTTATAATCAGCCATGTTGTGAACCGTGGCTATGGCAAGTTCATGAATTTTGGTGTGAGACGGGTTCATATCAAACGTGACGTTTTTGTTCTACATATACATCTTCGCCCAGTGTCTCAATTGCTTAGAAAAAATCCAGCTCATAGAAAAAAAAAGTACTGTAAGATTCCTAATACTATATTGCTCTCATTCGAATGTAAAATACATCACACTAACCCCAACAAGTACAAATACTAAAATTAGTTATGAGAGGGAGGGAAAAGTTTCGCTAATTTACCTGGCAACAGTAATAACTCGTACTGCTTGTTATAACTTACCCTTGAATATGAAGGAAGTATTGTAGTCTGCATTATTTGTATTGCCGATCACTGTAGGACCATATTTTTGTTACTGATGAGAGAGACACAAAATGCAAACATTTATCTTAAATGAGATTTAGGGCAACATGAAAGTGTATATATTAGTAATTATGGTAAGGAACAATAGCTTCCCCAGTTTACTTGAGCACATATAACTACAACAGTAAATAATCTACTTTTTCAATCACGCTAGATTTTCTCATTTTCGTGCATTCTCTAAGCTTTTGTAAACGTTACCAGAATTCTGTTAGAAGCTGACTTCTTAGCAGAGCTGTGTATCATACAGGGTATATTACCTGTTTCATCTCGTGTTGTTTGATCTTGGTGTTTTGGGTTGTCATAATATCATAAAAGCTTGGTGAATTTAAATTTTGTCATCCTTCCAAAAGCAAAGGTTTGTCTGTGTATTTTGCCAAATACCATAAAATTTCTTATAGATATATTGGAGAAATCGTTAATTTTATAATTCTATCTTTTTTTAAACTGGTGTATCAACAATGTAAAAAATTCTGGAACTTTTAGATTTTTAATGTTCTGTTGTCAATGTCACAAAAATTTACACTTTAAATCTTTATGTACGTACTTGTTTTCATTTCAACAATGTGGTTTGATTGTTTGCCACATATTATACAATTCATATTTATAACCTTTCTCTTAATTTGGTACCGTATTGTTTTTTTTTATAGCTTCGAGCCAAAAAGACTGAGATGGGTCCAAGATTTACGTGGAGCCAATATGAGCCTCTTTAATATAAAAGTAATGGGACCAAGATTGTATGTTAATGAATGTGAATAAATTGGAACAGAATCAACTTCACACACACATACAGTACAGGCGTCCCCTGTTACTAAAGATAGTGTCCTGTAGGTTTGTTCCTTAAGTTGATTTGTATGTAAGTCGAATCTGTCATTATTTATGAATTGAATCCCAGCCAGAACTTTTTTTTGTCTCTGTGACAATTGGATTTTAAAAATGTTGGGTGTCATATAGAATCAATATTAACACTAACGCTTCATTACAGACACCTGCTGATAACGGCTGTTAAGCTGATCTTTTTAGTTGAGCCTAGGATAAAGCAATAAATTACCATATCAGAGGTCCGTTGTTAACTCGGAGTCGGTATGTAAGTGATGTTCTTAAGTAGGGAACCGCTGTATATCAATAGATATAAGTGTGTTTAACTATATTCCTACCAGGTAACTATGAATTCATAGACATCCAAATGGTTTGTTGTTAACAAAATTTTTAAAATAAATAGTGAATGTGCACATTTTATTTCAGTTAATAGAAAAGCCAGACGTGTTCTTTCAACTAACTGCTACCCTTTTTTTGTTTTTGCAAATTCCGCAGGTTACCAACCATTACCTTTTAAGTTTTTCAGTTCAATAAAAATACAATGCGGCATTTATAAAAATACATTATGTGCTGAGGCAAAGACGTGAGATATACACACTGTCAATGCCCTCCAGTATATAGAATTGACTTGTGGATAGCAATTAAAGTTGCGTACAAAAGAAATTGAGTATGTTCTTTTGCATTCGCTATTATGGTACTATCTAGTGTCAATTCCTTATCATATGTATGGCATATTTTGTCAAATGGGAACTATTTTTTTCTTCAGAATCTTTAGCCAGTCTTCGCGTTAGAGCTTTAACTTGACATAAATTGTTATAGTGTAAGTCTTAATGTTTGTCCATGTGAATAGACCGTCAACGAGTGATTTTATAAATCAGAGAGATGTATTAGAAATTCTTAATGTGTAAAATAATTATTTTCTGCCTGCCTATAGCTTATGGTAATGTTGGCACTTTTTTGTCATACATTTTTTATAATATTATGGATCAGTGCTATAAATAATAAAATTGCAATTGTGATCCACATTCTCTATGAAAAGCATTGGACCATTTGATTTCACTTAATTCACCTAAAAACGTAAAAGAATTGAGCAGTGTTTTTAGACTATTTTAAAATGCTATATCTACTATCTCTTATTGCACGATGTTTTTTTCTGAGAACACAACCTACAATGTGCTGAAAACCTAATCTCGGCTGATCACGAGTTAATAAAAAAAACATGAGTTCTAAAAAAAGAAAAATAATACTCACCCTCCGCTCCCGGTCCTCGGCGGCGGGCTCCTGGGCCTCGTCGGCCACCTCCCGATCCGCTGCGGCGGCTTTCTTCTCTCTTCGTCCTCATCGTTCCCGCAGTCGCGTCTTATGCAACTTTTGCCGGCGGGCCGCACAATATGATGTAGCGGTGTCCCGCTGATGACGTCCTCAGCGGCGACACCGCCGCATCGCACTGTGCGCCCGCGGCAAGTCCCATGACACGACTTCCTTCATTGTGAAATCTAAGAGAAAGCCGCCACAGGATCGGGAGCTTCCGCCGCGGACCAGGACTCCGCCCAGACCAGAAGCGCCGCCGAGTTTTTACCGGAGCCGCACGGCAAATCAAAGGTGAGTATCGTCGGATGGTGAGTATTAAGTTTTATTTTTTTATTTACTGAGGGCAGGCTGTATATCTTTTTGGGGGCAGGCTGTATACTTTTTGGGGCAGGCGTATACTTTTGGTGCAGGCTTATACTTATGGGGGCAGCCTGTAATACTTCATGGGGCAGGCTGTATCCTTCCATTGGGGGCGGCTGTATATTTCCTGGGGCAGCTTTACTCATGGGGCAGGCTGTAGCTTCATTGGGGCAGCTGTTTAAAAAAAAAACTTTCCCCACCCAAATGGGGGCAGGCTTATACGTCATGGGGTCAGGCTTTATATTCATGGGGCAGGCTGTATACTTACATTGTGGCAGGCTGTATACTTCATGGGGGGCAGGCTGTTACTTCATGGGGGCAGGCTGTTACTTCATGGGGCAGGCTGTATACTTCATGGGGCAGGCCTGTATACTTCATGCGGCAGGCTGATTGTATACTACTTTGGGACAGGCTGTATAATACAGGGGCTAGCTGCTGTATACTACACCCTCGTCTTATACTCGAGTCAATAGTTTTCCCATTTTTTTGTGGTAAAATTAGGGGTCTCGGCTTATCTCTTGCGGCTTATCTCGCGTATATACTACTATCCGTTATGTGCAGGGGTCTTATTTTTCTGAAGATACTACAACCCTTTACTTACACTGACAAAAAATGAATATAATAGGTCAAACCGTAGCTAAGCAAGATAATATGACCTCTATTAGAGACAAATGGGTTACTTTTACTCTCATTACAATTCATATTAATATTGAAAACATGGACCCTAAATGAATCATTCGACTAAACATGACCCGCAGAAAATAGCTGCTTCATGCTTGTTTTTTTCAGACATGCCTGTTTTCAAACCCCTATTCCTGGATTCCCTTTGAAAAAAGGACACCCAAAAAAGACTTTGGACTGATTTGTATCAGTTTACATTTTTTTCTGTTTTTGGGGATCCTGACTGAAAAGGAGATGAATAAAATTCCGTAACATTCAGTAATATATAGGTAATATATTAATTATGATTTTCAGATGTTAAATGTTGAAATATTTAAATAGTCAATATATCTGACAAGATTTTCATAAAATCATAGGCGGGTTGCTTCGCAATTTTTTAATTGAAAGAAATGATTAAAGCACAATTGTAAAGTTCATAAAGTTTTTCTAGTTATTATGCGTATAACAATTGATATCACTAACTTCTCGCTGACTGTTTGCAATGTTCCTGTCTCTTCTGTTTTAGTTGCCCTTTGCTTTCACTATCATTACCACATTCAGTATGTAAACTAAAAAGATTTATTAACACACTAAGGTATAAAGCTAAAACACATTACCTACAATATCCACAAGCACCCCACAACAATGCTACAAACACACTTACACACACACCCATATATAACAGTGAACTGGAATAATCTACACCTAACGATCCCTATTATTACAAATAATGAAGGGAAAGAGGGAAATAGGAGCTTAACAGGGGAACAGATAAAGAAGGTTAACAGGGAATCATGATCATATTATGGTTCTGGTGTCTTCTGTCATGGTAATCTATATGGTTTCCAGGCATTGAGGGGTATTCCTTTCTCCTCTTTCACCACATCCCTTCATAGTCCTCTCCTTAGTTTCTTCCCCAAGATGGTAGACCAACGATGCCTTACCCATCTTCTTGTATATCCATCGCAGGATTTGTATAAATAATAATACTCGTATTTATATATCGCCATTAAATTCATAGCCCTTGGTGTATTTATCCACCCTTCAGACCCCTCACTGGTGGGAGAAACAAAAACCAGGATGCCCTCCTGACATTAGATATATGCTCAAAACGTAAAATCGGGGCTAAAAATATGGGCGCGGACAGCCTAAAGTTGGTGGAGTTTCCTACACAGCAGAGAATTTGATTCTGCTCACACAGTTATCAGGCAATGACATTTTGTTATTATTGAGGGATAAACCTAAGAGAATACATAAATAGCATAAACATTTACAAAAATCATAATTAAAATATATTACTTTTGTCAGAAAGTGACGCGTGCAGGAAATGTTCTTCTTGACTAAAATTGGACAATTGCATCAATCACAGAATCACCACATATATATAAAGCCCAAACTCATTAGGCAAACAGAGGATTGGTTAAGAGACACCCAATCAATTGGGAAGGTTAAGTTCCAAAACAAGCATATGCAGATAGAGGAACTATTAACCCCTTAACGCGGCTGCGCCGTAGCTCTACGGCGCAGAGGTATAAGGGCTGTATGAAGAGTGCTCAAAAAAAAAAAAAAAAATTGCTGAGTCCTCTTCATACAGAGGGGGGGGTTTTTGCATTTTGCACCAAAACCCCACCGCAATAACCGCGGTCGGTGCTTGCACACGATCGCGGCTATTACCCTCTAAACCCGCCCCGCAAGTCGCGGCGGCGTTTAAAGACGGCGGCGCGCGGGCGCCGCCATCTTTTTTCGATCGCCACGCCCCCGAACGTCATCGGGGGGCGCGATCGTTTACCATGGTATCCTCTGGTCTTCTTTTGACACGAGGCTACATGGTTTATGCAGGTTCGTTACCATTACCAGTGGCTCTGTAAGTAATGACCTGCAAACATGCCATATATTTGCAATACTGTGTTTGCGTATATGGTAGTAGTCGATCTGACCATCTAGGTTAAGTACCCTATAGGGTCTAAAAAATAGTGAAAAAAAAAGAAAAACAAGTTTAAAAACTACAAAAATTAATAAATATTAACATTTCAAATCACCCCCCTTTCCCTACACTATCTAAACATAACAAACAGTAAAATCACAGACATATTATGTATCGCCGCGTCCCAAAAGCCCGATCTAATCAAAATATAAAACGGTTACGGCCGTCGGTGACCTCCGATGCTTTCCAAATGGCTCCCCAACATTTCCTCAATTCTCCTTTTCTCCCCCGTTTTTCCCTAACTCACAAATGAAATAAAAAATGTCAAAATGTCGCACAGACCTCAAAATGGTAGCAATGAAAACTTCTCCCATTTCGCAAAAATGACCCCTCACACTTTTCCGTGCACCAAAGTATGAAAAATTTATTAGCGTCAAGATGGCAAAAAAATTTTTTTCTTTTTGTACACATTCGTTTAATTTTTTGAAAATTATTAAACACAATAAACCTATATAAATTTTGGGTATCACCCGCATCGCACCAAACCAAGAAATAAAGTAGGCATGTTTATTTGGGAGCGAAGAGTGAAGTCGTAAAACTGAGGCCCCAAGAACTTGACGCACAGTGCGTTTTTTTTCATTTTTCCCACTTTGGAATTTTTTTTTCAGCTTCGCAGACACGGCATTTTAAATAATAACATTACGGGAAAGTAAATTTTTACGCACAAAATAGCCCCCACCGGTCTGTACACGTAAAATGAAAAAGTTATGGATTTTTTTGAAGTTGGATATCGAGAAATTAGCCGAAAAACCCCTCCGTCTTAAGGGGTTAAGTGTGAAGTGTCTCTGAATAACTGGCCCTGGGACGTTGTAACTATTTCCCGATATAAAAGGAGGCAGAGGTTTGAGGTGGCTTTCAGCACATCCTGATATAGGAAAAGTGGCGTTTTTCCAAGGGAAAGGAATTGACAGAGGGACAAAATGGTGATTATATATATTATATATATATATATATATCGCTATATACAAAGAGTTTGTATGTTCTCTCCAGGTTTGCGTGGGTTTCCTCCGGTTTCCCCCCGCACTCCATAACATACGGGTATGTTATTAGATGTGAGCCCCATGGGGACAGGGATTGGTTTGGCAAGCTCTGTGCAGCCGCGTCATCTGTGTGCATATAAACTCAAACTCCATATTTGCATTAGTTTAAAGTGCAATGCATGTACAGGAAGGATTACCTATTTTGTTACATACTGAAAACAAACTGACTATTCTCAGATTTTTATCAAAAGTATTCATATCCTACCCATAAGATAAGTCCTGCGTTTGGCAGAATCGGTAAAGTTAATTTGTTTGTGTTTCTTGTGTGTGAACTGTGGCTTAGGTTTCTGTTGTTTGGATTTGAGTCCCCCCACACCCTGCTCTTTGCAGTTCAGTCCTGTTCATAAAAGGGTGTACGCCAAACCTGTCTACTCCCACCAGACCTTGCTGGTAATGTGAGTCTTCTTGTACATTGTGCTCTTGCATTCGTGTATTTAAGTTTTTTGTCTTTGCTACCGACATTTAATTTGCTATACGATTCTGTTACCTTTGCCATCATCTTGGTTTAACCCATTTTCCACCTCCGCTATGTGTTTGTATCTGTGTTTGTGCCCCTCAGTGTTGGTTATCTCCCAGTGTGAGGCTGCTTTCCCTGTCTCAGACCTGGTGTTGGTTTTTCTGTTTGCCAGTTTGAACACGTTCTTTTCTATAATTTCTGTTACCTGTCCACTTCACACCAACAGCTGCCGACTAAGTACGTCTTCCCTGTCACCTTGTAGGTTCTCTCAGGGACCGTTAGTTATGGTTTCTGAGTTCGGGGTCTCTTCTTCAGAGTGGCTTCTGCTGCAGACAGGACCATGCCTTAAGTGATGTCACAGGGTTGAGTTCATCACCACTTTACCCAGCAACCTTAATACTCCTTTCACATGCCCACAACTTCCTCATAGTTGGAGTAATACTATGATCTGCAACATATGAAGTTTATAGCCTTTTGTGGAGTGGTGATGTATATGCATGTTTATCTGGATACATCAAATGTATACTTATTGTTGTGTAGTTTTTAAAATCTTGTCAATAAAGGGCTTATTTTTTAAGAGCGACACCACTAACTTCTGTCTAGGGTTTGACAGTATATGGTCGAATCAGTGAAGAGCAGGGTAGATAGACAACAGTCAATACACACAATGAAAATCATTTACTTCCGTATGTCCATTTGAATATATTTTTTTGAATATGCTGTTCAAGAGTCAGACAATTAATAGTAAATTTTTAACTTTAATATCAATGTGTCCCATTCTGTTGCTCTGGGGTAGCAAGTCTTTGTTTACCTCTTTAATTTAAAATTTAGAGATTAATCACAGACAACCAACAATTGTTACTATCTATTGAGTTTGTTCAAGTGTCTAAATTTCCTAAACTTTTCATGCAGTTATTACGCTTTTCGTTTTAGAACAACTGTTGCTAGAATACGACTGACCTCCTGCCTCAACACCCATAGTGTATGCCAAGATTAACACCATAGAAGAAATTCGTATTAATCCAAAGTCAAAACAGATTTTTTGGCTAAATGTGAAGCAGTACGATGGCTGCATGAGATATTTTTCCAGAATTTAAAAAAGAGCACTTGGCAAAGTGGGGAACACATCTAAAGAGTGGTCTATTAAAAGGAGGGTAAAAAAATAAAATCAACTTCTTATTTTGTCCCAATATTTTATATTTTCTAATGCTCATAGCATCGTGTCTTGGAAAAAATTGCGAAAGGATTATGATTTTCCAAGGCTGATACACTTTTTCCCATATTGATTTTCACTGTTTTAAACTCTTGCTGTCCTGTGTTACTATAGTCTATCACACAATATATGGAAACATACTGACTGAATATTTTTAAACTGAGTGTGGACTCAGAAAGTCTGAAAGTACGTTGTTTTGTGGGGAGCTTGTACTGGGTGTTTCAAATATTAGTTTACAATCTTTTATTTTATGAGTCTACAAAGTGAACTATTATATGTTACAGCATGTCAGATACCATTCTCAAAAATATTGTACCATTCCCTGTTCCTGTAGTCCGCTCCTTGCAAAGAGAAGCAAATAATCTACATCTCTGGTAATATTGAGCCAAGAACCATCATTTTTTGCTAAAATCGACCTATACATCCTAAAGAGTTATCTTATCTCAAGTACTCTCTCTCCAATTCAACGGATCAGAGATGCAGTTTGTGTTGTTATGAATTGGATTTTTATGTACATACGTGCAGCATAAAGTCAAGAGGAAAGTCTCCATGGCCCACCAATCAGCATGTTTACCATTTCCTGCACTTCACAACACGAGAATTGTTAAAGATTCAACCGCATTTTTTGGTAGAATATGTATATTATTGAAATCTATGTTCAGTTAAACCCATGTGTATATAGATACCATTTATGGATTAATCACGTCAACCAGTGAATGTCTGGCTAGCAGACGAGAACATGGCTTATTTCAACCATATATCGTTTCAATGCTCATTCAAATAACTAAAATGAAAATGTCAAATACCCTAATAGCAACTTATATCAACAAAATTCCCATTTTTTTGACCTGGGACTTACTGACATAATCCTCTCACAAGATCTATCATTGACACGAATTATTTGACACGGACACCATAAGACTCAAATACACACACAGATTATACAACATCCACCCCAGGTGTCATTTATGCCTGCATTATGAGGCTAAGCACCGGCAATAACGTAATCATTTAAGATGTACAGTAAACCAAAATGAATTACAATATTTACCCAAGTACTCTATAATCCTAATATGATAATATAAGCCTGAGTTATTAAAAGGGTAATTCCCACAGGACAAGTTTCTCAGGATAACAAAATAGCACATTCTCTAATTTCATTGCCCGATGGCCGCACCCAGCCTCAGTCACCAACTTCCACCCCACTGCTGGAGGTGCTGGATTGGGAAAATAATTGCAAGTCTAGCAAGAAACTAGCATTGCGATTATTTCAGGACTTCTGATAAATAATCCCACCTGGTGTAATTTGCTTCAATAGTGTTTTTCTGACACATTTTATCAGGTTTTTAGACCTCTTTTCAACACTTTTTTTGACTTGATCGACTAAGGTGGGCGTTTTGTTCTGTGAAAATAGGGGTTGTTTGTTAAGTGTAACACAACATTTTTAAACTGTGCCGCATGAATTTAACTTCACAATGATCAATCAGTGCACAAACACTAATGTTTGTCTGACTTTGCAAACTGTAATTCCTTTGGGTAGGCAGTAGGTGGACCTCAAAACAACACTATTAATGTTAGCTGTATGCGGTTGGGCAGGGACTAAACTGTAATTGGGTTCCTCTTTCATTCTCCGTACATTGGAAATAACTAGAGATGTAGTGAGCCATAAATGCTCGGGTGCTCGTTTATCGATAAACGAACTTTTCACCAATGCTTCGAGTGCTTCGTCTTGAATAACGGCCCCATGTGAGTCAATGGGAGACCCGAGGCATTTTTTATTAAATAAACTGATCAGTAAAAGATACAGTGCAAAAAAAAAAATCCGATGTTTACAGATGTTTTTACTTGTAGAGAACACACTTGAAATTACAATATCTGTCACTTTTGCGATGGTGTCGCTGCGTGTATCCCGCGTAAGTTAGGAGATGTGCACGAACTAACTCCTGGAAGTGAAAATATTGTCTTCCAATGTATTCGCACTTAAATGGTCCTGTATTCACTGTGTTTATAATGTTTAATTCTATCTTCACTGTGCAGATGTTAGCCTGTCTTCCGATAATGTCGGAGATGTGCGCGCACAATCAGCAATGTGAAGAATGTGTTATTTAAATTGTTCTCCCTCTCACCTTAAATGTTTGTGTTTTCACGTTTTTAATTTTAATTCTACTCCTGCACATTGCAGGTGTGAGCGCAATAGGTTCTCCGATATGGGTCGGTTATACGCGCGGCACAGCTGCAAGTGAAGAAACGTAAATAAAAAAATCAGTAGATTAAACAGGACCATGTAGTGCAGAAACCATTGAAAGAACAATATCTTCTTCACCTTCCAGATGTTCGAAGTCTCCGAACCTAGGGGAAGGCACGCGCGACACCTGAAGTGAAGGAATAGTGTTATTCAATTGTCTTTACAGAGTAAAACATCTCCAACATTGTATATATGTTTTTTTTTCAAATAAAAACTTTATTCAATTTATTCTTAATTTACTTGTCAGAATAGTCGAGATCGCGCGAGCTACTTCGATTCCGGTAACGAGCCGGTATCCGAGTACGGCTAATAATCGCGACCGAGCATGTATACTCGGTACGAAGTATACCTCGATCATCTCTAAATACACCAACATGAATACACACGAATTTGATATTATGTATTTTGCCACAATTCTACCAATTATCTGTAGATATTCATTTGTAGGGTAGAAGATGAGCGAGGTACTCGTACCGATCTGATGCGTCGGGTTTCGAGTATTAGAGTACTCGACAGGGCTCGGTTGCTCAGACAGTATTTCCCTGCTCGAGACGAGCATTTAATTAAAAAAACACACCGTGAAGAACAATGAACATAGAATAAAAAAGTGGAACACAGTGAACACAGGGATCATTTAAGTGAAAAGACTTGAAGACACAGGAAGAACTAGATTACAGATGTTCTTCACATCTGCTTATTGTCGGAAGATACGCGGAACGCGCAGAGCGGACCAGCATAGGGAGACATACTAAGCAGCAGGGGACCAGCACAGTATACTGGGCAGTACGTGAGACTGGTCAGACGGGAGACAATCGGGCGCTGGGAGAATGGAGCACCGGGGAGCACGGTGAGCGACGGTGGGGCAGCATGGGCAGCGTCGCACACGGTGGGAGAATTCGGCATCACGGGGGAGACCATCGGGCAGCACGGGGTAGACATGGGAGCAGGGGTGGAGGAGGGCAAGGAGATCGGCAGCACGGGGGAGACATAGGGCTGCGGAGCCTCAAGAGCAGCAGGGAGACATCGGGCAGCAGGGGTGGATCGGCCAGTACGGGGGAGGACATCGGCCAGCACGGGGGAGACATCGCGCAGCACGGGGGATGACACTGGGCAGCACGGGGAGACACGACAGCGGTGGGCAGCATCGTGCAGCACGGAGAGGAAATCGGGCAGCACGGGGAGACTTCAGTGGAAAGAAGAGGTCGATCCCGGCAGCGTATCACCCCGCAAGTTAAGCAATTGGCCGAACATCGTGTATCTATTTTCACTGTTTTCAAGCGTTTTTCACTTTAACTGATCCGTTTCAGGCTTTTTATATTCTATCTCACATGTTCTTCCATCTGTTAAATTGCGGGGGAACATATAAACGGCGGAAGCAGTTGAAGATAGATTGCAGATGTTGTTGCATACATCGCTACTTATAAACAGACATACTTTTCAATTACAATAACTATTTCATATCCTGAGCATGGTCCCTTTGAAAAGCTCGGGTTCCATGACTCTTCATGTGCTCGTTATTCGAGACGAGCACTCGAGAATCTGGAAAAGTTACGTTCTCGAATAACGACACCCGAGCATTTTAGTGCTGCTCATCTCTATTGTAGGATATATTTGTTATACTATGAACATAGATTATATTGACTGCAAGATTGAGTTTACTGTTTTGGCCCAACTCACCAAAGGTAAGATAGAAGATGAGCGAGTATACTCGTCCGAGTATACTGCTCGGTCTAGTATTACATACTTGGACCGACCTCGTACTTCGGACGAGATCTCGCCGGCTCGAGAACAAGCAGTTAGAAATATAAAATAAATGTGAATAAAAGTATTTTTATTGTAAAAAAAAAATATTACACAGTGTTTGCAGATGTTTGTCTTTTGTAAGAACACATTGAAATAACACTATTCTTCACTTTCCAGGTGTTCCGGGAGTAATAAACTGGGGTCTGTCCCACCGTTTTAGGTCGAGAGATGTTACGGAACATCGGAAGGTGAAGAATATTATGTTCTTTCAATGTGTTCTGCATCTTAATGGTCGTGTATTCACTGTTTTAATGGTTTATTTAATTCTATTCTTCACTTTGCAGCTGTGCGCGCGTATCTCCGAACTAATCTGAGGACACGCCGCAACACCTTGCAATGTGAAAGAAAGCATTCAAAAAATTAAAAACAGTGAACACAGAGCATGAACGGCAGAACAACATTGAAGAACACTATTCTGACATTCCAGATGTTCGGTCACATCTCCAACTTAGCGGGAGACACGCGCGAACACCTGCAAGAGTGAAGAAAGAATAGTGTTATTTCAATGGTTCTACAAGTACAACACTCTCAAACATCTGGATTTTTTTTTGCACTGTTTTTATTGGTTCAGACTTTTATGAAAAAATTGCGCGGGTCTCCATTGACTTCAATGGGCTCGTTATTCGGACGAGCATCGAGGCATTCGGAAAGTTGGTCTCGAATAACAGCACCCCCAATTTTAGTGCTCGCTCATCTCTAGTAAAGGTATCGATAAGATACAAAACATGTTCTGTAAATGAGTTGGATTAATACGGACCGCTAAAAATGTTATTAACTGATAAATGGGTTCTACCAACGTCCCACCTAAAACACTTATAGGAATGTATGTATTTAAAACATATAAATTAAATCAGACCTACGTACAAAAACGATCTAAAACTATTAAAACTTAAGACAAGGTTAGCCAAATCATACAGGCGATCCTCTTGTACTCATGATGAGCAATCCAGATTTTAAAAGGGTTTATATGTATACTGTACTTTAGTACGTACAACCAGCTGATGGGCCAGAACCTCCAAGTAACTTCAAAACTCATCGTGCAATCACTGCCCTAAACTTGTGTGAAATGTTCTACTTATATTTTGAAAGTAGGACAATGAAAATAATATTAACGGCATTGAGATGCTCATAGTTCTCCTGACTTACTTTTTTCTACAGTGTTAAAAATATATGATAATTTAAAAAAAACTATTTTTCTTTTCATGTACTAGAATTTAGCCTTCTAGGCATCCCCCTATTTCAAATCCAGAATTTTTAATGCTTTTTTGTTTGTTTGTCTTAATGTTCATTCTTTTGAGAGAGTGTTGTTTTTTTCATTTTATTACGTATTGCAATTTGTTTTCCTCTGGCAAGCAGCCCACCCACCCCCCTCAACGAGGAGAAGATCTGAACCAACGTCAAGTGCCCTGGTCTGGCATTTAAAAGTTCAGCAACAAACAACACCTCCATGTATGGATAGGGCTCTTCTCATAGTAGTGAGGACTGAACACAGGACCACCATCAACTCGCCAAGCGAGTTGATTGAACTGCTAAGTTTCACTCGCAATAAGAGCAAAGGTCAATGGCTAATGCCATTACACACAAACACAGAACATAGGGAGAGGTTGCTGCCATCATAGAGTGAGTCAGATATACAGGTACTTCTAAAAATAATCCAGGTCTCAATCCAACCTTTGTTGTGAAATTGTGACAAACGTCAAACCAAATTCCACGTCGCTCATCTCTATCAATAAGATTTCCCTCGTACGGATATAACTGTGCATTGCATATGTGTTATTAGCTTTGTAAAAATCGATAAGATATTTCTACATTTAGAAGTCATTAGAATTCTTCTTTTAAAAATTATATTTATTGTTTCTACCTTTTATATTTTGTTCTACACGCATTCTACCATGTGATGCAAGAAGTTTCTGATCAATCTATATAAATACATTATAATCCTGCATGTACACTGTAAGATTAGAATCAAGACATCAAAAATTAGGATAAGCTCTCTGTGATATATCCATAAAATAAATGTTACTGTGATGTGAATCTTTTCTATAACAAGACAAATTTTGCGGTGTGTTTCCATTTACTTTGATTCACATTCTTCAGTTACAGAAAAATGGATTTAATGTTATGCCCTGGTGTGTATTTACACATGCTGCAATAAATATATAGCTGCGGTTAAATTGCAATGTACTTCAAGCTACGGGACTCAAAGGTGTCTTTGTCGAATGAAAAAGGCATCAAGTATCTGACACAATTATATTTCAAGATTCTGAACATGGAGCCAAGAAACTCCTAAGCCAGTTAAACTTAATAAGAAGCTGTTCGGGGCTTAATTTTAATAGACCTTATCTAACCCTTAACTGGAAGAGAATCCCAATGTTCTTACTGACTAAAGGTTTTAAGAGCCCAATCCAGAAATTGGAAATGTCAACTACAATATTTGACCACAGACACAATGTTTAACTGATTAAAACCATGCAGCAAATAACAATCCACCTATTAGATTTTAGCATATTATAGCTTTAGGTCATGTTGGTGAGAATTGTCTTTTAATTATTTCTCTAAAAGCCTGTCTCCAAAAAAAAGCTATTTCAAACTAGTTTATATTTTCGCACAACCTATTGCCCAGCTCACACATTTAAATGCTTTTTCCAATATATTATTAGTCATAATTTACTGAAATTTTATCTGAGAAATGTATAGTCCACATCTTACCTTTCTACCTGCTAGAATAACCAGTGGCACGAATCTTGGGTCAGGACCAGTTCATATTGTGCAGAAAAAGTACTACAGCTCTTCCGGCTCATCCCAAAACAGTAGTGGGGGCTTAAAAATACATTTTGTGAATCTGAATGAATTATAAACAAACAAACGTAAACAGGGACAGTCCAAACTGTGGATCAGAATGACATGTGATACAATTGAAAATGTGTGTGAATAATCTCTTAATCATATTTAATATGCAATGTATGTTGTAAGCGATGGTACAATTAAATATCTTATTTTGGGATCTGTATGGTTACTAGAGGAACCTAGACAAATGTCTCGCTTGCGAATTCGATTGTGTACATACGGGGTAGCCAGCCTTCTCCCTCCATTGGGGAGGAAAGTCAATCAAAGAGATCATAGATCATGCCAAAAAACAAAACACTGTTGACACAATTGGGACAATCTGATGCTTTTGTGCCTCTATGGTCCTTCAGTTGTTTTAAATGTCACATCAATAGCACAGGACTGTCCCTCTGGATGGTGTGGCATTTTAGTTTGTTGCACACCAATGTAGAAATGCAGCACGTGGATGGCTGGTAAAATTTGATCTAAACTCTTCCAATCATATACAGATGTCAGATAAATAGCTGGGGTGAGCTAATTACATTTTGCTCCATGTAAGTAAGGGTAACTTAAAGTTATATCTTAAACAGTTGCTTTATCAATACCAGTTGAGGGCCCAAGGTCGATTGTAGGCCACTAGGCACAAAGCGTGGGCACGCTTGTAGATTACTGAGAGAAAAGATTGCGCTGCTTGCCCCTCCCTCTCCATAGAGAAAGTGGGCGTATCACGCCATTCTTCAGCTAAAGGAAAGCACGCTCCTTCTTTTTTTGGCAGTCTGGCAGGTCGTTATGGTGTAGCCACTAAAGGATATAAGAAAGTGATATGTTAGCTAGAGGGATTTAGTCAAAAACAGTTTACAAAGGCTGAGCCACCGATTCAATATGTGAGACATAGTGCTGTGTTATGATATGGATTAAGTTTTAAGGTACGACAATTTGCTTCCTGGTCATGGGTTCCTGATAAAAGGTGAATTATATATATATATATTGCCCACAGAGTAATACAAGAAGGAAATGTTAAACTTAAGCATATTTCAGGTGTGCTGATGTGCAAATGTGCATATATTTCATACATGTTCTATTTCTGCTTTACTTTAACTTGAAAAGTAACTGTAAAAGTTTTTTTTCACAAATCAATAGCTCTTGGGATGTAAGACAACTTTGCCCATTATCTTTGTTACCTATATGCAGCAGTTTATTTGCTATACTCCTCAGATTACCTCAGTGCTGCAATGGCTGCATCCTATCCATGTGTTTAAACGCCCTATGATACTGTAGCTTGTTTACACTTTGTTTCTCAGACGGATTCATGGGAGGGGAGGAGCTGCTCTGCTCACAGAGGGGGAGGTTATGTGGCAGTGCATGAAACAGAGCTGGATGTGTACAGAACAGTGTATGCAGATGTCTACAGCACAGAATAGTGCAGTACAAGATCTTCCCTATTCCCTATTAATCCCTCTATCCCAGTCTCTGATTCTGCAGAACTTTGTCTGTGTCTGCTCTTATTGCTGCTCACTTCCCCCACATTGTCATCAGCAGTATCAGCTCTATCCAGATAAGCTATTAACCCTTACTGCTCACATAGCACAGGCTATAGACTGCATGTAACGGGTTAGTAATGATTGCAGTGTTCACTGGATTTTCATGCGGGGAAACTAAATGCATTTAATGATAAACTACTTTGAGAGAGAACACAAGGCATCAATGGATCTGTGGGCAGGCTAACTGGCCTTAGCCTGAGGTTATTGATAGACAAACAGATATAAGTCTCCCTCCACTTCACCTCTGGTAAGAAAGATTTTTGTCGAACACTTTCAGAACACAAAATGCCATAAATTTGGAAAGAAAAGGACGTGCAGCACATAGTAGGTATCGTTCTGTTTGTTTTCAAAGGGGGAATCACATATAATAATTTGGTAAAATCACCATATCTTTACAGTTATGCTTTAAATGAATGTATAAATGAATTTATGAAAAACTGCATAAATATTGCAATGTTAGTAGGAGAGGTTAGCTCAAGGGGATTGTTTCTTAGCCTGTTGAATACAACCCACTGCCTTTTTGACAGCAAGGGGTGCCTTTCCTACATTTTCAATAACATCTTTTATAATCTTCGCAGTTCTTTTCTCTGCTTTTACACCATCTCTGATAGCCAGAGATCTAAGAATTCCTGGGACTCATCAGTTAAGACATTTTAGAATTATACAAATTTCTATATCCGACCAGAGGTCTTACTCTAACTTCACATTAAGGATTTGAAAATATCAGATTTTTTTGTTTTATAATGTTCTTGTCAGGTCAGTATGGAGAGAAAAAGGGAGAATGAGTTCTGATATGAAATGCCTCTGCTGCCCCTTTATACTTGACCCAACTATCCCCAACTGAGCAACATTGAACTATCAAAATAGTAATGCAGAGCATAATACAAACTGAAGTTTTGTACAAAAAACAAAGGAGAAGGTAGGCACCAAATATCCATATGCGGAAGAATCAACATATGGGTAGGTAACCAACTAAATGGCAGGGAGCTCAGGTCCCAAGGAAGCTTTATAGCTGGCTAATGAGCTGATGAGGAAACAGTGCTATGCAAACCATTCAAAGTGCTATGCCATTTTCATCACTCCAATAAACATTAAATAGAGTGGAAAGTTTTTAGCTCCTAGTAACCCCTATATCCTGGAGATAGCAATAAATTGTTGGATAATCCCTTGCATGAACACTGAATCAAGGAGGTTGGCCAGGCCTCAATAAAGAATGCATAGCCACTGCGGCTCGAGTGTCAAGGTGGCCATATCCAAAGATAGCTAACTTGTTTCTTAGGGACAACATGGATACATTTATGAGAAATCTTCAGGTAAATTATTTTAATAGCATACCATTAAAGAAATGTTTTTACTTATGGCAGATGTATTAAGTTTAATGTGAATTTCCAGGTGAGAATACCCCTTTAATGGGTTTTCCATGAATTACCATTCATAGCCCATCAGGAAAGGTAAGAACAGAGACCTCAGCCCAAACAAAATGCTATGGCTAGGCAATACGAGAGCTGAATATAACTTAAAGAGTGGGCCACAATTAGCAATTAGCAATTCTACTGAATACAGTAAAACTGATTTTATTAGATCCACTCAGGATAAATCTCTCCTTGTGATTCGTATATAGTACAGAACACTAGAATGAGCAGGAGACTTGTAAGGGACATTAGGCTAGGATTATCCTTAGAATCACTCAGGAGTAGAGAGCACATGTCACTACTACACAATGGAGACTGTTATCTACCAACTTAGTGCATTGATCGTGAACTAACAGGTACAATATTAGAAACTGGACCATAGAAGAGATAGAATTATGTAAACTCTGCAACTAAAAATCTAGTATCTAGCATTTGGTGGGTATTAAAGAGAACCTTTAACAGAGCTTCTCCAACCCCAACACTTTGCATCATTTTATGTTCTTTGTTCTATTGATTCTGGAGCAATGGAATTTTATATGGAATATATTTCTGTATTCTCTACAATCCCCAAGCATACATTCCATTTGTTTGGATCTCTACAGGCAATATTCTCCAGTATTGGACCATATCATATCTAATATATGAGAGCTTAGTTTGCTTATTATGTACAGATCATATCCTACACCTATGCTATTAAGGCTTAAGTCTTTGATGGCATCTGGGTAGCCCGGAACTGGAACAGGCAGACCACCTCTGCCCACCTAACAGTAAAGATCACAAAATAATGTAATTTATGCTCAGCAATGTGTGAGAGGCAAGATGACTCACATTAAACCTGCCCCCGCAGAGAACAGAAAACTATTTGAAAATCCACATCATTGTTCCTGGGTTACACTAAATGTAGTTTCTACATAAAAAAACAAATATTACTCTCTAATATGTTTATAACACAATTTAAGCTTCTTGAAAAGGACCGCTTGTACTCCCTGTCTTCTAAAACTACACAAAGTACAATCATTTTGGAACCAGATCAGTTTGTGCAAGGTCATCAGATTATATGTTTGACAAATTTAGAGTTATGTCATGCTTTGGACATGACTCAGAAAATATGACTCCAAAGTTTGGAAACAAAATATCTGCCTGTATATGCCATGAATGTGTGAAAATTATAGCCAGATGAATTAGATTGAATCAAAGTAATTTTTCGTGGAGATTCCGAATCTGCAAAAAAATAAAAAATGAGGGTTCCCATTTGAGATTTGAAAGTGGCCCTTCAAAACCAAATACTTGGATATATTTTTAGCTCTTCAAATAAATAAGGGAACATTTAGTAAGGGCCATGAGCCAGTTTTCTGTCTGAATTCTTATGTTATTTCTAGTGCAAACTGCTGGCACAGGTACTTGGAAGTGTCTGCACCATAATTGTGTCCCACGTGACCCTTTTGTGGCACAGCTGTGTCATCATGCATCACAAATTAAGGGGTGTTCCGGTGCTCAGTCAGACCCTGCGCCAGATTTTACATGCAAAGTCCTACAGAATTGTGTTGCACACCCCATTTTAAAGGTGCACTAAAAAAAAGGTGTCGGAGCTGGGCACCCTGCACACTACACAGGCAAATTGAATTTAGTGCAGTTTTCACTGTTCTAATTCTATACTTATATATACAATTATATACTTACACAAAAGTGTGAAACAGCTGAAAATATGTCTTATATTCTAGGTTCTTCAAAGTAGCCACCTTTTGCTTTGCACACTCTTGGCATTCTCTTGATGAGCGTCAAGAGGTAGTCACCTGAAATGGTCTTACAACAGTCTTGAAGGAACCCCAGAGATGCTTAGCACTTGTTAGCCCTTTTTCCTTCACTCTAAACCATCTCAATTGTTTTCAGTTCTGGTGACTGTGGAGGCCAGGTCATCTAGTGTAGCACCCCATCCTCTCCTTCTTGGTTTAATAGCCCTTACACAGCCTAGAGATGTGTTTTAAACAATAGTGGAAGGGAAAGGGCGCTCCTATGGCGTAGTATCCTCTGGTAAATTTTAAGATAAGGTAATAGTGAAACTTCTCACCTGGTGGAGTTGTGCTGACAGGCACAACTCTGAGTCGCATTTAGTGGTTTTTCCCTGCAGCCACGCTCTCGGGGTTGATCCTTTTCCATGGGAAGAAACTCCAAAGGACAGAAAATATTTTTTCAGATTGCGCATCTATGATGCATGATGAGCGTTTGCACGGCGCTGGAAGACTGGGTCTACTTTTTTTAAAAAATCCAATTTTTATTGGTATTCTAATATAGTAGTAACAGGTTAAAAATAAACATAAAAAATATATATAATTTGTCTAAAAGAGAACTACGCGTTTCGCGCTCGAACTACGGGTGTAGCTTAGGGACAAAAAGGGTTTGATGCTTGAGAACTACAGGTACGGAAGCCGATTTGTACCAAAAAGACTGGAGTGGATAATGCGCCATGTCATAAAGCTGGAATCATCTCAGACTGGTTTCATGAACATGACAATGAATTCACTGTACTCAAATGGCCTCCACAGTCACCAGATCTCAATCCAATAGAGCATCTTTGGGATGTGGTGGAACGGGAGATTCGCATCATGGATGTGCAGCCGACAAATCTGCGGCAACTGTGTGATGCCATCATGTCAATATGGAACAAAATCTCTGAGGAATGCTTCCAGCACCTTGTTGAATCTATGCCACGAAGAATTGAGGCAGTTCTGTAGGCAAAAGGGGGTCCAACCCGTTACTAGCATGGTGTACCTAATAAAGTGGCTGGTGAGTGATATATATATATATATTTAGGCCAAATGAAAAACATCAGATCTAGAGTTCCTGGACTGTATGAAAATTGTAATTTATGCTATGCGCTATCCCTGTGGAACACAACCAGTCTTCAGGGAATCTTCAAATATTAAAAATAACTGGCATCAGGCCAGCATAACGTGAGGAGGAGTCACACAGCGCCCGGACCCATCCTCCTCCCCCGCCGCTGCCATCCCCGCCAATCACTCTATGCTGGGAAGCTTGGTGTTGTCTATGCTAGCTTGGGGGATTGGCGTGAAAAGTTTGGCTGACTTTGTCTGCATGATTTCTTAATGTTTGACTCCCTGCCATATATGTTTTTTCCTGGCGTTCAGAGTGCATTCTGTGGTCCAGAGTTCATCCCGGATACTTCGGACAAGTCTGTTAATCCGAATTTAAGTTTCAGGATATGCAGTTCTTAGGAACTTCTTGGTTATGATTGTGCGGACTAACATTCTGGGCCCTCTGGACTAATACTTTTCTGTTGGATTAATATTACTAACATCACTGTCTCTTGGGACATTTGTACGCTCTGATTTGAACTTCTCCCTTTAACCCCTTAGGGACGTGGACCTTTTTCGTTTTTGCATTTTAATTTTTCCCTCCCCACCTTCAAAAATCTGTAACTTTTTTATTTTTCCATGTAAAGAGCTCTGTTTGGGCTTGTTTTCTGCGTAACAAATTGCACTTCATAGTTATGGTATTTATTATTACATGCCGTGTACTGGGAATCGGGAAAAAAATCAGAATGCAGTGAAAATGATGAAAAACGCATTTGCACTGTTTTCTTGTGGGCTTGGATTTTACAGCTTTCACTGAGCGCCCCAAATCACATGTCTATTTTATTCTTTGGTTTGGTACGATCACGAGGATACCAAATCTGTACAGATTTTATAATGTTTTCATACATTTAAAAAAAACCTTCTGTACAAAAAAAGATTCTTCATTTTGCCATGTTCTGACACTTTGAATAACTTTTTCATACTTCAGTGCACGGAGCAGTGGGTGGCGTCATTTTTTGCGACTTTAGATGACGTTTTTAATGCTATCATTTTGAGGACTGTATGGGCATTTGATCACTTTTTATAGAATTTTTCATATTTTTCAAAATGGCAAAAAGTGGTATTTTCGACTTTGGGCGCCAATACTGTATTGCAGTATATAGCTATTTTACAATGATTTTTAATAGCCTGCCCTCTGCTGGCTATTATAAATCATTGCACATGGCAAGCCTACGAGTCTCAATGAGACTCTAGGCTGCCATAGAAACCGATCGACACCCTCCGATGACGTTCCAGGGGGCGGCGATCATCCATCCAAGATGGCGGCGCCCATATAATGGTAAGTTAGGTGCCGCGGTCGGGTTAACTGCCGCGATCGGTACCAGCACCGACCGTGGCAGTGACAGGCGGGTGTTGGCTGTTTTATACAGCTGTCACCCGCTGTGTATGGAGAGAGCTCAGCTCGAATTAGTTCGTCCTCGGTCGGCAAGGTGTTAAGGAAGGACTTATCCTATGTTTATTTGCATGTTTTTAACAATGTTTCGTTCTTCTAACAAACCATCAATTTTTTGCAATTTTTTAATTGGTATTGTATACACGTGAGCCTCACGTGTATACAAGCCAAAACATCGCCCCTTTTATGGATTAAAAACCACCGTTTGTCACCTGAAATTTTTTGTGCTGCCTTTTCATCATTTAATATATATATATATATATATACACAATATTGCAATGCTGAATAAATGTGTAACACAATTAGAGATTTATGAAAAGCATGATCGATACCCTAACGTTGTATATATTAGTGCTGTACGTAACAGAAGATATTGTTAAGTTTGAGCAAAGTCAAGACACAGCTTTTCAGCACCACAAAATCCCATGCATGCAGCACCACCTATAGGAATATAGGAAAGAGTCACTTACACCTCTTAAATGTATAATAGCATAATCCATTAGACCGAAGATTTTCTCTTTTTTTCAGACAGGCAAATAAAATCCCTTAAGATTTCTAGCATTGAAGTGTCTCAGACAAGTGTCTGTTTGATGCAAAGATAGAAACAAATACCCCACTGATGTCTGGAGAAGTGTAATAAAATATAGCATCCACCCTCACACTTCTGTCTCTCAAATGTATACTTTCCACCCGCTACTTACATCCTGAAGAGTCATCTCATGTACAAGTAATGTGGACTCCATACAGAAGTAATGCTGAGTCCTTGTGAACAAGCCAGCACAATGTTAACAGGCTATGTACGTTTTTTACATTGCAGAATGTATACTGCAAATGGAAAATCAATATTATAATAAATGACTGCTTTCACAGTCTGAATTTGAACAGGTAATGGGTTAATCAAACATTCAGTGCAGGGGATTTATTTTCTATAATCCCTTAAATCCCAGGATAGGAGCTGCGCTCCACCGCTCCTTCCTGCTGTGTCTGAAGCGAAGGGAGTTGCATTTTGTAGCACATTGATCTGCCTCAAATTCCATGAATGAAGTTTCCTTCCCTGCTGCCAAAAATTACACAGAGCGAGCAGCTATAAAACATGGCATTCTGCCAAGCTTCATAACACAGCCATGATGTAAGGGCCTAAATACACAACAGAAATAAATGTAGTCTTGCACAGAACATTAACACCTTCGCTGCAACAAGTGGCCATGAATCTCCTGACTTCGTTATGGAGAGTTAAATATATGTGCAGTGTAATGAAGGAAAGACGTTTCTTTTTCTCGTTTTGTTATTTCTTTTTTTCTGTTACTATACTACAATCTCTCTGTCTTAGCACAAACAATTCCAAAGCGTACAAAGTGTTTTTTGGCATTGATATAGATACATAATATGTTTGTTCTTGTCTTCGAGCCTCATATTTACCATTTGGAAAAGCAAATATGACTCAAAATTATTCTCTCTTAATATGTTTATAACACAATTTAAGCTTCTTGAAAAGGACCACTTGTACTCCCTGTCTTCTAAAAATACACAAAGTACAATCATTTTGGAACCAAATCAATTTGTGCAAGGTCATCTGAGATTATATGTTTGACAAATTAAGAGTTATGTCATGCTTTGGACATGACTTAGAAAATATGACTACAAAATTTGGAAACAAAATATCTGCCTGTATATACCATCAATTTGTGAAAGTAGTAGCAATATCTAACCTCATTTTTTTTTTTTAAAAAACGGAGTGATCAAAAATACATAAACGTTGCAATTCTTTCCATTATACCTGATCTCTGTGTAGTCACACAACTGGTCATTTATTACTCATCACCAGTATTATGCTCATAGATCCAAGCTCTGTGACTCAAAATCAAGCATAATGAACCAAGGACACTTACTCATAGATCCACGGAATGTGACTGTGGTAATCATCTTATATTTGTTATCCATGGCCTCCTTCATTCTAAAATCAACTTTTAAAAGTATGCTAATGAGCCAGAAGGGCTCCTGGGGTTGTTTCCACAGCTTCCTAGACAGTTACCGTGTGCAAGAAGCACTTCCCCATCCCATTGCGTGCTGAAAGCACAGAGGGGTTCTGGTAATGCTGCCGAGAACCCTTCAGGTTCATTAGCATAATCTTAAAAGTTGATTTTAGAAGACAGGAGGCCAATGATAACAAATATAAGAAGATTACCACAGTCACTGTGCCTGGATCTATAAGTAAGAGTCCCTGGTTTATCCATGCTTTACCAAACTATAGAGTATGTTTTCAATATGATTATACCCAATTTCACCACAATCTGTATTTTTATGAGGGTGCAGGTAATAAATTTGAGACAATGGGTGTCATTTATCTATGATAATGTTGCAGCCTCTTCTGCGCATGCCCTGGACATCAAAAGGCTCCAGCCTCTTCTTGTATCTGGGGGCCGACTGTGCAGCATACATTTCTAGGCAAGGTTTTACCTTTCACTATTGAAAGTTGGCACGCTATAGCTTGTGCACAGCAGTGGGGTAGGACACCATGCACTGGCCCACTCTGACGCCAACCTCGCCCCATTCTTTCACACCCCTCGTCAGAAAGCTGCCGTAGGAGCCCTGATAAATGCTCCCCAATGTCTTTCATCTCAATATACTCTGCCAGATAGATCACAGGTGTATGATAGATCCCTGCATGTCAGAGTGTGTCCCTAATAAGAAGACAGAGACGGGTTAATACAACTTTTGTTTGCACTGCATTGTTCCTAATCAGTGATAAGCAGTGGAAAGTGGCAGAAATGAATTTTATAGAACAATTATATAACATGAAATTATTGTATTAATTGCTACATATTTTGGATACAATGTTAATTTACAAGTAAAAAGAAAAAATTTCATTCAGGTCCTTGTTTCTGATGTAAATAGCAGCTATATAAATCCCTGCGCTCAAGTCAGGCTTCAATGGTTTTATACAGTGTATGCATATTTTCATTTCCAATCTCCCTATTTAATTTTAAATGTACTTTATACTGCATTAAGGTCAGCAAAATATGTCCGGATGAAATAGAATTAGTTTTAAATTCCTACTATTTATCTGGCTATTTGTAAGTTATTGTCTACATAAGCAATTTTGGATAGTTTATACACTCAAAACAGATCTGAGCGGCCTGTATTCTCTTATGGGAAATACCCAATCACTTTCTTCCCAAGGACACAATATGCAATAGGAGCAATAGTCCATGACTTGATGTAAAAGGGAAAGGCACTTACAGTACATCCTGTGTTATATGTACAATGGGGCTCTTTAAAAAGTTGAGATGTTGTTAGATTCAGGAAAATTAAGTATTTTTCCAAATGAAAAGTTGTTGGGAAACTGAATGACTGAAGATCTCAATGAACTTATCAAGGACATTCACTAGATGTAGCACCATCCCTCAGTTTCCCCTTTAAGTCCTATCTGCTTTGTGACACAACTTTCTGAATCCACATAATAAATCATATTTTTTCTCTTAACGCTGTGTTGTGACACTCCTTATTTATTCCCCTTAGATGCTTATGAGTATAGTGTAACAATTCCTTTCATCCAAGTCATATGTCACTCTACAGTCTGAATCACACTCAACAACACCCACTTGTCAAATGACTGATACATTTTAAGCAGGAATAGCTGAACAATAGCACAATGTGGTCTTAGGTTTTAACAAAAGTTTCCTATTAATTGTGATATTTTAAGATGATTAACTTGGTAATGTTTAGAGAGTTGGTATGTAAACCTTTATAGGAAGCTTTCTAAACTAAATACTTGATTAATCTGCTGGCAGTGTCCTATGCTATGAGTGTTATTTGCGGTAGTAGCATAAAAAGGTGTAAAAAAAAATCAAAAGTTGCAGAGCATAGACCAGGGTTGGGACTGGCATCAATTTGCACCAAAACTTGCTCCTAAATGGAGAGTCACAATTTATAAATCCAGCCATGTTGTGAAAACGTGGCTATGCAAGTTTCATGAATTTGGTGTGAGACGGGTCTATATCAAAGTGACGTTTTTTTGTCCTACAATGATACATCTGCCCCCAGTGTCTCAAATGTCTCAAATTGCTTAGAAAATAATCCAGCTCAAAGAAAAAAAAAGTACTGTAAATTCTATACTTTATTGCTCATTCGAATGTAAAGATAACACACTAACCCCATAAATAGTACAAATAACTAAAATTAGTTATAAGAGGGAGGGAAACAGTTTAAACTAATTTACCTTGGCAACAGCAAATACTCTACTGCTTGTTATAACTTACCTCCTGATTATAAAGGGATATGTGTCTGCATTATTTGTATTGCCGATCACTGTAGGACACATATTTGTTACTGAATGAGGAGACTAAAAAAATGCAAACATTTATCTTAAATGTGATTTAGGGAACATGAAAGATGTAGATATTAGTAATTATGGTAAGGAGACAATACTCCCCCAGTTTACTTGAGCACCTATAAGTACAACAAGTAAATAATCTACTTTTTCATCACGCTAGATTCCATTTCCGTGCATTCTCTAAGCTTTTGTAAACATTACCGTAAATTCTCTTAGAAGGCTTGACTCTTTTGAGCAGCAGCTATGTTATCATACAGGTATATTACTGTTATCATGCTGTTGTTGTTGATCTTGAGTTTTTGGGTGTCATAATATCATATTGCTGTGAAATTTTAATTTTGTCATCTTCCCAAAAGCAAAGGTTTGTCTGTGTATTTTGCCACAAGATTGAAACCAATAAAATTTCTTTATAGATATATATGGAGAAATCGGTTAATTTTCTTTAAACTGGTGGTAATCAACATGTAAAAAATTTCTGGAACTTTTAGATTTTAATGTTCTGTTGTCAATGTCACAAAACATTTACACTTTAAAATCTTTATTCGTACTTGTTTCATTTTCAATGTGGTTATTGATTGTTGCCAAAATATTACACAATTCATATTTATACCTTTCTCTTAATTTGGTACCATATTTTTTTATTAGCTTCAGAGCCAAAAAGACTGAGATGGGTCCAAGATTTTAGCGTGGAGCCAATTATGAGCCTCTTTAATTAGAAAAGTAATGGACCAAGATTGTATGTTAAATGAATGTGATAAATTGGGAACAGAATCAAGTTCACACACATACAGTACAGGCAGTCCCCGGGTTACTTACAAGATAGGGTCTGTAGGTTTGTTCTTAAGTTGAGTTTGTATGTAAGTCGGAACTGTATATTTTATCATTGTAATCCCAGCCAGAACTTTTTTGTTCTCTGTGACAATTGGATTTTAAAAATGTTGGGTTGTCATAAGAATCAATATTAACACTAAAGCTTCATTACAGACACCTGTGATAACTGTTACAGCTGGTCATTGTAGCCTAGGACTAAAGCACAATAAATTACCAATATCCAGAGGTCCGTTTGTAACTAGGAGTTGTATGTAAGTCGAGTGTTCTTAAGTAGGGGACCGCCTGTATATCAATAGATAGTTAATTGTGTTAAACTATATTACCAGGTAAATAAACATGTTATATTTCATAGACATACAAATGGTTGTTGTTAACAATAATTTTCTTTAAAATAAAATAGTGAATGTGCACATTTTATTTCAGTTAAATGGAAAAGCAGACGTGTTCTTTCAAACTCACTGCTACCTTGTTTTGCAAATTCCATGTTACCAAGCCCATTACCGTTTGTTTCAGTTCAATAAAAATATCAATGCGGCATGTTTAGAAAAATACATTATGTGCTGAGGCAAAGAAGTTAGATATACACACTGTCAATGCCTCCAGTTAATAGAATTGACCTTTGTGGATAGCAATTAAAAGTGGGTACAAAAGAAATTGAGTATGTTCTTTTGCATTCGCTATTAGGTACTATCTAGGTCAATTCCATTATCATATGGTATTGGCATATTTTGCAAATAGGAAACTTTTTTTTTCAGAAAGTCTTTAGCCAGTCTTCTGGCTAGAGCTTTAACTTGAATAAATTTGTTATATTGTAAGTCTTTAAATGTTTGTCCATGTGAATAGACAGTCAAGAGTGATTTTTATAAATCAAAGAGGATTAATTAAAAATCCTTAATGATGTAAAATAATTATTTTCTGCCTGCTCTAATAGCTATGGTAGATTTGGCATTTTTGTATACATTTTTATAAATATTATGATAGGTGCTTAAATAAATAATAAAATTCAATTGTGACCACATTCTCTAGAAAAGATGGACATTTGATGTTCACTTAAATTCACCTAAAAACTTAAGAATTTGAGCATGGTTTTTATTACATTTTAAAATGATATTACATATCCTTTATGTGCAGAGGTATTATTTTTCTGAAAGATACTACAACCCTTTACTGACACGTGACAAAAAATGAATATAATAGTTCAAACCATTAGCTAAGCAAGATAATATGAACTCTATTAGAGACAAATGGGATTTGTTCTTACTTTTACATCCATCTAATTACAATTCATATTATATTAAACATGGTACCCTAAAGAGAATCATTCGACTAAAACATGACCCGCAAGAATAGCTGCTTCATGCTTGTTTTTTCAGAAATGCCTGTTTCAACCCCTTTCACTGGATCCCTTTGAAAAAAGGACACCCCAAAAAATACTTTATACTGATTTGTATCATTTTACATTTTTTTCTGTTTTTGGTGGAATCCTGAACTGAAAAGGAGATGGAGAAAAATTCCGTAACATTCAGTAATATTAATAGGTAATATTATTAATTATGATTTTAAGATTTTAAAATATGTTGAAATATTTTAAAATATGTCAATGTATCTGACAAGATTTCTCATAAAATCATAGTGTCGGTTGCTTAGCAATTTTTAATTGAAAGAAATGATTAAAGCACAATTGTAAAGTTCATAAAGTTTTTTCTAGTTATTATGCCGTATAACAATTGATATCACTAAATTCCTCGCTGAACTGTTTGCAATGTTCTGTCTCTTCTGTTTGTAGTTGCCCTTTGCTGTACACTATCATTTACCACACTCAGTATTGCAACTAAAAATATTTATTAACACACTAAAGGTATAAAATGCTAAAACACAGTACCTACAATACCCACAGAGCCACCCCACAACAATGCATACAAACACACGTACACACACACACATATATAACAGATGAACTGGGAATAATCCTTACACCTAACGATCCCTATTATTACAAATAATGAAGGGAAAGAGGGAATAGGGAGCTTAACAGTGGAACAGATAAGAATGTTAACAGGGAATCAGGATCAGAATATGGTGTCTGGTGTATTCTGTCTGGTAATTCTATATGGTTCCAGTATTGAGGGGAGATTCCTTTCTCCTCTTCAACCACCATACCCTTTCATTAGTCTATCCTTAGTTTCTTCCCCCAAGATGGTAGACAACCGATGTCTTACCCATCTTCTCCGGTATATCCAGTACAGGATGTGTATAATAATAATAATCTTTATTTATATAGCGCCATTAAATTACATAGCCCTTTGTGTATTTAGTCACCCATTCAGGGCCCACTGGTGGGAGATACAAAAGAACCAGGATGCCCATACTGACATTAAGATTTATGCTCAAAAACATAAAAATCGGGGCTAAAAATATGGGTGCTGGATGGCCTAAAGTGGTGGAGTGTCTACACCAGCAGAGAATTTGACTGATTCTGCTCACACCAGGTTATTTAGGCAATGGACTTTTTTTTATTATTGAGGATAAAACTAAGAGCAAATACATAAATAGCATAAAAAATTACAAAAATAAATAATTAAAATATAATTACTTTTGTCCAGAAAGTGACGCGTTTCAGGAAAATGTTCTTCTTGACTAAAATTGGACATATGGCAGCACTCACAGATCACCACATATATATAAGCCCAAACAGAGGAGTGGTTAAGAGACACCCAATCAGATTGGGAGAGGTTATGTATCAAAACAGAGCATATGCAGATAGAGGAACTATTAAGATGTGAAGTGTCTCTGAATAACTGGCCCTGGGAAGTTGGAATTTTTTTCCTATAATAAAAGGAGGCAGAGGTGTGAGGTGGCTTTCAGCACATCCTGAGTATAGGAAAAAGCGTGGCATTTTCCCAGGGGAAAGGAATATGACAGAGGGACAAAATTGTGATTATATATATATATATATATATATATATATATATATATATATATATACAAAGAGTTTGTATGTTCTCTCCATGTTTGCGTGGGTTTCCTCCGGCTTCCTCCCGCACTCCAAAACATACTGGTAGGTTGATTAGATTGTGAGCCCCATGGGGACAGGGATTGATTTGGCAAGCTCTGTGCAGCACTGCGTAAACTGTGTGCACTATAAATTCAAACTCCATATTTGCATTAGTTTAAAGTGCTAATGCATGTATCAGGAAGGATACCTATTTTGTTACATACTGAAACAAACTGAACTAATTCTCATATTGGTATCAAAGTATTCATATCCTACCCATAATATAAAGTCTGCAGTTGGCAGAATCGGTAAAGTTAATTTGTTTGTGTTTCTTTTGTGTGAACTGTGGCTTAGGTTTCTGTGTTTGGATTTTTGAGCCACACCCTGCTCTTTGCAGTTCAGTCCTGTTCAGAAAAGGGTGTAGCCAAGACCTGTCTACTCCCACCAGACCTTGCTGGTAATTGAGTCTTCTGTGTACATTTGTGCTCTTGCTATTCTGTGTATTTAAGTTTTTTGCTTTGCCTGCCGACCATTTAATTTGCTATACGATTCTGTACCTTTGCCATTATCTTGGTTTTGACCCCGTTTGTCCAACTCCGCTTATGTGTTTGTATCTGTTGTTTGTCCCTCAGTGTCGTGTATCTCCCAGTGTGAGGCTGCTTTCCCTGTCTCAGACTTGTGTTGGTTTTCTGTGTGCCAGTGTGAACACTGTTCTTTATCCAGATTTCTGTTACCTGTCCACTTCACATCCAACAGCTGCCAGACTAAGTAAGTCTTCCCTGTCACCTGGTAGGGTCTCTCAGCGACCGTTAGTTAGGTTTCTGATATCGGGGTCATCTTCTTCAGAGTGGCATATCTGCTGCAGACAGGACCATAGCCTGAAATGATGTCACAGGGTGAGTTCACCACCACTTACCCAGAACCTGAATACGCCTATCACATGCCCACACTTCCTCATAGTTTGAGTATACTATGATGCTGCAACATATGAATTTATAGCCTTTTGGTTGAGTGGTGAGGTATATGCATGTTATGCTGGATACATCAAATGTATACTTATTGTTGTGTAGTTTTTAAAATATTGTCAATAAAGTAGCTTATTTTTAAGAACGACACCACTAACTTCTGTCTAGGTTTTGACAAGTATATAGTCGAATCAGTGAAGAGCAGGGTGTAGAATAGGACAACAGTCAGATACACACAATGAAAATAATTTACTTCCGTATGTCTCATTTGCATATATTTTATTTGAATATGCATGTTAAAGAGTCAATACAATTAATAGTAAATGTTTAACTTTAATATCAATGTGTCAGTTCTGTTGCTCTGGGTAGCAATGTCTTTTGTTACCTCTTTAATTTAAAATTTAGAGATTAATCACAGACAACCAACAATGTTTTACTATCTATTGAGTTGTTCAATTTCTAAATTTCCTAAAACTTTTCATGAAGTATTAAGCTTTTCATTTTAGAGCAAACTGTTGCTAGAATAGATGACCTCCTGCATCAACACCCGTAGTATATGCCAAGTATAAACACCATAGGAGAAATTCGTAATATAATCCAAAGTCAAAACAGATTTTTTGGCTAAAATGTGAAGCATTACGATGGCTGCATGAGATATTTTTCCAGAATTTAAAAAAGAGCACTTGGCAAGAGTGAACACATCTAAAGAGTGGTCTAATTAAAAGGAGGGGTAAAAAAATATCAACTTCTTTAGTTGTCCCAATATTTTATATTTTCTAATGCTCATAGCAGCGTGTGCTTGGAAAAAATTGCGAAAGGATTATGATTTCCAAGGCATGATACACTTTTTACCCATATTGATTTTCACTGTTTTAAACTCTTGCTGTCTGTGTTACTATAGCTATCACACAATATAATTGGAAACATACTGACCTGAATATTTTTACAACTGAGTGTGGACATCAGAAAGTCTGAATAGTACAGTTTGTTTTGTAATTTCTTGGACTCACACTAGGTTCCATGAGAAAGCAATTATTCACACTAGAGCGCATTTTACTTTTACATTTGATATTTGTTTTATTGCTCAGTATGTGTTAATCAATTGCAGTACTCAATTTTTTTTCTGGTAAAAAGCAACAAATAAGTACTTAACAAATTAGTACCCAGGAATTATGCCCAGTAATATTTTGAAGTTAATTAATGTAATATTTGGTCACCACAGTTTGGCAGGAATATATTTTTTATGTAGTGTAAGGACAAAGAGCATACAAATTGTGGTCCAAGGAGGCAGTTGGGGTATTCCCTTGTCCTCTGGCTTCACATGTAGATTCAATTAATACTTCACGCAGAGAAAATAATACTTTAATATCTGGTAGAGAAGACCATGGTATTTTTTAAAGATAGAATTTCATAAACCACTATTTACAGTGTGCTGGAGTACATTGGGTAGAACTCAATAAACCAGCCCTCAAAAGAACAATAACGGAAACCATCGTTCGTGGGTTTAATCAAGTGAGTGTATGGTGTTGGGGAGAATAGTTTGCTAAAATGTATCTGCAATTATTGCATCCACAGTAATGTTCTGAAGAATGCTCATCACTCATAATTTAGTATTTTGCAGCTGCCAGTCTTTGGTTTATTAAAATGGTCATAGGTTCACATATCATACATTTGACTATGCTACACAATCTTTCTCATACACAATCTTTCTCATACAAATATAACCACACCATTAACTATTAATGCACTAGTGTTAGTGTTATACGATACAGGATCTGAGGACACCTTTGAAAAATGTACAACATGCCACTTGTGTGTCATTCCTCCTACAAAAGGAAGGTCTACACTCACCGGCCACTTTATTAGGTACACCTGTCCAACTGCTTGTTAACACTTAATTTCTAATCAGCCAATCACATGGCGGCAACTCAGTGCATTTAGGCATGTAGACATGGTCAAGACAATCTCCTGCAGTTCAAACCGAGCATCAGTATGGGGAAGAAAGGTGATTTGAGTGCCTTTGAACGTGGCATGGTTGTTGGTGCCAGAAGGGCTGGTCTGAGTATTTCAGAAACTGCTGATCTACTGGGATTTTCACGCACAACCATCTCTAGGGTTTACAGAGAATGGTCCGAAAAAGAAAAAACATCCAGTGAGCGGCAGTTCTGTGGGCGGAAATGCCTTGTTGATGCCAGAGGTCAGAGGAGAATGGGCAGACTCGTTCGAGCTGATAGAAAGGCAACAGTGACTCAAATCACCACCGGTTACAACCAAGGTAAGCAGAAGAGCATCTCTGAACGCACAGTACGTCGAACTTTGAGGCAGATGGGCTACAGCAGCAGAAGACCACACCAGGTGCCACTCCTTTCAGCTAAGAACAGGAAACTGAGGCTACAATTTGCACAAGCTCATCGAAATTGGACAGTAGAAGATTGGAAAAAACATTGCCTGGTCTGATGAGTCTCGATTTCTGCTGCGACATTCAGATGGTAGGGTCAGAATTTGGCGTCAACAACATGAAAGCATGGATCCATCCTGCCTTGTATCAACGGTTCAGGCTGGTGGTGGTGGTGTCATGGTGTGGGGAATATTTTCTTGGCACTCTTTGGGCCCCTTGGTACCAATTGAGCATCGTTGCAACGCCACAGCCTACCTGAGTATTGTTGCTGACCATGTCCATCCCTTTATGACCACAATGTACCCAACATCTGATTGCTACTTTCAGCAGGATAATGCGCCATGTCATAAAGCTGGAATCATCTCAGACTGGTTTCTTGAACATGACAATGAGTTCACTGTACTCAAATGGCCTCCACAGTCACCAATCTCAATCCAATAGAGCATCTTTGGGATGTGGTGGAACGAGAGATTCGCATCATGGATGTGCAGCCGACAAATCTGCGGCAACTGTGTGATGCCATCATGTCAATATGGAACAAAATCTCTGAGGAATGCTTCCAGCACCTTGTTGAATCTATGCCATGAAGAATTGAGGCAGTTCTGAAGGCAAAAGGGGGTCCAACCAGTTACTAGCATGGTGTACCTAATAAAGTGGCCGGTGAGTGTATAGTACTAGCTTGCCTTTACCGTTTTCCATTACATCACTCATACCCATATATATATTTGTATGCAACCAGGTGACTTTTCCTGTTATAATGATACACCTCTATGACTAGAGGAATATAGGAAAAATTATCAAATTGATGTGGAGAAAATATAACTCAGTCATGACAACAGATTAAATGGACTGGAGGTGATCAGCAATTGTGAAGTCCAAAAAGTTGAATCCATGAATCCAAAGAGCATGTTACCAGAGATGTGACGCCACATGTAACTCACATCTGGCTTTTTCTCTCCGCGGCTACATCTTCTCCACTTCTGGCCCACATACATCACTATGAAGTGTCGGGGTTGTGGCCGTGTGACATCATAGTTTTGCAAGGCGGGCCACAAGAGAAGGAGACAGAGCCTTGGGTAGACAAAGGCGAGTCTACTGGGGGGCTCTTATTTGGTCATTTCATTTATGGGGGCTGTTTCTGCTGTGGACATTTGATTAAAGGGGGCATTTGCTGCAGCCATTTCATTAAAGAGGTGCATATGCTGTGGACATTTCATTAAAGGGGGCATCTGCAGTGGACATTTCATTAAAGGGGGGCTCTGCTGTGGACATTTCATTAAAGAGGTGCATATGCAGTGTATATTTCATTAAAAGGGGCATTTGCTGCAGCCATTTCATTAAAGGTGTCTCTGCTGCAGCCATTTCATTAAAGAGGTGCATATGCTGTAGACATTTCAGTAAAGGGGGCATCTGCAGTGGACATTTCATTAAAGGTGGGCTCTGCTGTGGACATTTCTTTAAAGGGGGCTCTGCAGTGGCCATTTCATTAAAGGGGGCTCTGCAGTGGCCATTTCATGAAAGACAGGCTCTACTGTGGACATTTCTTTAAAGGTGGCCTCTGCAGTGGACAATTCTTTTAAGGTGGGCTTTGCTGTGGGCATTTCGTTAAAGGGGGCTCTGCAGTGGCCATTTCATTAAAGGGGGCTCTGCAGTGGATATTTCTTTAAAGGGGGCTCTGCAGTGGCCATTTCATTAAAGGGGAGCTCGGCTGTGGACATTTCTGTAAAGGGGTGCTCTGCTATGGACATTTCTGTAAAGGGAGGCTCTGCTGTGGATATTTCTGTAAAGGGGGGCTCAGCTGTAGACATTTCTGTAAAAGGGGTCATCTGCTGAGGACATTTCATTAAAGGAGGGCCAGAGGAGATTAGGCATCGGGGAACGAGGTTGGTTTGGACGCTAGGGGGGGAGGGGGCTAGGGCCCATTGGACACTGAATCCACCACTGTGCATATTACACACATTTTACACACACAATTTTCTCTCAGATAAACCTCCAGCTTTTGCAGTTTTTTGGGGTGAAGTAAAAATTAAGCCCACCTATGAGCAGGCAGTAAATTTCACTATCTTTGTACTGAAGAGAGTGTCTTCCATCTCCTTTCCTGACTGCTATTTCACTTTGTTGTGAGGAAGGGAGGGAGGTTATTTTGATAGGACAAGACATTTTACAGCATGGTGCATGGAGAGGGCTCAGCTCTCCCCTTTCAATAACCCCGCACAGACAGCAATTCGAACCATTACTGCTTGTGTCTGTAATAATTTAAGGCTGAAATAGTCCAAAGGGATAGGATAAGGATTAAGGATATGTCACTACCTCTGACATGTATGTTTTAGTAGTATGTTTATTTACTAAATTCTGAAATATCACTTCTCAAGCTGTATTAGCGCTCATTCATACAGACATAATGGGGACCAATATCTGGATATCCCCGTTGATATCTATGGCGCCTCGTCACGGTGCAATGAGCTCATGTTATCACACTGTACCGTGACTGCGCACAGAGAAATATAGGACTTGTCCTATATTTTTCCGTGTTAGACCCCTTCCACACTTGCATTGAAGATCACGTCAGAGTCTGATCAGGGCGCGATCAGGGTTTGGTCAGTGAAAAACTTAAATTTTTCAGCAGAATTCAATCAGTTTTCAGGCAGAGATTGTTCTGTTTCTCAGTTTCTCACGCACGTTTTCAATCCATTTTCTATGCAATTTCAATGCATTTTTCATGCGCAGGTAACACGCGTGAAATGGATTCAGGACTGAGCTCTATATTTTCTATGGCAATTGATGCGTGAAAAATGCATTGCACTTGCATGTGCCTCAGAGTGCAATGCGTTTTTGATGCGTCTCCATAGACTTGTATGGTGCGTTTTTCACAATCGTGATTTGCAAAAGTAGAGCATGCTGAGATTTAAATGCACGTTTAAAAAATGTGTGTGTGCTTGAAAAAAAAATGCAAGTCTGAAAAAGGCCATTGTTTACAATGGGTCAGAGTCCAATGCAAGTTCTGTGCGTCAAAAGCACGCATAGAACACGCACGTGTAGAAGGGGCCTTAAGGTGCTGGCTACTTGTTTCTCTATGGAGAGGGGAGGGGTGAACAGTGCTCACTCCTCCTCTTTATTGTGTGTCTATGGCCTGGGCGTGAATATGATAGTTTGATTGTACCCTTACTATTTTTATTCTATTGATTTGTCAAAGGGTTATGTCTCATCATTGCCTAGTACTGTCAATTATGAGGAAAACAAAATCCAAAGTTTTAAGGAACTCCAGAATAATTTTATCACAAATAAGGAATCCCTTCAACAATTGTGTGAATTTCAGCAGACAAAATGGTGAACTACCAAATCAAAAAGTATCACATCATATTTTTCAGGAAATGTAGGGTTATTTCAAAATGTATTATTTTTTCTTATTTGAAGTTTTATTCGGGGTTACAAAGTGTGAAAGTGATTGCCAGGTCTAATAGAAATCGAAAAAGTCTAGCATAAAACTGAAACTAAATTTATTATGACAATGAATTGCGAGCACTTATCAATAAAAACCAACCAGAAGAAATGTATTTTAATAATATTTAAAATGAGCTAATTTTAGTAGGAAATGTTTACAACTATATCCATAATATTTATAGATCAATAGTGAATTCCTTTTTTTCTAGGATTGTCCAATATTCTGGAAAATTTGATCATTCTGCATCTACTGGGTCCCATTTATTCTTATTATTGTAAGTTTTGTATTTCTTTTTTAGGAAAATATATTTAAATTCTAATTTACCTTACTTTTCATTAATACCTACCACATGTAAGAAGTTTGTAAGAGCTAAATATCGTGGTGAGAATCAGTCTACATTCACAAAGCAATTTCAAATAAAAGAACATTTAACTCATTTACTGCCATGCTATATCACCATTTTCATGGCCAAGGGCTTTTTTTCTCATTTGCAATAAAACATTTTATAGCACAATCAAATACTTTTCTTGCATGAGCAAAAAGCCTGTCTATAAATCATTACTTCAACAAATATAGAAAAAGTGCACTTTTTAACTAAATGTCTGTGCACATTAATCTACCTTTCTGTTTTGACCTTAAAGTACCATTTTCTATTAACAAAATTTTAGGAAAAGCATTTATATAATTTTTCTAACACTAGTTACTTTTTAGAAGTCTAGTAATTAACATTAATTAAGTGTAGTCACTTAATTAACAGGTCTTAAGTATTATCTGGTTAATTCAGTGCATGATGGTATATCATAGGCAAGAGATTGTTAAAGGGGCTGTACACTTTACGCACATTCCTGTAAATAATTAATTTTGTTTGCATAATGAAAAGTAGTAAACATTTTCCAAAATACTTTCTGTATCAATTCCTCACAGTTTTCTAGATCTCTGCTTGCTGCAATTCTACAGGAAGCTTCATTCTTTACTTCCTGTAGATAAAGACTGGTCCATGGTCATGTGATGTCAAAGTTTGTTATAACACAAAGTTTAAGCAAAGCTGTGTGATAGTAACAAGCCATATACCTGTGTGAGATTACATGAGCATAGACCCATGTTTATCAACAGGAAGTAAAGAATGAAGCTTCCTATGGAATGACAGCAAGCAGAGATCTAGAGAACTGTGAGGAATTGACACAGAAAGTGTAACTTTTTGTTATACAAACAATATTAATTATTTGCTGTCATGTTCCTAAAGTGGACAGCCCCATTTACATTTTTTATGTACAGTAATTTTAAATACAAAAAATAGTTCAGAAGTTGAGTTACTACTATCAGGAGAAGATGTCTAAAAGGATTGTGTGTTTTTTATTCCCTTAGTTTGCATGGTCAGTACTGAAAAGAGCATCTAAGAGGTTTAATGGAATTAGTCCATTTCAAGCAGCATAGTACCATTCGAAGGGCTAAATTAAAGTTGAAAATAAACAACACAATTTTTTAAAAACTTTAAAAAAATTACCTAGCACACACTATCTGAACATTGGAAAAAATACAGTTATTAATACACCACCAAATCTGATGTACTCCACGGGAAACATGGATTTAAAAATATCCAATTAAAAAATAATAATACTTACCTCCTTAGGGTGTCAGCGCTGCTGCTATCCTTTAATAATCTCATCTCCCACTTTCAAATGTTGAAATAGCGTATACCTAATTCCATATCTTCTTTAATTTGTTAATGGAAACCTAAGTTATGGTAATGAATATCAACATATTAATAATGTTGAGCAGAAGTGAACTGCAAAGTTCAGGTCCATATCAAAAATGGTGCACTTTTATGCGGAAAAACCCAGTGAGCTGGTTCATTGACTGTTGTGCAGCCCCTTCCACTGGCTTCCAAGTGATAAGGCCACTCCTGGAAAAGGGAGGATGTGACACCACCACTCCCACCACAACCATCACCAAGTTTGTCCCCAAAAAATAGAGAAAAAGTTTGGTCCATCTCACCTACAAGTCCTGTTCCTATTTGGGACAGTTGGAAATTTAATGGCCCTTAATTACAATTATAGACAACTTTAAAGATGGTGACAGTTGTCCCACAACTTTATACATTTTATACACCACTACTTTTCTGGGCAGGTGATCCTATCCTCCACAGGTTGTGGAGAAAATAAGGTGTGCAATTCCATTAGTCACAAAGTGCACATCAAAACTGATATGTGGATGAGTAGGCATGGGCAGGGAAGTTGCTTCTCTTTATCTGTCCACTGGGCTAATGTAGCGGCATTTTAGCCCTAGATAGAAATTGCTGTGGTACACATACTACCACTGAGGATTGCTGGACATACCATAACACTTGCATCTGTTTTTTTTCCTCCTCTTCTTACCCCATTTCTTCTTCTCTGGCTTCCTCATCCAGTCAGTGTTGGGTCAGCACTGCCAGTTTTACACCCATAGGGAAATGGTGGGTGGTGCCGGAACACATTAGTCATGGAAATCCACTTTTCAAATTAATGTCTTGGTAAGTTAAAGGGGTAATCCCATTTGTGCATTCACAAATTAAATTTAATTCATTTTCAATATGTAAACATTTTTTGCAATTTCTCATAAATGTAGCTATGTGGTCCCTTAGAAATGAGATAGCTTCCTCGGATACAACCATCTCACATTTTGGCAGCAGTGGCCAGACATGCACTATAGAGCCCTGCCTGACCACCTGGATTCAGGGATCAATATCACAGGATGGCTGTGGGTCATACAGTAACTCCCAGACGTTTCATATACAAAAACCTTTAGTTTCTTTGGGCAATCCCAGCAGAGGTGGCCCTATCCAAGGACATAGTCTTGTTTCTAAGGGACCATATAAATACATTTATGAGAAATTATCTTCACACAGCAACATTTTTAAAATTAACATCTAATTGAAGACATGTATATAAATGTCAGATTAATGAAATTGAATGTGAGTGCCCAGACGAGAATAACCGTTTAAAGCATTGACCAACAGCGCTTCACCACCAACAGCTAGGCCTTCATAAGGGACATCTGTGCCATGTTGTAATGCTTCTCATGTGCCAACATCCATGACAGAGGATGGTGGCACAGTAGAAAAAGGAACCGAGGCTGACCCTATAACATACTACTGGATGATGCAGTAAACGATGATAGGACTGAAACTGCACTTTTTAAATATTCCTGCATGTTGCTGGAACTGCAAATTGTTATGAATTTGTATCTTAAAGATATTGCAGGATAATTCTGCAAACACAGATAGTTCTGTGCCTTTAAGATATTACTGGATGATGAAGTAAATACTAATAGAACTGATACTGAGCCTTTAAGATATTGCTGGATGTTGTTGTAGATGCTAATAGTACTGAGACTGTGCTTGTAAGATATCAGTGGATGAAGCTGTAACTGCAACAACAGACAGACCCTACAACAACTTGCAAGGTAATGAAGTAGATGCTTATAGGACTGCAATTTTATAATATTGCTGAATTTAGCTGGAACTGAAAATTGCTATGAATCTGCACCTTAAAGATATTGCTGGATGACGCTCATAAAACTGAGACTGTGCCTTTAAGATATGACTGGATGATGCCGTAAATGTTAATATTAATGAGACTGCAACTTTAAGATATTGCTGGATGTTGCTGTAAATGCTAATAGTACTGAGACTACATCTATAAGATTTTACTGGATGAAGCTGGAACTGCAAATTGTAATGAAGCTGACCCTACAACATATTGAAGGATGATGTAGTAAACACTTAAATGTGAGACTGCAATTTCAAAATATTGCTGAATGTTGGTGGAACTGCAAATTGTTATGAATCCATTATGGATGATGCTTTAAACGCTAATAATACTGAAACTGTGCCTTTAAGATAAGGCTGGATGATGCTGTAAATGCTAGTGGCACTTAGTTTGCACCTTTAAAGAAATCTACCATTTGTTTTATGCATATGAACCAAACATACCTTTAGAATGCTGTTGATATGCAAATGCAGAAACATATCTTGTTTAATCTCCGAACTGAGTGGTTTTGCTGAAAAATACAATTATTAAATTATGAAATAGTGCCTCTTTTTCGCTCCTGTTGCTGCCTGGCACTTCTCCTCTTATTGTTATTATGCACTGCTCCAGAGTATGCTGTATTTACTGTGTTGTACCTGACATGCTGAAGTAATCAACTGCTCCACCATTTTTCAGATGTAGTGTATGAGTCATCCAGCTCAGGTTGATAAATCCTGTCTGGACAATTCAGGAAGCTCCGGGCAATGTGTTTATGTATTGGAGCCAGTCTGTACCCAGTTTTCCCAAGGTCCTGAATTTTATAATCAAAAACTTTTTTTATAATCAAACTGAATTTTTAATCAAAACCACTCATTTCAGGGATTAAACAAGATATGTTTCTGCATCAGTGTAACTACAGCATTCTCAATGAAAGTGTGATTCACAATGCATGAAAACAAATGGTAGATTTTGTTTAAGATATTGTTAGATGAGTCTGTAAATGCTAAAAATGCTGGAACTGCAAATTATACTGAGAGTAAATCCTTAAGATATTGCTGGTTGATGCTGTAAATACTAATAGTGCTGACACTGTGTCATTAATTGATGCTGCAATTGCTAATATCACTGAGATTGTGCCTTTAAAATATTGCTGGGTGTTGCTTAAACAGCAAATTGCACTGAGACTGCTACTTTAAGATATTGCGTGATGATTTTGATGATGATTATTGTACTGAGACAGCGCCTTTACATTTTTTCTGGATGATACTCGAAATATCAGTAGTGCCGACTCCGAAATGGTTCATGGGACCTCCCGTGACAAGTAGTACTTATTATATGTCCCTTATTTGCTGCTTTCTTAATTTGCCTTCTTGTCATTGTGCTATAAGATATGTGTACGAGTATATACTTTCAGTTACCATCACCATACTTCACACTAACTTGAAAAGCCCTAGTTTCTAGGCAGTTATTCTTGCTGCCTCCTTGCCCACAAACAATGCTGGTCAGGTCTACTCATCACTTCCCATACCATATCTTCTCTTCCGCTGACATTAACATAATTTGACTTTTTTTGTAATAAAATTTTATCTCATGTTATTATTTTAAGTATTTTCCTTAGCATATTTTTGTCATGGCAACTGTCCTGTTACCCTCTTTTTTTAGTGCACAATCCCATTTTACCTCTATTTTACAACCATTTTTGGGTGTTAAAATTTGGGTTCCGATTGACTGCAATGAGATTCATGTTGTGGTTCAAGTCTGTGTCTCGAGTCAAATTTTGTCCCACTGTTCGGAGAAACTGGAAAAATCCAAATTTCGACCAACTTGCTTATTTTTGCTTATTAAAATAGTAAATATAATACTGTTTAAGATGAATTTTACCCTTCACATTTACAGTAGATAAAAAATGTAAAGGTATGGTTCACATGTACTGGAATATGGAAGCTCAGACAGCGTAAAACTGTTTAATGGTGGCAGTTTTGCAGAATATCAGATCTGCAGTGATTGGATTTGTAATGCCTATTAGTAAGTTATGAATTAATTGGTTTGGAGATAATGACATTATTAAGCTCTGAGTAGGCTCATACATTTTGAGGAATTATTGATGCCACTGTTGATGAACACGAATGACAGTCAGAAATAGAAGGGAAATACAAGGCCAACTGCTGTCTATTTTTCCAAGAAACCTGACAGATGTTGTTGTTGCCTTCTGATTATTAGAAGATCAGTTTCTGTGGATAATAATCACTTATAATCAAAGTATATATCACACTTAGTTCTGGATGGTATACTTGATTGTCACGACATTTTTTTTTTTAACTGGTTTTCCTTAAATATTATCACATACTGGAGGATTGAGATGCAAAAATAATTGAAATAGTTAACAAAAAATATTGAATATAAAGTTTAAATGGTTGTCAAAGCCTTGTGTCAATTTCATTCTGATGACGTAGCCTCAGGAAAGGCCATCAGTTTCTGATTGGTGGATCTCCAAAACTCAGATCCTGAATCAACTGAATCTGTGCACCAGGTGGCTTCACCCACTGTATAGGTGCTACACCAGAGTACTGCAGCTGTACCCCGGTATGAAAACTATTCATTTAGTGGTAGTATGATTTTTTTTATGAAACATGATTAAAACATTTTTTTCATATCGAATAGCTAATTACTCTGATCTAAAGCTAATAACGATGAAGTGTTATAATGTGATGACTACATTTTGGCAGTGGACACTAGATTACTTGGATAACTAGTTGTTACACTTTGTACACAATTAGTACAAACAATGACTAAACAACAAAATAAAACAGAGTATAGTGTATACTATACAATATATTTATCATGTATGAAACAAACATGGAAAAGTTACATAGGAAATTGTACAAAAGTGCATCCCATGAATTATTACATTGTCTTTTCATGACTAGAGATGAGTGGACCCATATTCCACTATTTGTTTCCATGTGAACATTGTGAGTTCAACAACGATAGTCATGCCAAATATGGGCTGGGATTGGCCAGGTAGGACATTTGAGACTGTATAAGAGGCAGGGTCATATGTCCCTGCGCCATTACAGAGAGGCTGCAGCTGAAGAGACAGTGTTTAGATGTAGTAATTTAATTGCCCTTTTGAGGGAAGGTAAGAAGGTAGGGAGAGAAGGTTGTCAGGGACAGATAGTTTATTACATTCATTTACACATAAAGTGCAGTGTCAGTGATAACTGCCTCCATATATTCCAAAATTTCAGTGTTAGCGATAACTGCCTTCATAAATTCCTAAAGTGCAGTGTTAGTGATAACTGCCTCTATATATTCCAAAATTTCAGTGTTAGCGATAACTGCCTTCATATATTCCTAAAGTGCAGTGTTAGTGATAACTGCCTCTGTATATTCCTAAGTGCAGTGTCAGTGATAACTGCCTCTGTTTATTCCTAAAGTTAAGTTTCTGATAACTGTATGTCACATTTCTGTCAGATGTGCCGACATAAATGTGGCGGTTGGTGCAAGCACTCACCAAAACACCCCTTTTTCTGCACTGGATTGTGCTTCGATACAATACTAGCGCCCACTTTATAAATACATGTGCAACCAGTTTGCACATGTATTTATGTGCAGTCTATGCCACAATTCTGACTGCTCAGTAAATCTGCCCCTTTGTGTCAGTATAAAGCACTTGGCTTTTACTAAATGTGGTGCTATAAATTATGGCCAAACATTTTGATTATGTCTGTCCGAAGGACACTGCTCCATTAGTTTAGAAGCATATTTCACAGCCCAGTTATCTTTAGAGGCAGAAAGAGAAGAGAACTTCCTAATTTCTCAATATAAAAAGAGTAGAAATCTGTAAATGAATAACATTTAATACTAACAATTTCCCCAAAAACTTAAAATCTATTGGTTCAGCTCCTACATTTGTATAATTTGGTGCCTGCAGATCAAGCTGCATGTGAATCTGTCATATTCTTTTTAAATATGCTACAATTTAAAAAAAACAACATACAAAACAAATAGTCTAACACTAATATGAACATGGCTCCACAGGTTATGCAAGGCGCAAGAATGGTATACATCTATACACTGTAGGTTTTCTATTCTGTAAGCTATTACTGTACACATTTAGCATATTTTAGGCATATTTTAGACACTTTGGGGCACATTTACTAAGGGTCCATATCGCTCTTTTTCGTCGGGTTTCCCGAAAATTACCGGTTTGCGCCGAATTGCCCCTGTTTTTTGGTGCACGTGATTGGATTGTGGCGAATCGGTGGCAGTATGCATGCGACGGAAATCGGGTGGCGTGGCCGTCAGAAAACCTGACGGATTCGGAAACCACGGCATTTAAAAAAAAAAGTGTCGCTTCACACGTGTTTAGATGCACCAGGAATAGGTTGGTGAACTCCTGCGAACCTCGGCGGACCTCGGTGCAGCAGCGACACCTGGTGGACATCGGGCGCACAACCTTAGTGAATCAACGGATGACCCGAATCCTCGACGGAGATTACGCCGCTGGATTGCTACAGGACCAGGTAAGTAAATGTACCCCTTTGAGATTATTTGCTCGTAAGTGATGGTTCTGCCTGCTACAGATGCATTGATTAAACCTACTTTAGCAAAGAATATTATTGAAAACATTGATCTGGGCGCAGTAATATTTTTGTGCCTTCCAAATGCTTCTAAAAGTTTCATTCAATTTATTTTTGAACTATGATACTTTGACACATTTATATTTTAGTTATATTTATATAGTTATATTTTTGACACATTTCTTATTGACTTTGACATTTTAGCTGTTCTATATCATAATAGTTTTGCAACATGCATTCCATCTACATTTGTATATAATGTTATTCTGTAAGCATTTCAAGAAAGTAGACAATAGAAGGGATAATTTTGATTGAGAGATGCTATCAGGTCATGGGGTGGATTGACCAAGAGTGCCTCCTTGGCTGTCTTAGCTGCATTAATGTAATACCTGGAGAGGAAAAGTATTCCCAAAGAAGGAGGTGCAGATAAGGGGGATAGTGTGAGGGTAAGATGGAGAGAGAAGGACATTGGCCATGAAAAGAGAAATCTTACATTTCTTGGATCTTACCAAGATTCCATTCATCTTAGGTCTTAGACAGATTTTAAGGGCAAAGGGCTCTATGCATAAGACAAATAGGAGAGGTGAAAAGGGGAAACCCTGATTAAGTCACATTACTGAAAGGAAAAGTGTGTGAGGAAGAGTAGAGAAACCTGATTGGACATAATAGGATGGTAGTATAAGTCACCTATGGCTACGAGAAAGGGGCCTCGTAATCCATAAGAAAACAAAGTAGAAAATAAAAATGGCCGGCAATCAAACACCTAATGAGGCTTGAATTTCATAAGTAGGGGAGAGCCCTCTCCCTTGCACACAGCGTCCACCAGGTCCACCTCCTTCCTATTGTTATCCCCTTTCTGCCTAGAGGGAATAAAGCCCACATGTTCCTCTTTAAAAAGACTTTGTACCAGACATTGAATTTATCAAAGATCAATTTAGTAAAGATCTTCAAATCAGAATTCAGGCTGTGGCCGCAGCTGTCGATTTCTTTCCCCTGAAGACTGGTACCGTAGACAAAGAACCAAAGGTATACATCACCTTCTTTTTCTGGTCACTCAGTCTGTCTGGCAGAGCATAATCTTCTGATCTCTCTCCTCTAACTTCAGGACACTAGGTACTGTGACCGTTCTCTTTATTTACCTTCTACTGGGGGGAGGAGAAATACTTCAGCACAAACAATGACAAGGCATTTTTCCATAGACTAACATTGATTACCCATAATATTTTATTGCAGCAAGTTTCTAAAGTGTTAAACAAGTTTCCAGACAGCACCTGTCATGCTGTCTGTTTTTGTAGTAAACAAGTCTGTTTTTTTCCTCCCAAACAATATTTGCTATAGCTGTGGAAAATTGGTAGCTTCTTTGAAGATAGACACAGTACTAATAAACATAATGTATATCAGAAAACACTATAGATTCATGTAAAATAATGTAAAAGTGTTGACTTCATGTAAGGGTATTTAGCAAAGAAGAAAAAAGTGGAAATGTGCTGATATTGTGTAGTGATTTCTATTTATCCACTTTGGATTTAATGATATGGTATTGCACTCACCTTCTTTGGTTGTGTTCAAGACACAGCCACTTTGTATAGCTTTCTAATGAAGGGCTTTAATCCATGGGGTAGCCTAGGATAACCCAAAGTAAGACTATTGGTTTGGTATAACGTTCAGTGTTACATGATAGCTCAAAAAAATTCCATTTGGGTAGCACTGGGCGTTTTTACATATGACTTCATATAAAGGCAATATACAACTGTCCAAAGTTCTATGCTCCTCTTTTTGTGTGCACTACACTTGCAGTAAGGGTAAAATGGAAGCACTACCTGTTTGGGGTCTGGCGGTTCCTAAGGAAGGACAGCAGGGGACATAGAAGCCATATCTAATGCAGGGGTCCTTCTGAAGTTGGAGCTTCATATCTTGGAAATCCACAGACTATAATTGCAGGTCTTGTATATAATAGCTTCTATTAATAGCAAATAATGTAACCTGTTTCAATCTACTTCTTTAAAGAGCAGCTTGATATCGATCTTGGTGGGAAATTTTTTAAACTCTGGCTGGGGTTGTAATGTGGCAACACCTTTTTCATTCAAATCTTAAGGGGTACCACATGGATCATGGAAAGGGGTAGAGCCAAAAGGAATAGGCTGAGTTGGAGCAGGGAGGAAGCTACTGGGCCATTGGAGAAGGGGGTAGAAGGAAATGAGTGCATTCCTCCCCTATGAGCTCTGCTTTGGGTGTTAGATCAGCTGTCATGGCTGTGTCATGGCTGTGTCATGGAGAAAATAAACACCTGTGATGGTTGTGGGTGTAGTAAACAGTGCTATAGGGTTCTAGGGCTTTTTCTAACCCCATATATTCCCGGTTGGTGTGCCAATGAATTAGCTGCTGGCAGGTATTTATAGTGTAGGAATAGACCTCTCACAGGGTGTGCCCACTCACATTGGTATCCCCCTCAAGTATTATTATTATTATATTGATATATAAATATATATATATATATATATATATATATATATATATATATATATTTACATCCAAATTTTTCTGAACAGGATGATGACCATGTCCTATAGAGTAAGTAAAATACAAGGTCTAAAGAAGATTTGTATTGCAAAATAAAATAAATATTTCAAGCGGCAGAAATATTTGAAGAAAATACAAATGGCACTGTTTTCTCTCATGACTTTCTGTGACATAGCTTTGTCTGTGTGAATTTAGAATATCAAATTTTAACACATTATTTCTTCAATTTTCTCCATAAGTCATGACGGCCACAGCTCTAAATACAGTATAGCAATATAAAATGTATTTCAAGTTATGCAGCCATTTGCAAATGTAGCAGCAGGTATTTTAAAGCTTCATATTCAATTACTTTTCTGTATGTACTGCTAGTAGAAAACAATTCCATATTTTCCAGTTACATATGATATTTCTGCAGAATTATAATGAAGTCTATAATACATTTAACATGAGATGTGTAAATAAAAGTGAAGTTTCATGGCTGTAAAAAAAGAACAAAACAGAGCATTAGACAATAAAAAACCCTAAAATGGAAACTGTAAAACTACTTTACAGACCCTTTTCAGTAAACACTATAAGGAGGATTTCTCAAGAGCTGGCACATCCAGGGAAAGTCGCAATTCCCGGTTGTCACGGGTGCTCCGTGACAACCGGGGATCGTAGGTACAACCGTGCTCCGCTGCCTGCCGGTCCCCGTTCTCCTGCCCTCACTTACCTCTCCTGGCTCCTGTCTGTGCTCCGGCTCCCGGCGTGTAGGCGGCACGCTCCTTCCCTGCAGTTGCGCGCTCCCGCCACTAGGAGGCATGCGCTCCGTGCAAGTCATGATAACCCCCCTCCCCTCAAGGTTGTCTTCTGCTGACCATTCCTTTATGTCTATTCCTCCAGGGCAGCTTGCTTTACTTCACAAGGACTAACAAGATCATTTTTACTCCATACCATGCCTTTTCCCTTTCTGACCCTCCTCAATTTCCTTTCTTATTTGTAGCTCTATTTTGTTTTGCTCAAAGATTTTTGGTCTTTTCACAATATTAAAGAAGACCTGTCACCAGAAATGTTTAATCTTTATTTATACAGCAACACCCAATTCTGTAGCGCTTTACAGATTCTAGGGAACATACAAATAAAATAAGACATTACAGAGTAATAAAAGTCATATTAAACAATAGAAATGAGGGCCCTGCTCGCAAGAGCTTAAAGTCTAGAATTTACCACCCAGATATATTGGCTGAATGGCGGCTGCCCGGACAATTGATGCCCGCTACCTACTAGCCATGGCTGCAATTGATCAGGGGTCATGTGGAATGCACTCGAACCCCAGACCCACTTTTAGAAAACTATCCCGCTCATCTCTAATAGGCACCTAAAGTGATTCTCCTCTCTAGCCTCTCAGCCTGACTCATCGATGCCTGGAATGTGAGATGGCCTAATTTCAGATGCCCATATATTGGGCTCAGAGTACACTTGGTACTTAGAATCTTGTTTCTGGCGTCAGAATAAAGAAAATTATATCAACCTTCTAATTATATCAGGCCTGTGATAATGTGAGTTACATGATCATAGATATAGGCAAGAATCTTTCCCCTAGTCTTTAATGTGTCAAAGTTCTGTCTAAGGAATCTATAGGAATTGAGTTGAGATTTTTATGCCTAATGGGGCACATTTACATATTTTACACCAGATTTATTAACAATTTTAAAAACATTCTGAGTTCCTAGAGGAATGTAATGCAGTAGGGTTTGAATATGAAGGTTGTGGGGCTTTTGCTTTGGTTAGAAATGAATAGGTGGTTCGAGCTCAGACTAGGATGAGTTTTGTCCCTGGACCATAAAAAACATGCCGAAGCATTGCCCTGGCATCTCATAAAAGGTTTTCTGGACCTCTTATCTTTGCTTGCTTTAGTCTTGTACTTAACTAGCTAGTGTTCATTTATTCTGGTATCTCTGACTCATTGCCTGATCTACTGACTATCCATTTGCCTAGTAATTTTGTCCTCTTGGTTCTTACCCATGGCAACCATCCTTCTCAGTTTGACTCATCTTTGTCTCCATGTGTGCACTTTGGCACTACTTCTTAGGTAGGGCAATTAGCCAGGGACAACAGTTAAAGGGGTTATCCGGGTTTAAAAAATTTTTTATGGTCGGGCTGGGGAGGGCTATTTAAACACAATAAACATGTACTTACCTCCTCCTGTGCTGCCGATGTCCCGCGCCGCAGCCCGTCTTCTCCGTGCACCGGTTTCAGTACAAGGGCGCACAGGGAGCTTCCGGCCGTCCGGAAGCTCCCATGCGCACCATCTCCCAGCGTTTACAACGCTGAGAGATAGGGACGGATGGGAGGAGCCGTCCACATCGTGGACCGGAAGCTCCCTGTGCGTGGCTTCCGTGCCCCTGTAAACAAACAGGGGCATGGATCGAAGGGACCGCGGCGCGGGACATCGGCGGCGCCAGAGGAGGTAAGTCCATGTTTATTATGTTTAACTAGCCCTCCCCAGCCCGGACATAAAAAAATCTTTAAACCCGGATAACCCCTTTAAGCCACAAGGATTGAACAACTTTCAAATCCAACCACATCTTATATATAGAAAAAAATAGAGTTATATATCTAATGTATTACCTTAAATGGATAAATAACTTCCCCCAAATTTTTAAATGTTAGTGTTAGTCTGTTTGGTGCTAAAGAGGTGCCTCTGTCTTGAAGAATGTATTTAGATACAGGGCTTGGGTTAAATACACAATATTGCCCAGGTGAATTATGATCTAAGTAAGTATCTCAGTAACCTACTGTTTTATCTGACACTGTGTATGAGCTGAATATTATATAAATAAGTTTTTTTTAATGGGTGTTATTTTTATTATTTTTACATTTTACCGCTATAAAGTGGTCTGGTCTGAGGAGGGATCTAGAGATGCAAGGTTACTGCTAAAAAAGGAAGCTGTAGGTAACCTTGCAATGGGGGTCGCAGACAGGAGTGGAACCTATTGCCTGCATTACAATCTTTAAGCTATATTATATTACTTTTCAAATTAAATTACAGCATTTAATCCCTTAAGAATTAGACATAGGAACTGATTTGTCTACTTATTCTATTTTCCTCCATACAAAAGCCATGGAAGAACTGTTTAATTACAAAAGTCTCACTTCATGATAAAATGTTTACATGATAAATGAGACTTACAAAGTGTGACAAGATGATTATAATTATGTGTTCCAATGCTGATGTTCTGGGACTATTGTCTTTGACATTGTTATTTCCAGGAAATAAAAAAAAAATAAAAAGTTTCACCTACATAGTATGGAAATATCCAAACTGACACAAACGTACAAAATAAAACTGATAAAAAAAATCCTTAGTAAGCAAAATATCCCAGTACTCTGGACAGAAAACAGTATGTATAGCTATACACCCAAAACCTAGTAAGTTATCTGTCACAGTTGCATGTTATGCATCAATACTTTCCACTTCTGAATTTATTTTATTCATCAACTTAAAAGGAACCTGTTATCCCATTTTCACAAATACAGCTAGTAAAAGGCTCCCATGGATCCTTATTAACTGACTGACCTCCTTCTTCTAGCTAAAAATTGTTTCCCTCACATCCCCATGAATCAACTGTATCTTATATTACCTGGCATCAAAGGGGGCATGTCCAGATTGGACAACCACTCCCATCTACTCCTCTCCATGTCCTATGCATCTACTCAGAAGTAAACACCTTATGCCATATGACCAGGGTAATGTCATTTAAGGTCCTTTACCCAGTCTCGCCTGCAATGTTGACCACATGTTTGCATCTGATTACATTAAATCACAGCATGCTTCGATTGACTTCTATCCCTCCACTTGTAGACATGCTGTGTTCATGTAATCAGATACATATCTGGGGAAGATATTTCAAATGTAACAAGACCTTACATGACATCACCCTGGTCACATGGCATGAAGTGCCCAATGATGTAACAGAGCTTCCCATCTCTCAATGTTCCATAAGCTGGGCAATGTAAGTAAAATTTGCTATGAAGGATTCATTTATTGTGATGGACTCACATCAGGTATTTTTCTTGTAAGTTTACAAACTGATTTTCTGTAACATTGCAGCCATGGAAAGGAGGGATTCAGTAATAAAGGTAATGCAGATGCAGTGGCTGTGGTAATCTTCTTACATTTCTTATAAATGACCTTAAAATTATGCTAATGAGCCTGGGGATACTGAACTGGTTTCCACAGTCCATCTGTGCTGCAGATTCACAGGCTATTACTATGTACAAGGAGCATAGGGGTAGTATTGGCGCCATAGATCTGCAATCTGAGTATGGATGCACAAGTAGCACTTCCCCTCCCACTGTGTGCTGAAATGTGCAAAGGGATGGGGCAAGTGCTAAGGGAGTAGATGTCAAGGGGGAGACAGTGAAAAAGAATGTGTATTTTCAGCAAGGAAGGGCTATGGGAAATGTTTCAGTAGTCTTCCAGGAAGGAGCCCATGGATAACAGATAGAAGAAGGTTACCAAGTTTCGGAGCCTGGAGTAAGTAGATCTTACTTATTGAATTAAACTTGAATTTCATATTAAGATGATGCCTATTTTGGCTTTCAGGACAGAGCACTTTTTGCCGTTTTTCATTTTGCGGTAAAGATGTAGTTTCCAATGGCCTCATTTTTAGGGTAAAATAGCATTAAAAGATTGGGGTACATCTGACTTTTTGATCGCTTTTTTGGGAGGTAGAAAACACTCAAATGACAATTTTGAAATAGCTTTTTTTTATGCCCTTCACAATCCCTTTTAGTAACACTGTGAGGCTCATTTACTAAGGGTCCGAGGAGGACATTTTCGTCGGGTTTCCCGACGATTTCCGTTTTGCGCTGAATTGCCCCGGTGCATCGGCGCCGGCATGCACGCAACAAAAATGGGGGGAGCGTGGCCGTCGGACAACCCAATGGATTCAGACAAAGCGCAAGATTTAACATTTAGAATTGTGTCGCAAGACACACACTTACAAGCACCAGGAAGAGGAAGGTGAACTCCGGTGGACCTTGGTGCGGAAGCGATGGATGCAGGAACTGAGGCGCACGATCTTAGTGAATTGCGGCAGACCTAAATCCTCGATGGAGATCACACCATGGGATCGCGACAGGACCGGGTAAGTAAATCTGCGCCAATATCTGGTTTGCCAAGGTTGCTATGAACACAAGGCTCAGTTTGTGTTTGGTGTTTTTAATTTTTTTTATCTATTTATCTCTCAAACTTTTAACTTTTTTTTTACCATACGACTAAGGGACTTTGATACCTTAAATGCTTACACAACAAATTTCAGTACTTTTGTATTGCATTGCATTGTATCTGTCAGCATTACACTGACCGTTCACCTGTCAGTTCATCTTGTACTGCGCCTTATAGTCCTCCATGCATGGTAGTCACTGAAGCCTTGTGCATGAGCACTTTTATTTTCTTGCATCTGTGTCATGCTTGTTTCTTTTAGATTTTACTGGTAAAGGTAAGTATTGTTAGCTAGCTAATATTTGGTGGAATCGGAAATATTCAAATGTGATAATTTGTTGATATGTTAGCACTATAGTTATATTAATAATAAGAAAGATACAAAGGTCTATGTTGAAGTTATAAGAAAAGATAAAGATTTATTTAGACAAATATTTACTGACCAAAACGGCAAACAGCAAACGGCAAAAGTGTACGGAATAAGGTGCATTGTATTGGATCTGACCATCTGCTGTCTCTGTATGCTTCAGTTTGGCACATGTTCTGTATTTATTTTAACCCAATATGCAGCAACACTAGATTAACTGGGTTAAACTGTTAATGCCTTCTGTCTATGGAAGGCTGCTTTTAGTAAGTGGCTCCCTGTTGCTTATTTGACTCTAGGCCCAAATCAGATGTCTCAGTGGGCTTGTTACATTAAGCAGACCCAAGTGGTAGGAGATTTAAAGCATCAATATGAAGTGCTTTATCACTTCATACTGTGTTCTTGGCTGCTTTCATTGGCCTCACTTCACAGGGTTTTTGGCCTGCAAGCAGAGGCCTCTCTGCAGGCCTATTACAAATTCTACTTGTTGATGGTTGCCTTGTTTCAGAATTTAATGGTAGAATAATATTTACACAGTAAACTCCTCTGGAGGTGTTATAAACACCATAAAAAGGATTTTCAAAGCTTAATGAGTGTTAGTGAACTCAAGACAGGATAATGTGGCAACTGTGTGTTATAATCTGATTTGGCATCTTCAGCTCAGCAGGAGTTACAGGGTGTAACATCTTTCCTCTTCTTTACTGTGTAATATTATTAGTCTGGCACATTGCTAAATGCTGCATTTCAATAACTCCAGATGACTGTATATTATACAAAGGCAAACTGGAATCCAGACAGACATCGGGGGAATAATGCAGCCTACAAATATGCAAGTTTGAGTGAAAATAAAATAAGACAACTAAAAAATGGGGAAAAAAATGCTGCATTTTATTTAACAAAGACAAGCAAATATAAATGTTCCTTTCACTAGCAATAATTCATATTATTTTTACCTTTCTAAGGGCCAGTTCACACCACAGCTAATTCATCAGTGTTTTGCATTCAGTTACTTTGAACCAAAAACAGTTGTAAAAAGATAAGGTTTGGCTCACAATAACTTAATTTGGCTCTTGGATTTGGCTTTTAATTAGTGTTGAGCTGAACCGCAAAGTTTGTGTTCATAATACTCTGAAAAAACTGATGATATAACTATGGGGGGAATTAGCTTTTAGTGACACAATTATTTCACACATTATATGATAATATATCAAGCAAAAAGTTCAAATTACCCAGAAATTCCCCAGATATTTCCCAGAAATATAAAGAAAGAAAGAAACAAACAAAAAACCAAAAACATGTTAAGTATTGCGAGCATCCCTAAATGCCTGATGTATCAAAATAGAAAAAAACTATTTCGGGTGGTAAACACCTGGGGTAATAATATATCATAACAAAAAAATGTTTAAATGTATTAAAACATGGTAAAACCCATAAATATTTTCATCATATTGAGCCAAAGAATAAAGTGGAGGTTCAATTTATTCACATTAAAGGTAGTCTTTACATGCCAGGATCACCTAGAAAAAAAAGTTTGCTAGATGCTAATTATGCACACCCCCGCACACCTCACTCTCCCATCCTGGGTGATGGAGGTGACATCACACACATTTCCACCCATGTCTGCTACACACAGGTAATTTTTTTTCCTCAGAGGCCCTCTGACTATACTAGGGTAGGGGAAAGCCTTGCGACTATAATGAGGTGTGGGCTGTGACTACACGGGAGGAGGCTCTGTGACTATAATGGGGAGAGGACCTGTGACTATATTGGGGGAGGCCCTGTGACTATATTGGGGGAGGCCTTTGACTATTCTGGGGAGAGAACCTGTGACTATACTGGTGGAGGCCCTTTGACTATTCTGGAGAGAGGTTCTGTTACTATACTGGGGACGGGTCCTGTGACTAAACTGGGGGTCCCCACCCATGTCTGCTGCACACAGGTAAGTATGTAATTTTTTTTCCCCTGAGGCGCTGTGACAATACTGCGGTGGGGGTAGGCCCTGTGACTGTGCTAGTGGAGAGGCCATCAGGCTACACTGGGGGGCGTGGCCTCGCGACTATAATCAGGGGGGCTATGACTATACTGGGGGGATGCACTGTGATTATACTAGTGTGAGGTCCTGTAATTATACTGGGAGGAGGCCCTGTAACTTTACTGGCTACTGGGGGGGCTGTGAATATACAGGCTACAGGGGAGCTTTGACTATACTGGCTACTGAGGGGGTTGTTACTATACTGGCTACTGGGAGGGCTGCAACTATACTGGCTATCTGGGTGGGTGTGACTATATTGAATACTGTGTGACCATAGTGATTATATTGGCTTCTGAGGGGATATTGTTCATTCTTTGGCTACTTAAGGGATATGTTACAATAATGACTACTGTGGCCACTACGATTACAATACTGGCTACAGTGGGGTCATCATTGCAAAATTGCCTAATGTGGGACACAGTATTATAGTATACGTTATTGGCTGCTGTTTATGAAATGCTAAATCTACAGAAAAAAGGACTGGCAGCTTCAAGAGGCTGGCCCCTAGGGTTATCCCTAGACTCACAATGCTGCAGCATGTCCTTTGTACTGCGAATCTCTGTTATTTTCTCCTATGTAAAGAAAATAAGACTTTTACTTAAAGAGCTACAGCTGCAGTACATAACAATAAATGAAGCTACAGCAGCAGTACTTAACAAAACAGGGAGCTACTGTGGCAGTGCATCACAATATATGGAGCTAAAGTGGCAGTACATCACAATACATGCAGCTACAGTGGCAGTGCATCACAATATATGGAGCTACAGTGGCAGTGCATCACGATACATGGAGCTACAGTGGCACTACATCACAATACATGGAGCTACAGTGGCAGCACGTTACAATACAGGGAGTTACTGTGGCAGTACATCACAATACATGGAGCTACAGTGGCAGTACATGACAATACATGGAGCTACAGTGGCGTACATCACAATACATGGAGCTACAGTGGCAGCACATCACATTACATGGAGCTACAGTGGCAGCACATCACAATACATGGAGCTACAGTGGCACTACATCACAATACATGGAGCTACAGTGGCAGTACATCATAATACATGGAGCTACAGTTACATCACATCACAATACAGGGAGCTACAGTGGCAGTACATCACAATACATGAAGCTACAGTGGCAGTACATCACAATACATGGAGCTACAGTGGCAGTGCATCACAATACATGGAGCTACAGTGGCAGTACATCACAATACATGGAGCTACAGTGGCAGTACATGACAATATATGGAGCTACGGTGGCGTACATCAAAATACATGAAGCTACAGTGGCAGTACATCACAATACATGGAGCTACAGTGGCAGTACATCACAATACTGGGCTACAGTGGGGCAGTACATACAATACATGGAGCTACATTGGCGTACATCCAATATATGGAGTTACAGTGGCAGTGCATTCACAGTACATGGAGCTACATTGGAGTACATCGACAATACATGAGCTACAGTGGCATACACACATCAAATATATGGAGCTACATGGCATGCCATCACAATATATGAGCTACAGTGGCACTACATCAGCAATACATGGAGCTCCAGTGGCAGCACATCACAATACAATGGAGCAACAGTGGCAGCACATTACAATACATGGAGCTACAGTGGCACTACATCACATACATGGAGATATAGTGGCAGTACCTGAACAAACTGGAGCTACTGTCGTACATCAAAATACATGAGCTACAGTGGGCGCACATCACATTACTGCTACAGTGGCAGCACATCACAATAAATGGAAGCAACAGTGGCAGCACATTCAATACATGGTCACAGTGGCAGTACATCACAATACATGGAGATATAGTGCGGTACATTACAGACATGAGAGTAGCAGTAGGCGTACGTTCAAAATACATGGAGCTCGTGCCCATCACATTAAATGTAGCTACAGTGGACACACATCACATACATTGGAGCTACAGTGGCAGTACAGACAATACTGGAGCTACAGTGCGGAACATCATAATACATGGAGCTACAGGTGGCAGTGCATCACAATATTGGAGTACACTTGGCAGTACATCACAATACATGGAGCTACAGTGGCCGCAATCAAATACATGGAGCTACAGTGGCAGTACATCACAATAAATGGGCTACAGTGGCAGTACATCACAATACAGATGAGCTACAGTGGCAGTACATCACATACATAGAGCTATAGTGGCAGTGCATCACCAATACAGGAGCTACAGTGGCAGTGCATCACAAAATATGGAGCTACATGGCAGTGCATCACAATACATGGAGCTACATGGCAGCCATCACAATACACTGGCTAACAGTGGCAGACATCACGCATACATTGAGCTACCAGTGGCGGTCACAACCAAGTACATGAGCTACATGTCAGCACATCAAACATGAGCACAGTGGCAGTGCATCCAATACATGGAGCTACAGTGGCACTACATCACATACATGGAGCTACATGGCAGTGCATCACAATATATGGAGCTTCAGTGGCAGCACATCACACATACTACATAGTAATCCAATACTGAGCTACAGTGGCAGTCCATCACAAATATGGAGCTACAGTGGCAGCACAATCACAATACATGGAGCTACAAGTGGCGTTCTACACGAACGGATAGGTAGTACAGTGCAGTGCAATCACAATACATGGAGCATAATCATGTGCCATGACATCACAATAGATTGGAGCTACAGTGCGTCACATCCAATCTATGAGCTAAAGTGGCAATACATCACAATACATGGAGCTCAGTGCAGCGCTCATAATACATGAGCTACAGTGGCAGTGCATACAAATCTGGAGCTACAGTGGCAGGTGCATCACATACATGAGCTACAGTGGCCTACAATACAGGAGATACTGGCATGTCATCACATTACATGAGAGCTACAGTGGCAGACATCACAATATAGGAGCTAAGGTGGCAATACATCACATATACTTGGAGGCTAACAGTGGCGGTACATCACATATATGGAGCTAAAGTGCAACATCACAATACATGGAGCTACAGTGGCAGCGCATCAAATTACATGACTACAGTGGCAGTCATCACAATAGCATGGAGCTACAGTGGCACTACAATCACAATAACATGGGACGCACAGGTGGCACGCACGTTACAACTACCAGGAGGCTACTGTGGCAGTACATCACATTACATGGAGCTACAGTGGCAGTACATGACAATACATGATCTACAGTGGCGTACATCACAAACATGGAGCTACAGTGGCAGACATCACTTACTGGAGCTACGGTGATATCACATCACAATACAGGGTCTACAGTGCGCAGTTACATCCAAACACATGGACTACAGTGGCGTGCATCACAATACATGGAGCTACTGTGCAGTACAGTCACAATACTGGACTACAGTGGGCAGTACATGACAATATATGGAGCACGGTGTGCGTCCATCAAAATGCATGAAGCTACATGGTACAGTACAACTCCAATATATGAGCTACAAGTGGCAGTACATCACAATCGGAGCTATAGTGGCATGATCACAATACATGGAGCTACAGTGGCACACTCACAATACATGGGCTATACTGGCAGTACATCACAATCCAGGGAGCTATAGTGGCAGTACATCACAATCCATGGATATAAGTCGGTAAAAATCACAATTACATGGACTACAGTGGCACGTACCATACAAATACATGGAGTCTACAGTGGCAGTACAATGACAATACTAGTGGAGATACAGTGGCAGTACATCACATACATGAGCTACGTGGCAGTACGTCACACTACAGGGACTCTACAGTGGCAGTACAATTACAGTATATCGGAGCTACAGTTGGCAGTACATTACAGTGCGTACACATCACGAGCTACAGTGGCAGTACATCACAATACGGGAGCTCCAGTGCGTACATCCAATATATGGAGCTACAGTGCATATACATCACAATAATGGAGCTTAGGTGCATAATCCGACATGGAGATACATTCGCATACAACACAAGACATGGAGCTACATGGCAGCACATCACAATACATGGAGCTACAGTGCATGCATCACAATTCATGGAGCTACAGTGGCAGTACATCACATACATGGAGCTACAGTGTGCAGTGCACACAATATATGGATGCACAGTGGCGCACATCACAATACATAGAGCTACAGTGGCGTACATCACAATACATGGGCAGCCTTACAGTGGCAGTACAATACTATTTGGAGGCTACAGTGGCAGCATCATCAGAATCCATGAGCTACGTGGCAGAACATCACAATATTGGAGCTCAGTGGCAGTGCATCACAATACATGGAGCTCCAGTGGCAGTCAATCACATATATTGGGGCTACTGGCAGCATCAGCATACATGGGCTACATGCAGTAACATCAATACATCAGCTACAGTGGCAGCACACATCACAATATATGGAGCTACATTGGCAGTGCATCACAATACATGAGCTACAGTGGCAGTGCATCACAATATTGTGAGCTACTGGCATCACATCACAATACATGGACTACAGTGCAGTACTCACAATACTGGAGCTACAGTGCAGTACATCACAATACGAGGAGCTACATGGCAGTACACATCACATACCTGGAGCTACAGTGCAGACATCACAATACAGGGGAGCTACAGTGGCAGTACATGACACTAATGAGCTAGCAGTGGCGCGTACATCACAATACATGAAGCTACAGTGGCAGCACTATCACAATACATGGACTACAGTGGCAGCACATCACATACATGGAGCTTGTGGCAGTGCATCACAATACTTGAGCTACATGGTAGTGCAATCACAATACATTGAGGTACAGTGGCAGTGCAACTCACAATACCATGGCGCTACAGTGGCAGCACATCACAATATATGGAAGCTTACAGTGGCAGCACATCACAAGACATGATGTGCACAGTGGCAGCCACATCACATATACATGGAGCTTACAGGGCAGTGCATAATCACAATACATTGAGGTACATTGTAGTGTCATCACAATAACAGTGAGGTACAGTGGCAGTAACATTATCAATACATGGGAGTCTACAGTGGCAGTGCATACCCATCAATAGGTGTATTTATGCTGCAAATGATCTAGTGTTTATCTACTACGCTGCTGGACCACTAGAAAATTTTAACACCCAGAGGAATAAACGCAAGCACAATCCAGAATATTTTTTTTTTTTTTTTGGAATACATGTGATTATATGTTTACTACGTGAACAGACAAGTATTTACTCAGAAAGCCATTTTAGGAGCCATGTCCAATCTGTATTACAGAGCTTGGTTCTGGCCCTGTATTTATATAGTCAGCTTGGTTAAGAGCTGCAGTTATGTACTGTGCTTGGTTCTGGCCCTATATTTATATAGCATGCTTAGCTGGATGCTGCAGTGATGTATAGAGCTTGATTCTGACCGTGTATTTATATAGTACGATTGGCCGGGTGCTGCATTTATGTACAGAGTTGCTTCTGGCCCTTTTTATATAGTGAAACTGGCTGAATGATGCAGTTATGTATGGAGCTTAGTTCTGGCCCTGTATGTTAGATGCTTCTAATAAATCTGCCAGAATGTGTTTTAGACTTCAGTTAGGAGTAGTCTGCTATTCTTTCATGAAGGGTTTGCCCCCCCCCAAATTGTCTCTTATGGGCCCAAGCTACTCCGGTCCAATACTGCTACAAATATAGGTAGTTATGCAAAATATTCACTGAAGTTGGCTTCAAGATAAGATTACGTATATACTCGTTATAGCCCGGTTTTTCACCCAAAAATGTGCTGAAACCGTACCCTCGGCTTATACAGAGTCAATACTGATAAATTGACAAAAAAAATAAACTTATATCTACCTCGGTGGGCCCCGATGCGCAGCGCTGTCCCCGATGTTAATCGCGGCCTCTCTCGTGACTTCCCGGCTGTCTTCTTCCTTCACGTGCTGGGCGCCGCCATGCTCTTCTCGCGGGCGCCGCCTAGTTGACGTCCAGCACGGTCGGTCATACTATGCGCGCCGCCCTCGAGAGAGAAAAAGACATGACGGCGCCCACAAGCTGAAGCAGAATAGAGCAGCCGGGGAGCAGTTGCATGGGCGACGAGTACAATTTTTACGCTGGGCACGGCTTAATGGGGCCGGCTCGCGCGGGTAGAGCTGTGAGTAGTATGCTTATTTTCTGGGGGGATGGCCTGTCCCGGGCAGTGCTGTATACTACTGGGGGCAGGCTGTGATGTATATCTGGTTGCAGTTTAAGCTGTACCTTTTGGGGGTCCGGCTGTGCTGTAACCTGGGCAAGGCTGTGCTGTATAACCTGGGGGCGGCTGGTGTCGTATACTACGGGTGCAGGCTGGTGCTTTATAACTACTGGGGCAGCTGTGCTGTATACTAACGGGGGCATGTCTGTGCTGTATACTACTGGGGTGGGCGCTGATACTCGGGGCGGCTGTTATACTACTGGGGGCAGGCTGTGCGTATACTACTGGGGCAGGCTGGCTGTATACTAACTGGGGGCAGCTGTGCTGTATACTATGGGGAGCTGTCGAATTGGGCGTCGGTGCTGTATACTACTGGGGGCAGGCTGCTTATATGCGTTTTCAGGGGCAGTGCTGTGCTGTATACTACTGGGGCAGGCTGTTGCTGTATACTACTGGGGCAGGCTGGGCTGTATACTACTGGGGTGCTGGCTATATACTGGGGGGTCTGTGACCAATGCATTTCCCACCCTCGGCTTATACTTGAGTCAATAGGTTTTCCCAGTTTTTTGTGGTAAAATTAGGGGTCTCGGCTTATACTCGGGTCGGCTTATACTCGAGTATATACGGTAAATCTGCAAAGTATTCACTTATAGCCCCTTTAATATATACATAGCACTGCAAATTTAGCTTTATATGGTTAGAACTTTTGAACACTTTAACCTTCCAAATGAAAAATTGTGGTTCATGTTTTGTATTTATTTATTTATTAAAAGATACTAAAATTTGCCTTTTTTTGAGAAATTTGTCATTTTCAAAATTTTTAATGATCTGCTTAAGAGACTGATATTTTTACCACTGAAATTAGTTATTTACTAACATTTCTCTATCTCTACCTTATGTTTTCAGTATTTAGTAAAAGTCCTCTTGTTTCTATATGACATTATGGTCATCTTGTACCTTGCATTAAACTTGATGTGACGTTTGCGCTTTTAGTGTTATTTTCTGCCATAAGCTTTAAACCTGACTCTGACTACCTTTCTTGACATGACCCATTGACCCTCCTGGGGTTTCCATGAACCCTCAGATGACAGGGGAAGCAAAATCCATCTTCTGATGCTTCCCTGAAGAACTTCAAAACTTGAATGAGCAGTGATACTGTCACAGCAGAACCTGGCCCTTTATGATGTCATAGTCAAAGTTTCCATGGAGCTTAACTATGAAATAATGGTGTTAGCAGTGGAAACAACATCTTGGGCTGATGCTACTTTGCAGTGAGAAAGGTGGCCACGGGTAGTGTGTCTAGACTGTGACTTGTCCTTTGGGTAATATTCACCAAAACATATTTATATGTAGTAAGAAAGGGCATAGGGCAGAGGACACTTACCTCAAACTTATGGTCATCTTGTACCTTGCATTAAACTTGATGTGACTTTTTGCTTTTAGTTTTATTTTCTTTCGCCATAAGCTTTAAACCTGCCTCTGACTACCTTTCTTGACATGACCCATTAACCCTCCTGGGTTTCCATGAACCCTCAGATGACGGGGAAGCAAAACTATCTTCTGATGCTTCCTTGAAGAGCTTCAAGACTTGAATGAGCAGTGATACTGTCAAAGCAGAACCTGGCCCTTTATGATGTCATAGTCAAAGTTTCCATGGAGCTTCACTATGACACGTGCAGTGTTCCATTTTATGCAAGTTAGCCTCACAGTTTCTTCTGGTGGATTCAACTAGAATCATTCTCCGGGGAAGCCAATTTCAATCTCCATTGCCAATCTTCTCTGATACACAATGGCACTTGCAAGCACCTAAAATGAAGACACTCCCTACAAGGTAAAAGCTTAAGCACAAACCAGGGTCACAGCAATCTCTATTAATGTTTTTCAATACTCATTTTTCCATTGCATAACTCATAACTACATTGACATTGATGCTTCAGATGTTGCTAAAAACTTGGAAAATTTCCTAAATGGTTATGCAAATGAAGCATAGATAACCCTACTAGAAAGGATTCAACTTATGGCAAAAGAGGACAAGGAAATATTGGGTGGATGTAGGGAAATAAATGCACTTCATGAAGGAGGTCTAACTCCAGGTCCATATTTCCACTAGCGTAGGTCTTTGATTCCAATGAAAATGTTTGAGTTTCATTTGGATTAATAAAAATGGTGTTTAGCAGTGGAAACAAGCATTTGTGGCTGATGCTACTTTGCAGTGAGAAAGGTGGGCACGGGTAGTTGATGTCTAGACTGTGACTTGTCCTTTGGGTGATATTCACCAAAACATATTTATATGTAGTAAGAAGGGCATAGGGCAAGAGGACACTTACCTCAAACTTATGGTCATCTTGTGCCTTGCATTAAACTTGATGTGACTTTGTGACTTTTGTGCTTTTAGTGTTATTTTCTGCCATAAGCTTTAAACCTGCCTCGGACTACCTTTCTTGACATGACCCATTAACCAACCTGGGGTTTCCATGAACCCTCAGATGACAGGCGAAGCAAAATCTATCTTCTGATGCTTCCTTGAAGAGCTTCAAGACTTGAATGAGCAGTGATACTGTCACAGCAGAACCTGGCCCTTTATGATGTCATAGTCAAAGTTTCCATGGAGCTTCACTATGACACGTGCAGTGTTCCATTTTATGCAAGTTAGCCTCACAGTTTCTTCTGGTGGATGTCAACTACAATCTATTCCCCGGGGAAGCCAATTTCAATCTCCATTGCCAATCTTCTCTCATACACAAATGGCACTTGCAAACACCTAAAATGAAGACAACTCCCTACAAGGTAAAAGCTTAAGCACAAACCAGGGTCACAGCAATCTCTATTAATGTTTTTCAATACTCATTTTTTCCATTTGCATAACTCTAACTACAATGACATTGAAACTTCAGATGTTGCTAAAAACTTGGAAAAGTTCCTAAATGGTTATGCAAATGAAGCATAGATAACCCTACTAGAAAGGATTCAACTTATGGCAAAAGAGGACAAGAAAATATTGGGTGGATGTAGGAAATAAATGCACTTCATGAAGGAGGTCTAACGTCCAGGTCCATATTTCCACTAGACGTAGGTCTTTTATTCCAATGAAAATGTTTGAGTTTCATTTGGATTAATAAAGAATGGTGTTTAGCAGTGGAAACAAGCATTTTGGGCTGATGCTACTTTGCAGTGAGAAAGGTGGGCACGGGTAGTTGATGTCTAGACTGTGACTTGTCCTTTGGGTGATATTCACCAAAACATATTTATATGTAGTAAGAAAGGGCATAGGGCAAGAGGACACTTACCTCAAATAGGGCAAGAGGACACTTACCTCAAACTTATGGTCATCTTGTACCTTGAATTAAACTTGATGTGGCTTTTGTGCTTTTAGTGTTATTTTCTGCCATAAGCTTTAAACCTGACTCTGACTACCTTTCTTGACATGACCCATTAACCCTCCTGGGGTTTCCATGAACCCTCAGATGACAGGGGAAGCAAAATCTATCTTCTGATGCTTCCTTGAAGAGCTTCAACACTTGAATGAGCAGTGATACTGTCACAGCAGAACCTGGCCCTTTATGATGTCATAGTCAAGGTTTCCATGGAGCTTAACTATGACACGTGCAGTGTTCCATTTTATGCAAGTTAGCCTCAAAGTTTCTTCTGGTGGATGTCAACTAGAATCTATTCACCTGGGGAAGCCAATTTCAATCTCCATTGCCAATCTTCTCTCATACACAAAAGGCACTTGCAAACACCTAAAATGAAGACAACTCCCTACAAGGTAAAAGCTTAAGCACAAACCAGGGGCACAGCAATCTCTATTAATGTTTTTCAATACTCATTTTTTCCATTTGCATAAGTCATAACTACATTGACATTGATGCTTCAGATGTTGCTAAAAACTTGGAAAATTTCCTAAATGGTTCACAACCATCTCTAGGGTTTACAGAGAATGGTCCAAAAAAGAAAAAACATCCAGTGAGCGGCAGTTCTGTGGGCGGAAATGCCTCCTAGATAGCCCAGAAGATCATAAAATTCCTGGACTCATCAGTTTAAGACATTTTAGAATTATACACTTTCTATATCCAGTCCGACCAGAGGTCTTACCTTACTTCTCATTAAGGCTTTTGAAAACTACCCAGAACTTTTTTTAGTTTTATAAATGTTCTTGTCATGTTCAGTATGGAGAAGAAAGACAGGGAGTGAATGAGTTCAATGATATGCACAAATGCCTACTGCGCCGCCTTTTATACTTGAACAATCCAAACTAAGTCCCCAAACAGCCCGCGAGCATGTGAACTTATCAAAATAGAATTCACGCATACTACAAAACTGAAGTTTTGTACAAGAAAACCAAGGACAGAAGGTAGGCAAAACCACAATATCCATATGCGGAAGAACAAAAAATTCAAATATGGGTAGTTAACAACACCTAAATGGGGCGGAGAGCCACATTGTCCAGGAAGCACTATTAATAGCTTGGCATAAATGACTGAATGAGGAAACCTTCTATGCAAACCAATCAAAGGGCTATGCCATTTTCGTCACTCCAATAAACTTAAATAGAGTGGGAAAGTTTTTAGCTCCTAGTAACGCACCCTTATACCCTGGAGATAGCAATAAAAAATTAGTTGGAATCTCTCCCTTAGCATTAACACTGAATCCAAGAGGATTGGCCAGGCCAACCTCACATAAGAATGCATAGCCACATACGGCCTCGAGTGATCCAGGTGTCCCAATAAAGCCAAAGATAGCTAACACTTGTGTCTTAGGGCAACATGGATAACATTTTAATAGAGAATCTATTCATGTAAATTACTTTTACTAGCATAGATTCACGCCCTAACGCTCCTTCGCCGTAGCTATCAGCAACAAGAAAGCCCACTCTCTTATCCCGGCAGCAAAAAAGACTCACAGAGGACACAGGGAAACGCCTATCTAACATCCGCGAGAGGTACTAAGGAATGTCATTGACGAGGGCGCACAAGGGACTGAGTCCTCTTCAACAGAGGTGAGGGGAAGTTTTGTATGCATATTGCCACCAAAGTCGCCACGCTCATTTAAAGACGAAGGCGTCTGCGTGGGCGCCGCTGACATCTTTATTTTCCGATCCGACCACGCCCCCTTGAACGTCACTCGGGGGGCGTCGACGGGTCTGCCAGGTAGCCTCGTGTCTCTTTTGAACACTGCAGCTTATCTGGCAGCTTCAGATTCGTTACAATAGCCGAAGTGGCCATTGTAAGGTAATGTGCTGCAGAACTGCCATATAAATTGGACAATACAGCAAGTATTGCAGCATAAATGGTAGCAGCGATCATGACCATCTATGCGTTAATGTACCCTAGCTGGTCTACAAAAGATATCAAGAAAAAAAACACATAACAAAAAAAAGTTTAAAAATAAAACAATTAATAAATATTAAAAGTTCCAATCACCACCCCTTATCCTAGAACGGATATAAAACAATAATAAACCGTAAAATCACACACATGATTAGGTAATCAGCCGCGTCCCCAAAAATCCCGATCTATTCAAAATCATAAAAACGTTTTTACAGACGGCGGTGACCACCGAGGCGGGAATGGCGCCCAAATGTCAAAATGCGCACTTTTACACAACCTTTTACCTAACCTCAAAATGAAATGCAAACATGAACTCAAATGTTGCGCACGACGCGTCAAAATGGGTAGCATGAATCTTCGCACTCATTTCGCAAAAAATCGACCCCTCCCAGTCCTCTTGCGCCAAAGTATGAAAAAGTTATTAGTCGTCAGAAGATGGCAAAAAATTTTTTTCATTCTTTTTTGTAACACATTCAGTTTAAATTTGTTGAAATAGTATTAAAACACAATACAACACTATATAAATTGAACATATCCACCAGCGAATCGCACCTCGAAACCAAAGAATAAAGTAGGCATATTCTTTGGAGCGAATAGTGTGAAAGTAGTAAAAACGGAGCCCACAAAGAACTTGACCGCACGTGCAGTTTGTATTTTATTTCATTTTTCCACTTTGGAATTTTTTTTACAGCATTCGCAGTACATCAGCAATTTTACAATAAAGATACATGATACAGAAAGAAAATTTGTTTACCACAAAATAAGCCACTCACTAAAATCAGTACTAAACAGGTCTGTAACAAAATACGGAAACAATGGAAAAATGTTATGGAATTTTGAGTTGGGAGACAGCGAAAATGAGCCGAGAAAACACCTCCGATACAACCTTAAGGGGTTCAAGAGAAAATGTTATTTACTCTATTGCCATGATAGCATTAAGTTAATCTCGTGAATTTCCAGTGGAATACCCCTTTAATGGTCTTGCCATAGAAATTACCCATTCATAAGCCCATCCAGGAAAGGTAAGAACAAGACCTCACCCAAACAAAATCTATGGCTAAGAGCCATACGAGAGCCTGAATATAACTTAAAGAGTGGGCCACTGTTAGTCAATTAGCAAATTCCTACGATCAACATAAACAAAACTGATTTCTATTGATCCCCTACAGGATAAAGTCTCCTCCATTGTGATCGTATATGTACCCAGAGACACTAGAAGTAGCAGGAGACTTGTAAGGCACATTTGCTAGGATTACTCCTTAGAATCACTCAGTGAGTACGAAAGAGCAACATGTCACTACTAACAACAATTAGACTGCCTATCTACCAACTAGTGCATTGATCACATGAACTAACAGGTACAATATTAAGAAACTATGACCATAGACGAGATAGAATTATGTGTAACGCTGCAACTAAAATCTAGTACTAGCATTTTGGTGTGGTCTAGTCAACGAGACCTTTAAGCATAAGATAGTTCTCCCCCACAACACATGCTGATCCACTTTATTATGTCATTTGTCCTCTAATTGATTCTGGAGCATGGGATTTTTATATGGAATATACTTTCTGTATTCTCATACAAATCCCAAACATACATTCCACTTTGTTTGGATCTCTAACCGAGCAATATCTCCATTATTGAACTACATATCTACGTCGATAACTATATTGAGAGCTATGTTTTGCTTTTTGTACAGATCATATCCTAACACAACCGATGCTATTAAGGTCTTAAAGTCGTATGAATGGCAGTCTAGTAGCCCGCAACTGGAAGAACAGACAACCCCTCTGGCCACCTAACAGTAAAGATCACAAAATAATTTAATTATGCTCAGCAATGTGTGAGAGAGCAACGAGAACTGCACATTAACAACCCCCTACCCGCAAGAACCAGAAAAACTATTTGAAAATCCCATCTTGTTCCTGGGTTTACCTAAATGTAGTTTCTACTAAAAAAAACAAATATATTACCTCTAAATATGTTTTTACAACACAATTTAAGCTTCTTGATAAAGGACGCTGTACTACCCTGTCTTCTAAAACTAACACAAAGTACAATCATTTTTGGAACCAGATCAGTGGTTGCAAGGTAACAGATTATATGTTTATGACAATTTAGAGTTATGTATTTGGACATACTCATAGAAATATGCACTGCCAAATTTGGGAAACAAAATATCTGCCTGTATAATAAACATGCCATGAATGGGTGTTGACAAATTACTAGCCAGATGAATTAGATTTGACCATAAGTATTTTCGTGGAGATTCCGAATCTTGCAAAAAAATAACAAATATGGGTTCCCGTTAGAGATTTGAAAGTGGCCCTCAAACCAAATACTTGGATATATTTTTTAAAGCTCTTCAAATAAATAAAGGGACAACATTTAGTAAGGTGCCATGAGCCCAGTTTATCCTGTCTTGAAGTTCTTATGTTTATTTTCCTAGTGCAAACTGCTGGCCACAAGGTAACTGGAGTGTCGGCACCACAATTGTTCGCCACGTGACCTACTTTTGTGGCACAAAAGCGGGTTCCAATCACACACAAATTAAGGGTGTTCCGTGCGCAACAACTCATGACCCTGCGCCAGGATTTTAATGCAAAGTCCTCTACAGCTAATTGTGTTGGCACAACCCCATTTAAAAGGTGCACAAAACCAGCGAGTGTCGGAGCTGGGCAGCCCCTGCAACACTACAACCAGTGCAAAATTGAAATTTAGTTCGCGTATTTTCACTGTTCTAATTCTATACTTATATATACAATTATAACTTACTTACCAAAGTTGAAACAGCTGAAAATATGTCTTATATTCTAGGTTCTTCAAAGTAGCCACCTTTTGCTTTTGCACACATCTTGGCATTCTCTTGATGAGCGTCAAGAGGTTAGTCACCTGAAATGGTCTTACAACGTCTTGAAGGACCCCAGAGATGCTTGGCAACTTGTTGTAGCCCTTTTGCCTTCACTCTAAACCCATCTCAATTGTTTTCAGTCTGGTGACTGTGAGCCAGTCATCTAGTGTAGGCACCCCATCCTCGTCCTTCTTGGTTAAATAGCCCTACAACAGCCTAAGATGTGTTTTAGGTCATTGTCCAGTTGAAAAATAAATGATGGTCCAACGAAGCACAAACTGGATGAAAAAGCATGCTGCTTCAAGATGCTGTGGTAACCATGATGGTTCTGTATACCTTCAATTTTGAATAAATCTCCAATAGTGTCACCAGCAAAGCACCCCCATGCCATCACACCTCCTCTTCCATGCTTCACGGTGGGAACCAGGCATTTCGAGTCTATTGGTTCATCGTTAATGTAATGCACAATAGCATGGTAGTTGGAACCAAAGATCTTAAATTTCAACGCATCAGACCAAAGCACAGATTTCCACTGGTCTAATGTCCATTTCTTGTGCTCTTTAGCTCAAAAAAGTCTCTTCTTCTTGTTGCCTGTTGTTAGCAGTGGTTTCCTAGCAACTATTTTACCATGATGGCTGCTGCACACAGTCTCCTCTTAACAGTTGTTGTTGAGATGTGTCTGCTGCTAGAACTCTGCACGGCATTGACATCTCTAATCTGAGCTGTGTTAACCTGCAATTTCTGAGGCTGGAGACTCAGATGAACTTATCCTCCGCAGGTGACTCTTGATCTTCCTTTCCTGGGGCGGTCCTTATGTGAGCCAGTTTTGTTTGTAGCGCTTGATGGTATTTACAACTGCACTTGGGGACACTTTCAAAAGTTTTCCCAGTTTTCCGGACTGACTGACCTTCATTTCTTAAAGTAATGACGGACACTTGTTTTTCTTTACTTAGCTGCCTTTTTCGAGTCATAATACAAATTCTAACAGTCTTTTCAGTAGGACTATCAGCTGTTTATCCACCTGACTTCTGCACAACAAACTGATGGCCCTGACCCCCATTTATAGGCAGAAATCCTATTAAACCTAGGAACCTTTGATGTGATAACCTTTTCTGGTGACTACCTCTTGAACTCATCAAGAGAATGCCAAGAGTCTGCAACAGCAGTTATCAAACAAAGGTGGCTACTTGGCTGATACAATATATAATATAATATATACATATATATCAATATATATATATAATATTATATAAAGGAAAAATCCAAGCAGCACAGCAAATATATCAAGAAGAAGCATAATGATTATGTGCAAAAGCCGTAATGGGTTCGGGCAAAGAAAGGGATCCTCCAAGTAATAAATGATGACAAGGCAGCACAAAAAATTTTCAGGTGAAAAAACGGTGGGTTTTAATTCCATAAAAGAGACGTTTCGTCTTTGATGGGTCATTGTGATGTCATAATGGGCCATTGTGACAATGGGTCATTGTGATGTCATAATGGGTCATTGTGACAATGGGTCATTGTGATGTCATAATGGGCCATTGTGAAAATTGATCATTGTGATGTCATAATGGGCCATTGAGAAAATTGTTCATTGTAATGTCCTAATGGGCCATTGTGATGTCATAATGGCCATTGTGACAATGGTTCACTGTGATGTAATAACTTGTCATTTTGACAATGGGTCATTGTGATGTTATAATGGGCCATTGTGACAATGGGTCTTTGTGATGTCATATTGGGCCATTATGATGTCACAATGGGCCATTGTGACAGCCATCTCTTTTAATGTTTTTCAATTCTCATTTTCCCATTTGCATAACGTATAACTACATTGACATTTATGCTTCAGACGTTGCTAAAAACTCGGGAATTTTCCTAAAAGGTTATGCAAATGAAGCATGGATAATCCTACTGGAAAGGATTCAACTTAGGGCAAAAGGGGACAAGGACAACATTGGGTGGATGTAGGGAAATAAATGCTTCATGAAGGAGGTCTAACGTCCAGGTCCATATTTCCACTAGACGTAGGTCTTTGATTCCAATGAAAATGTTTGAGTTTCATTTGGATTAATAAAGAATGGTGTTTAGCAGTGGAAACAAGCATCTTGGGCTGATGCTAATTTGCAGTGAGAAAGGTGGGCACGGGTAGTGGATGTCTAGACTGTGACTTGTCCTTTGGTTGATATTCACCAAAAACATATTTATATCTAGTAAGAAAGGGCATAGGAAAAGAGGCCACTTACCTCAAACCTATGGTCATCTTGTACCTTGCATTAAACTTGATGTTACTTTTGTGCTTTTAGTATTATATTCTTACATAAGCGTTAAACCTGCCTTTCTTGACATGACCCATTGACCCTCCTTGGGTTTCCATAAACCCTCAGATGACAGGGGAAGCAAACTCTATCTTCTGATGCTTCCCTTAAGAGCTTCAAAACTTGAATGAGCAGTGATACTGTCACAGCATAACCTGGACCTTTATGATGTCATAGTCAAAGTTTCCATGGAGCTTCACTATGACACGTGCAGTGTTCCATTTTATGCAAGTTAGCCTCACAGTATCTTCTGGTGGATTTACCAAAGAATCTATTCCCCTGGGGAAGCCAATTTCAATCTTCATTGCCAATTTTCTCAGATACACAAATGGCAATTGCAAACACCTAAAATTAAGACAACTCCCTACAAGGCAAAACCTTAAGCACAAACCAGGGGCACAGCCATCTCTTTTAATGCTTTTCAATACTCATTTTTCCATTTTCATAACTCATAACTACATTGACATTGATGCTTCAGATGTTATGCAAATGAAGCATAGATAACCCTACTGGAAAGGATTCAACCTATGGCAAAAGAGGGCAATGACAATATTGGTTGGATGTAGGGAAATAAGTGCACTTCATGAAGGAGGTCTAACGTCCAGGTCCATGTTTCCACTAGACGTAGGTCTTTGATTCCAATGAAAATGTTTGAGTTTCAATTGGATTAATAAAGAATGGTGTTTAGCGGTGGAAACAAGTATCTTGGGCTGATGCTAATTTGCAGTGAGAAAGGTGGGCACGGGTAGTGGATGTCTAGACTGTGACTTGTCCTTTGCGTAACATTCACTAAAAACATATTTATATGTAGTAAGAAAGGGCATAGGGCAAGAGGACACTTACCTCAAACTTATGGTCATCTTGTAACTTGCATGAATCTTGATGTGACTTTTGTGCTTTTTGTATTATGTTCTGTCATAAGCTTTAAACCTGCCTCTGACTACCTTTCTTAAAATGACCCATTAACTCTCCGGAGGTTGGCATGAACTCTCAGATGACAGCGGTAGCAAAATCTATCTTCTGATGCTTCCTTGAAGAGGTTCAAGACTTGAATGAGCAGTGATACTGTCACAGCAGAACCTGACCCTTTATGATGTCATAGTCAAAGTTTCCATGGAGCTTCACCATGACACGTGAAGTGTTCCATTTTATGCAAGTTAGCCTCACAGTTTCTTCTGGTGGATGTCAACTAGAATCTATTCCCCTGGGGAAGCCAATTTCAATCTCCATTGCCAATCTTCTCTGATACACAAATGGCACTTGCAAGCACCTAAAATGAAGACAACTCCCTACAAGGCAAAACCTTAAGCACAAACCAGGGGCACAGCAATCTCTATTAATGTTTTTCAATACTCATTTTTCCGTTTGCAAAACTAATAACTATATTGACATTAATGCTACAGACGTTGCTAAAAACTTGTGAATTTTCCTAAAAGTTTATACAAATGAAGCATAGATAATCCTACTGGAAAGGATTCAAATTAGGGAAAAAGATGACAAGGACAATATTGGGTAGATGTAGGGAAATAATTGCATTTCATGAAGGAGGTCTTACATCCACGTCCATGTTTCCACTAGATGTAGGTCTTTGATTCCAATGAAAATGTTTGAGTTTCAATTGGATTAATAAAGAATGGTGTTTAACAGTGTAAACAAGCATCTTGGGCTGATGCTACTTTGCAGTGAGAAAGGTGGGCACGGGTAGTGGATGTCTAGACTGTGACTTGTCCTTTGGGTAATATAAACCAGAAACATATTTATATGTAGTAAGAAAGGGCAAAGGGCAAGAGGACACTTACCTCAACCTTATAGTCATCTTGTAGCTTGCATTAAACTTGATGTGACTTTTGTATTTTAGTATTATGTTCTTCCATAAGCTTTAAACATGCCTCTAACTACCTTTCTTGACATGACCCCTTAACCCTCCTGGGGTTTCCATGAACCCTCAGATGACAGGGGTAGCAAAATCTATCTTCTGATGCTTCCTTGAAGAGTTTCAAAACTTTTCCCCTGGGGAAGCCAATTTCAATCTCCATTGCCAATCTTCTCTGATACATAAAAGGCACTTGCAAACACCTAACTCCCTACAAGGTAAAAGGTTGAACACAAACCAGGGGCACAGCCATCTCTATTAATTTTTTTCAATTCTCATTTTTTCATTTGCAAAACTCATAACTACATTGACATTGATGCTTCAGACGTTCCTAAAATCATTTTCAAAATTTTAAATGATCTGCTTCAGAGACTGATAGTTTTACCACTGAAATGAGTTATTTACTAACATTTCCCCTATCTCAACCATAAGTTTTCAGTATTTAGTAAAAGTCCTTTTGTTTCTATATGACAGTAGACAGCTTACAAATCGAACAAAGATTTTCATTTTTTCCCCAAAATTTCAAAATTGAAATTTTTGGGTAAATTAAAAAAAAAAAGAGTTTGAAATATACATTTTCTGAACCCACCTATTAACCCTCTCATTTTCAAAAGTACAACACTCAAACTACTAAAAAGTGCTTTTAGGAAGATTTTTAACCCTTTAAACACTGTATACTTATTACCCCTTAGAGCTCTGTGGCGGATATATCCGCCATGGAGCGCAGTGACTTTGCGCTCAGTGGCGGATATATCCACCACTGAGCTGATGCTGGCTCGGCTCTGGATCGGAGCCGTACCGGCATCCGGAAACACAGGGTGCGGGCTGTAACTAATAGCCGGCACCCCAGTGTAACACCCGTGATCGGAGCTCACTTAAATGTAATCCGTCAAATGCTGCGGTCAGCGTGACCGCAGCATCTAACATGCCTCTGGGGGGTCTTTCCCCATGATCGCCCCCCCAGAATCTGTTTTCGGGTCGCCAATGTTTTTTCCATTTCCAGAAAACACCCCCCTTGGTTGCTCTCTTTTCTCCCTTTTCCACACTCCTTTTCCCTCCCCCTACCCCTTATTCTTCCTCTCATCCTTTTTTCCCTCCTTTTTGCTTTTCTATTTCTCCCTCCCCCTTTCCACCCGAAGACCCCGATCTTTGCTATGGAGTGCTGGGTCCGATCTGCTCCCCAGCCCTGCTGCAACACAGCTTTAGATGGCGTTGATGATTCATCTTACGGTACAGTGCAGCCTATCATGTGCATAAGACATGTCTTGCAGTGTATTAGCAATGTCAAAGTATTGCAGGGTATTATCATGAACAAGCAATCAGATGATTCTTGTTCATGTCCCATGCTGGAAAAAGTGGAAAAGTAAAAAAATAAAAATGCCATAAGCCCCATAGCATATAAAGAGACATTCAACCCCCAAAAAATCTAAATCATAACAACCCCCCACCTAACAGTATCAACCGTCCTATCAACTGTAAATAAAAAGTAATCATTATTATCCATAGATGAACGCCGTAAAAAAACTGTTGAAAACCCACCAAAAATTGTCATTTTGCCTATTCAATCTTGCAAAAATGCAATATAAAGTGATAAAAAAAACATATGTACTCCAGAATGAAACATTGCCCACAAAAAAGCCACACCTCCATAGCCAAAAAGTAAAAATGTATGCCATTGGAAGACGCAATGCAAAATTGTAGATTTTCCCCACACTACGGTTTTATTTGACAAATTTTGTAAAATTAAGAAAATATATTCAAGTCTGGTATTCTCGTAATCGCATCAACCCATAGAAAAAAGATAAATGATTTTAGGCTATACGGTAACACGAAGTCAAACAATCCAGTACAGAATTGATGCTTTTCTACTCTGCCCTCAAAAACAAGTTCCTAAATTTTCAACAATAGGGATACTAACCCCAAAATGGTAACACTGGAAAAAGTTTCTCTCCCGCAATAAAAATGCGTCACATGCCCCAATAACGAAAAAACGAAAAATGTTATAGCCTACAAAAAGGAGCAACGAGAAAACTAAAATCCTGGCAGCTGCAGGGTGCTCCTTCCCTTCTGCCCTCTCTGTGCACCCATAAAACAAATAACGTCCACATTGGGGGTCTCTGTACTTGGGAGCAAATTGGCAGACAAATTGTATGGTATTCCTTTAATTTGACCATTTGAATTTCACCTCCATTTTGATTCCATTACTATGAAGATCTCAAGGGTTTACATCTTCCTAAAAGCTGTTTATGATAGTTTGAGGGTGCAGATTTGAAAGGGTGATAATATAGGGGGTTTTGATGCTAAATATGTAAAAATTTCATTCAAAACAGGATTTATCCCCAAAAAGTCAATCGAAAATACAGAAAATCGATGTTCGATTTAAAGCGCGGGACATCAAAATAAATAATCTAGACATTTCAAAAATGATGAAAATGTAAAGTAAACATATGGGAAATGTTATTGAGCTACTTATTTAGGTACTAAATCTATCTACCTGAAAATGTAATAATTTCGAATTTCAAAAATTTAAAATTTTCAAATAATTCATACTTTTTTTCTTTTTTGGAAAATAAATGCAAAACTTATCAGCCACATTTACCGCTAAAATAAGTACAACATGTGAAAAAAACACTCTCAGAATACTTTGATGAAGTAAACAGTTTCAAAAGTTATAACCATATAAAGCGACGACAGTCGATCCAAAAAATGGGGCGAGCCTTAAGCTGTAAAATGGCTTCTTCCTTAAGGGGTTTAAATCAAATGGAGTTGAAATTTAATGGTCCATTTCGTCAGTATACATCATTTAGCCACAAAATGTACCATTCCAAAAAACAAAAAGACAAAACCCATCTTCAAAATTTCATCCACATGTGGACGTTACTTATTTTATGGGTGCTCAGTGAGGCACAGAAGAGGATTACCATGCATCTGCCAGTTTTGTCGTATATAACTTATTGATTTTTAGTTCCTCATTGGTGCCCTTTTGGTAGGGATAACATTTTCATGTTTTCTGTCAGCACTGCCCCGCACCACCACCACTAGATAAACGGTGCGGCGTTTTGGCACGGATGTGACAGTACCCCCTCCCCCTTTATAGGGGCCCGGACCCTCACCATTCCCACATTTCAATATCATCTCACAGTTAGAGACCTGTGTGGGGTTGATGACACTGCCGACTCTTTGTTCAGAACTTAACACAATACAAAGTACACTAGGAAACACATATAAATACAAAGCAGCCATAAAAGGCTTGGCAGGATACACAGGGTCCAAGGCGGCTTGGCAGGGTACACGGTGGTCCAAGGCGGCTGTCAGGATACACGGTGGTCCAAGGCGGGCTTGGCCGGAACACGGTGGTCCAAGGCGGGCTTGACAGGAACACGTCGTCCAGCAGGCTTGCGTGATACACAGTGGTTCAAGGGTAGTGTGGGCTGGTTAATATGTCAGCACCTGCTGCACAACCACCACCACTAGATAAACAGTTAAGACTGAAACTAGATATCACAGGGGACTGAAACTAACTTCTCTAGAGATCACAGGAGACAAAAAAAAAGCATTACCAGCCAGGAGTCCAGGCTAAACTGGGCACTATAGGAATCTAGGCACTGCCTGAGGTGGAAGTAGCAAGCAATTACAGGTCCGAGTATTAACTCTTGCAAGACTGAATCAGAGGAGTGTGGCAGTCCTAAACACAAACATTAAGGCGCAGATTCACACATATTAATGCACCTATAGATAGTGCGGCGTTTTGGCATGGACTTGACGATGCACATGGATTCTGTGATGTATCCTTCCTTTTTTTTTGGTGTTCTCTATACAGCCTAAGAAAACATTGGAAGTCATTTACAAGGGCCCGAATCATGTTTTTCCAGCGGGTTACCTGAATTTTTCCGATTTGCGCAGATTTCCTGAATTGCCCCGGGGTTTTGGCGCACGAGATCAGATTTTTGGTGCCGTGCATGCGACGGAAATGGGGGGGGGGCGTACAAAACACCGACGATTTGGAAAAAACGCTGCATTTTAAAAAAAAAGTGTCACTTGACACGCGCTTTCCTACACCTGGCTCAGGCTTGGTGAACTTCATGCATTCGACGAAATTCAGCGCAGCATCCACACCTAGTGGACATCAGACGGACAATACCTCGAATCGCCAGAAAAACCCGAATCTCCACACAGATGTGACGCTGATCGCGAATGGACCGGATAGTAAATCTGCCCCTATACCTTTATTTATGGGTAATATGATTCCGGGGGTTAATACTTAGATAATTTTTCTATGTTTTAGCATAGCATTTTAGTACATTTTTTTTTTTGGCTACAGAGCTGGTTGATGGCTTTTTTGTTGGACACATTGTAGTTTGCCACCAGTATCATTCTGCATTAGATATGTTTTTGGTCACTTTTTATGCTTTTTGTGGGATTAAATGGGAAAATCTGAATTTTGGTGGGTTTATATCTTGTTAGGGGGATAATTTTCTATTTTCTATGAGTGCCTCCTAGCACAAAGTAAAGACACCTTTCTGGGTCTGTTTTTAAGGGCTATTGATTCCTTAACATTTAGGGAGAGAGATTTTTTAATGGCACTATGGAAAAAGCTGGGTCTGGAAAAATATCAAAGTAACAGAGGTACAGGGTGTTTAAGTTTAGTACCTAAGTTACCCAAAACCGACAGTGGATAGGGTAACGTTGAAAATGTCCTGAGTAGCCAGCTTACTGCTGAGAAACATGCAGCAGACTGTTCAAGCAATAGTCACGGAACATTTGCCCAAGTGTAGTATTTGCTCAGAAATGAGGAGCTCCTTGGTGGGATCTAGGGATTTTATTTCAGGAGGTCCCAGCAGTTCAAGGAGATTGATTGTCTTCAATTGAGAATGTCACAAATGGACAGAACTTAACCAGGAGCAGGTTGGAATCCACCAGTGTATGAAATTGATACTGCCATGACGAGTCCATGGCTGAACAGGATCTTCTGGCGCTTACAGTGTGTAGGCGAAAGACTGATAGCGTGGTAGTGGTTACACTACAGAGGTAGGTGTAGTGCCTGAAATTCTAGAGTAGGTCAGGAATTGGTCCTTCACGTGATAGAAGGACATACTTGGATATATGGTTCTGGAATGTTCGTCGGCTTATTCACCTGACATGCCTCTATCAATACAGAGCCATGATTTTTGTAATGAGATAGTCATGGTTTTTGTTTTAAGTTTGGTTGGACATAGTCTCATTGCCTGTGAGCAGAACAACTGAAGGATGCCTATAACTGATATTATATCACTGTTGAGAGTCCTCTAAATCTACCATTTGGGCTATGTACTGGGATACCTTATCTTCTAAGGCCTGGTGTCCACAGCTTCAAGCCTTAAGTTGTAGATGACGCCACCATTTATTTCAAACATGGTAGACTTTATCTTAATTTCAGAGATAGTGTCTTGGAAGGGGCCACCAGACTACGCATTTTATTTGATGGCCAGCATCTGTATTGGAACATGTTAGTTGTGTTGTTTTTGCACTTAAAAATAAATACTCACAAAGTTCACAATTCTTTTTATACACCTTTTACTCTATTCCTAAACTCCTCTGGAGTGCGAGTTATTTAAACCAAAATTGTCCATATTTTTCGATTGCGCATCCATTGTTTAGTTATGTCCACCAAATTATAAGGGAAAAAAAACGACTAAGACAATGATCCCAGTAAACCGCTTTGAATCTGACACCTTTCGGCGCATCTATTTTCCGACTCGAATTGTGGCGTAATTTTTGATGCCAATTGAACTGCAAAACCGGGCCTAGGTAGATCTATTTTCAACTTCTTAAAGGGGGAGACAGTAAATAAACTTTTTGTTTGTGCCACACTTTATTAATCTCTTGCATCACAAATCCTACTGAACAAGATATTGCACACTTCTGCTTCGCCCTGTGCCCAAAATTTGATATACCTGCCAATAACTCGGTCGTAAGTTAGTGAATACCGGAAATTGCCGTGTACCCTAGCTCTTTCCAAATTTTCTCTTTTATTTAATTTTTTTTATTATGTGGGTGGAGTAAAGAAGTCATAGAAATAATATTATTGAGTAATAATAAATGTTAATGTTAAAATTAATTAATATAATACTATTTTACTTCTAAGACAATTTTGAGCTTTGGAAAGAAACAATTTATCACATTGCCTTGTTCAGGTGGCCCAGATTACCCTATGCATCAGAGCCATTATCTCTGTTGAGTGGAAAGCACAGGTATGGGAGGAACAAAGAATCCTGGGAACAGAATCCATTTCCAACACACAAAACTAAAAATACTAAAGAAAAAGAAAATATTTGTCCATGTACCACATTCATCTTTGGCCTCCAGGTACAGGGCACAGTTTTCATTTCGCAAAGAGAACGGAAGATCAAGGTTTAATGCAAAGGCATTTTTTAAACCAAGCTATTTTTGGCAGAAATTCTCCGACTGTTAATATTGTTGAAGAACTGGGTTATAATGTCATTAAAGCCATATAAAGCTTTCTTTTGTGTGTGACGTGCCATAGCACCGGTTTGATCTAGACGAAAAAGAAATCCCTACAAAGCTGAAGAAACCACTTAGTGGTTAACGTAAGCAACTCTATTGTAAAGTGAACTCTGTCTAGCAATTACTGTGAAGCAGTGCGTGGTAATACTCATTAGTGTGTTCTCTGAGCGATCGGAGTGGAACAATTCTCAAGCAAGTGCATATTCACAGCAAGACAGAGAAGAAGCAGTCAGGGGTGACTTCAGTCAAAACAAAGGGATGGGGTTATTGCTTCTGAGACATCAAGGCTGTGTCAGAAGGGACGATGCTGGGCCAGCTGATTGCATGGCAGTGTTTACACTGATGACTGTTAAGAAAGTGGGATCATTTCTATAGACAAAGATATGTTAGCACCTAGATATAAAGTCAAACTTATTCTTGTTCATTTTTGGCAGGCTTTTTTTGAATATTTACTAAATTTGTATATCTTTGCTGGAATTAAAAATAAAGATAATTAGTAATTCAGGCAATTTAGAGAGTTTTCACAGTACCATTATAACTTAAAAAAACAGCTAACAAAGTGTATTTTGCAGATCTGTAATCGAAATGTTTTATTTTACTTTTTTGGCTAGATCTGAAAAACACTTCAAGAGAACAATATATCATTCTGCTTTATTGCTTTGTGTTTAACAAAATAGAAAAAAAAAATGCAGTAATATTTTATATTAATGTAGTCAGTGTTGTCCTTAGAAAACAATTTGACTGTCCTGTAGATAAGACCACCACTGCTGGAGTGATTGCACAATAGGAACCATATTTTTTCAGATGACGTTGTGCGTTCCCTAAGCCGTCGTGTGAATGAAGCTAATCCAGTTATGAGAGAGGCCCCAATAGCACATGACTGCCTCCATGGAAGAGACACAATGGGTGCCGTTATCCAATGGACACCAAACTATTCTAATGGAAAACAATGCTCCTACATTTATGGGAATTTCTCCTCACGAGTGACCATGATTTGATAACATCCAATTGAAGAAAGTTATATATGGCAGATGAATTAAATTAAATGTTGAATGCTCAAGATAGGTAACACCCCTTTAACTGTCATTCAAGAACCTATGTTAGGCGGAAACTTTCTTATAGTTGAGTGCACATAGTCTCAATTCAGTTTTTTTATTTGAAACAGAATCTAATCCCACGTCTTATAAATGTGTGCATTACATTTCAATTCAGGAACTTTTACTAAAGTACAACATGTGGGGAAAAACACTCTCAGAATTACTTTGATAAGTAACAGTGTTCAAAAGTTATAACCATATAAAGCGACGCAAGTCAGAATCCAAAAAATGGGGCTGAGCCTTAAGCTGTAAAATGGCTTCTTCCTTAAGGGGTTAAAATAAAATGGAGTTGAAATTTATAATGGTCTCATTTCGTCAGTAATACATTCATTTAGCCCTAAAATGTACACATTTCCAAAAAACAAAAAGACAAAAACCCATCTTCAAAATTTCATCCACATGTGGACGTTACTTATTTTATGGGTGCTCAGTGAGGCACAGAAGGGAAGGAGTACCATGCATCTGCCAGTTTTGTCCTATATAACTTATTGATTTTTAGTTTCCTCATTGGTGCCCTTTTGTAGGTGATAACATTTTCATTGTTTCTGTCAGCACCTGCCCCGCAACCACCACCACTAGATAAACGGTGCGGCGTTTTGGCACGGATGTGACAGTACCCCCTCCCCCTTTTAATAGGGGCCACCGGACCCTCACCATTCCCACACATTATCAATATCAGTCTCACAGTTGAGAGACCTGTGTGGGGTTGATGACACTGCAGACTCTTTGTTCAGAACTTTAACACAATACAAAGTACACTTAGGAAACACATATAAATACAAAGCAGCCATAAAAGGCTTGGCAGGATACACAGTGGTCCAAGGCGGGCTTGGCAGGGTACACGGTGGTCCAAGGCGGGCTTGTCAGGATACACGGTGGTCCAAGGCGGGCTTGGCAGGGAACACGGTGGTCCAAGGCGGGCTTGACAGGATACACGGTCGTCCAAGGCAGGCTTGGCAGGATACACAGTGGTTCAAGGGTAAGTGTGGGCTGGTTAATATGTCAGCACCTGCTGCACAACCACCACCACTAGATAAACAGTTAAGACTGAACTAGATATCACAGGGGACTGAAACTAATGCTCTAGAGATCACAGGAGACAAAAAAAAAAGCATTAACCAGCCAGGAGTCCAGGCTAAACTGTTTACTTATAGGAACTAGGCACTGCCTGAGGTGGAAGTAGCAAGCAATTACAGGTCCAGAGTATTAACTCTTGCAAGACTGAATCAGAGGAGTGTGGCAGCCATAAACACAAACATTAAGGCGCAGTTCACACACATATTAATGCCACCTATAGATAGTGCGGCGTTTTGGCATGGACTTGACGATGCCATGGATTCCTGTGATGTATTCCTTCCTTTTTTTTTGGTGTTCTCTATACAGCCTAATAAAACATTGGAAGTCATTTACTAAGGGCCCGAATCATGTTTTTCCAGCGGGTTACCTGAATTTTTCCGATTTGAAATGCTGCGGTCAGCGTGACCGCAGCATCTAACATGCCTCTGGGGGGTCTTTCCCCCATGATCGCCCCCCCAGAACCGTTTTCGGGGGTCGCCAATCATTGCTATGGAAGTGCTGGGGTCCGATCTGGTCCTCAGCAGTGCCTGCAGACACATCTGGTAAGATGGCGTCGATGACTTCATCTTACTGGTACAGTGCCAGCCTATGCATGTGCATAGACATGTATTGCAGTGTATTAGCAATGTCAAAGTATTGCAGGGTATTATCATGAACAAGCAATCAGATGATTGCTTGTTCATGTTCCATGCTGGAAAAAGTGAAAAAGTAAAAAAATAAAAATGCCCATAAGCCCCATAGCATATAAAGAGACATATAACCCCCTAAAAAAGTCTAAATCATAACAAAAACCCCACATATACAGTATCAACATGTCCGTATCAACCTGTAGAATAAAAGTAAATCATTATTGATCCCATATGATGAACGCCGTTAAAAAAAACTGTTGAAAACCCACCAAAGATTGTCATTTTTGCCTATTCAATCTTGCAAAAAATGCAATAAAAAGTGATCAAAATAACATATGTACTCCAGAATGAAACTGTTGCAAATTATAACATGTCCCACAAAAAAAAAGCCATCAACCAGCTCCGTAGCCAAAAAAGTAAAAATGTTATGCCACTTGGAAGACGGCAATGCAAAAATGATAGATTTTTCCCCACATTACGGTTTTATTTGACAAATTTAGTAAAATGTAAGAAAATATATTCAAGTCTGGTATCTCCGTAATCGCATCAACCCGTAGAAAAAAGATAACATGATTATTAGGCTATACGGTGAACACGAAGTCAAAAATCCAGTACAGAATTGATGCTTTTCTACTCCTGCCCTCAAAAACGAGTTCCTAAATTTTCAACAATAGGGGATACTAACCCCAAAATGGTAACACTGGAAAAAGTTTCTCATCCCGCAATAAAAATAGCCTTCAAAAGGAGGCAACGAGAAAACTAAAATCCTGGCAGCTGCAGGGTGCTCCTTCCCTTCTGCGCCTCGCTGTGCACCCATAAAACAAGTAACGTCCACATTTGGGGGGTCTCTGTACTTGGGAGAAATTGCTGAACAAATTTTATGGTATTCCTTTAGAATTTGACCATTTTAACTTTCACCTCCATTTTGATTCCATTACTATGAAGATCTCAAGGGTTTAACAATCTTCCTAAAAGCTGTTTCTGATAGTTTGAGGGGTGCAGATTTGAAAATGGGTTGATTATATAGGGGGTTTTTGATGCTAAATATGTAAAATTTCATTCAAAACAGGATTTATCCCCAAAATAGTCATTTTAATGTTGAGGAAAGACATACATCAATGCAGGACGTTCCTGCATTGATGTATGTCTTTCCTCAACATTAAAATTTAAGCATCAGAATCTGCGAGTGCCGGGATCTCTTCATCTATATAAAAAAAAAGCATTAACCAGCCAGGAGTCCAGGCTAAACTGGGCACTTATAGGAACTAGGCACTGATAGGCAACAAAACACATTGAGCGTACCGCTCACTCACGTGAACCTTGAAGAGCCGCAGGAAACACTTGTGTAGTCCGATGCACGAATCCACAGTGGGCTTGTCGGAACACTCCGGTGTATTAAAAAGACAAAGGAAGGTAGGGGTCAGCACTCCAGGCTTTCTAAAACATGAATCTTCTTTATTCAAAATCCATTAAAATATAAGAAGTGATCATAGTGCATAGTCCATAGACCTACGCGTTTCGAACATTAACATTAGTTCTTACTCATGGTCTGAAAAACATTTGCAAGGACCTACATTTAAAAAAGCATACTACAGGAGGAACTAACTACACTAATTGACACATGCGCATGATAGAACAGCTGAGCGTGTTGCTGTGTAAACATGGAAACAAAATGTTAACTATTAGAAACTATGTTACAATAAATGTTTAACGCATACAAAGTATAGTACATATAGATAGCGATATCTCCAAATACATTAATAAAGATACATTGTGTCAGTTTTATTGTTAAGACCACTGGGCATGCGTGTGTCTAACTGGAGAATCCACAACATCTCTCGATTGCGGAGTTTATTGGTACGATCTCCGCCTCTGCTAGGGGCGGGAACTCTTTCTATGCCAGTAACTATTAGGTTCGTAAGGTCCCCATCATGTCTTTCTAAGAAATGTTTGGAAAGACTGGATATATTTTTATCAGTCAAACGTATTTTAGAGCCATCTGTCATGTGTTCTGCAATCCTTTTTTTCAAAGGGCGAATCGTGCTACCCACATAGTGGAGATTGCACTTTATGCACTCCGCTAAATACACTACATATTTTGTGTTGCAGTTGATAAATGATTTTATACTCCATTCCCTGCTAGTGGTAAAATTAGAAAAGGTAGTGGTATTGCGCATATGACTACAGCAGTTACATCTATTACCCCCACATTTGTAAGAGCCTTTGACAGTAAGCCATGTATGGTGAATCTTATTTTGCTGAGATACATATGTGGAGGGGGAAACTACATTACCGATTGTACGAGCCCTACATGATATAAACTGGCATCCATTATTCAAGATTTGCTTCAATTTGCTATCTGCTGTTAACATTGGTAGATATTTCTTAACTATAGCCACTATTTGTTCAAATTCATTACTGTAAGGGGTAGAAAAAACCACCTCAGAGTGGCTATTAGATTTATGTCGGCTATCAGATAGTAGAGACTGTCTCGTTTTGGTTTTGGCTATGTTTTTGGCTCTTTCTATAACAGATTTATGATATCCTCTTTCAACCAATCTTGTGGTTACAATGTCACATTCTCTCAAAAAAGATTCCTCCGTGCTGCAACTTCTGCGAGCACGAATAAATTCGCCTACTGGCAGATTTTTTACCACATGACGGGGGTGACAACTGGATGCTTGTAACACCGAATTACCACTAGTGCTTTTACGGTATAATTCTGTTTGTATGGATTGTGTCTCTGGATTGCCTATTAACATAACATCTAAATATGGGATCTCATAAGTAAATGATAGGTTGCAGTTGTTATTGTTGATATACCGTATAAAGTTGATGACGTCCTGCTCACATCCGTCCCATATGAGCAGGGCGTCATCTATATATCTTCCATACCAATGTACATTGTTAATGAAAGAATTGGTGGTATTGTACAAGTAATTGCGTTCCCACCAGGCTACATAGATGTTTGCCAATGATGGCGAAAAGCAGAACCCCATCGGGCACCCCTGGATCTGCACATAGAAGGTATTGTTAAAAGAGAAAAAATTGTTGGTAAGTAATATGTGGGTCACTGAAAGAATATATTGCTGTAACTCATAAGAATAATTTGTAAAAAGACTCATGTGTTGTTCTAAAGCTATTAATGCTTTATCATGCGGTATGTTGGTGTATAATGAGATTATATCACATGTGATCCACAAAAAACTTTCTTTCCATTCCAGTTTCTCCATAATTTGCAATATTTGTTTGGTGTCCTGTATATAACCAGGTAATGCTCTCACCATGGGCTGCAGATAGGAATCTAGCCACCCACTAAGTCGCTCCAGAATGGAGTTAACCCCAGATATAATGGGGCGTAGTGGCGGAGGGAAAATATTTTTGTGTGTTTTCGGAAACGCATGAAAAATAGGACACAATGGATTATCTGGGACCAAAAAAGAAGCCTCTTTTTTTTGTGTGCAAACCCAGGGATACCCCCCACTGTATATTTAGTATCACCCTTTGTTTGATGTCACTAGTGGGGTCACTGGTTAATGTTTTATATACCGTGGTGTCACTTAACGTTAGCATTATGCATTTTTCATAGAGGCCACTGTCCATGACAACAATAGAGCCGCCTTTATCCGCCATGCGAACGGTTATGTTCTCGTTGTTCTGAAGCTCTTTCAATGCCCTTTCCTGTGCCTTAGTCATATTGCGTTGTATATGTTGGCGTTTCTTATTGAGATCTTGTAGATCCCTCTCCACCAGTGTTTGAAACATGTCCATTTCGTTTGTTCTAGACCCTATAGGATAAAATTTAGTATTTTTGGTAAGTATTGGAGACACGTTTTCTTGTTTGGTTCTGCTGTCATCTGACAGTTGAGGTAGGTCCAAAATTACACATTGATCCCGAAAAGTGTGATCTTTGAATTCATTATGTACATCCAAGTACGATGTCTCAGAAGCATGTTCTATTTGGTTCAATTCCATAGAATCTTGATTGAAAAAGTGTCTTTTTAGGGTCAGTAACCGTACAAATTTGTTTACATCCAGCAATGTGTGGTATAAATCGAAATTAGTAGTAGGTACAAAGTTGAGACCTTTGGCAAGAACCTGTTTTTGTTCCGTAGTGAGAACACAGGCAGATAAATTTAGAACCGTCAGTTCTTCCGTTTCTTGTTGTTGTTGGAGTTCGTCACCCTGGTATTGTACTGTGCGGTTATGTCTTTTTCCTGCACGTCTTGTGCGTTTTTTTGGTTTTGATTTTTGGAGTTTTTTTGATGTTGTTGTGTTTTGTTGTTGTATGCTTTTTTAAATGTAGGTCCTTGCAAATGTTTTTCAGACCATGAGTAAGAACTAATGTTAATGTTCGAAACGCGTAGGTCTATGGACTATGCACTATGATCACTTCTTATATTTTTATGGATTTTGAATAAAGAAGATTCATGTTTTAGAAAGCCTAGAGTGCCGACCCCTACATTCCTTTGTTTTAGGAACTAGGCACTGCCTGAGGTGGAAGTAGCAAGCAATTACAGGTCCAGAGTATTAACTCTTGCAAGACTGAATCAGAGGAGTGTGGCGGCCATAAACACAAACATTAAGGCGCAGTTCACACACATATTAATGCCACCTATAGATAGTGCGGCGTTTTGGCATGGACTTGACGATGCCATGGATTCCTGTAATGTATTCCTTCCTTTTTTTTTGGTGTTCACTATACAGCCTAATAAAACATTGGGAGTCATTTACTAAGGGCCAGAATCGTGTTTTTCCAGCGGGTTACCCGGATTTTTCCGATTTGAGCCGATTTTCCCTGAATTGCCCCAGGGTTTTGTCGCATGTGATCAGATTTTGGCGCCGGCGTGCATGCGACGGAAATGGGGGGGGGGGCATACAAAAACCCAATGGATTCGGAAAAAACGCTGCATTTTAAAATAAAAAGTGTCACTTGACACGCGCTTACCTACACCTGGCCAGGCTTGGTGAACTTCAGTGCATTCCGACGAAATTCAGCGCAGCATCCACACCTAGTGGACATCAGAGGAACTACCTCTGAATCGCCAGAAAAACCCGAATCCTCCACACAGAATGTGACGCTGGATCGCGAATGGACCGGATAAGTAAATCTGCCCCTATACCTTTATTTTATGGGTTAATATGATTCCGGGGGTTAATACTTAGATAATTTGTCTTATGTTTTAGCATTAGCATTTTAGTAACATTTTTTTTTTTTGGCTACAGAGCTGGTTGATGGCTTTTTTATGGGACACATTGTAGTTTGCACCAGTATCATTCTGGATTAGATATGTTTTTGGTCACTTTTTATTGCATTTTTTGTGGGATTAAATGGGTAAAAATCTGAATTTTTGGTGGGTTTATATCTTTTAGGGGGGGATAATTTTTCTTATTTTCTATGAGTGCCTCCTAAGCACAAAGTAAAGCGCATTTCTGGGTCTGTTTTTAAGGGCTATTGATTCCTGTAACATTTAGGGAGAGGATTTTTAATGCACCTAGTGGAAAAGCTGGGTCTGGGAAAAATATAAACCGTGAAAAGGTCCTGTATGTAGCCAGCTACTGCTGAGAATAACATACCGCAGCAGACTGTTCAAGCAAATAGTCACGGAACATTGCCAGTGTAGATTTGCTCATAAATGAGGAGGTCTCCTTGGTGGTGATCTAGGGATTTTATCAGGAAGGTCCCAGCAGTTCAAGAGATTGATGTTTTCGTTGAAGAATGTCACCACATGGACAGAATACTTAACCAGGAGCATGGTTGGGAATCCCCGGTGGTATGAAATTGCATACTGCCATAGAAGAGTCAATGGCTGAAAGGATCTTCTGGGCTACAGTGTTGTAGCAGAAAGATGATAGTGGTAGTGGTTACACTAAAGTAGGTAGTGCCTGATATATTCTAGGGTAGGTCAGGAATTGGTCCTTCACGTGATAGAAAGGACATACTTGGATATGGTATCTGGAATGTTCTTCGGCTTATTCACCCTGCATGCTCTATCAATACAGAGCTCATATTTTGTTAATGATGATAGCATGGTTTTTGTTTAAGTTGGTGGACATAGTCTCATTGCCTGTGAGCAGGGATACACTGAAGGATGCCTATAACTTGATATTATATCACTGTTGAGATCCTCATAATCTACCATTTTGGCTTGTAGCTGGGATACTTTATCTTCTAAGGCTTGGTGTCCATCAGCTAAGCCATTATAAGTTGAGATGAACTCCACCATTTTAGTTTCAACATGGTAGACTTTATCTTAAATTTCAGAGATAGTGTCTTGGAAGGGGCCACTAGACTAAGCATTTTTATTTTGAGGGCAGCATCTGTATTTGGCATGTGAGTGTGTTGTTTTTTGCAACTTTAAAAAATAAATCTCACAAAAGTCACAAATTCTTTTTTAACACCTTTTAAACGTATTCCTATGACTCCTCTGGAGTGGAGTTAATTTAAACCAAAATTGTCCATTTTTGTTTCGATTTGCATCCTTTTTTATATGTCCACAAATATAAAGGGAAAAAAAAAGACTAAGACAAATGATCCCCAGTAACCGCTTCTGAATCTGACACCTTTCTGGCGCATCTAATTTTCCGACTCGATTTGTGGCGTAATTTTTGATGCACAATTGGAACTGCAAAACCTTGGCCTAGGGAGTTCTATTTCAACTTCATGAATGGAGAGACAGTAATAAACTTTTTTGTTTGTGCACCAATTTATTAATCTCTTGCATCACAAAATCCTACTGAAAAGTATTGCACACTTCCTGCTTCGCCCTGTGCCCAAATTGATAAATGCCTGCCAATAACTCGGTCTGTAAAGTTAGTGAATACAGGAAATTGCCCTGTACACCTAGCTCTTTCAATTTTCTCTTGTTTATTTATTTTTTTTTATGTGGGTGGATGTAAGAAGTCATTAGAATAAATATTATTGAGTAAATAATAAATGTATTAAAATTTGTAATAAATACTATTTTATTCTAAGACAAGTTTTGCAATGCTTTGGAAAGAAGCAATTTATGCACATTGCCTTGTTCAGGTGGCCCCAGATTACCCTATGCATCAAGCAGCCATATGCTCTGTTGAAGTGAAAGCACAGTTATGGAAGGAACAAAGATCCTGGGAAACAGCAAATCCATTTCCAACCACAAAACTAAAATACTAAAGAAAAGGAAAATATGTCCATGTACCACATTCAGCTTTTGGCCTCCAGTACAGGGCACAGTTTTTCATTTCTGCACAAAGAACGGAAGATCAAAGGGTTTATGCAAAGGCATTTTTTTAAACCAAGCTATTTTTGGCAGCAAATTCTCTCACTTTTAATATTGTGAGAATTGGGTTATAATGTCATTAAAGCCATTAAAGCTTTCTTTTTGTGTGTTACAGTGCCATATGCCACCTGTTTTGATCTCAGACGAAAAATAAAATCCCTACAAAGATGAAGAACCAGTAGTGTTAAACAGTAAGCTACATAATTGTAAATGAACTGTCTAGCAATACTGTGAAAGCAGTGCGTGGTAATCTCATTTAGTGTGTTCTGAGCAGTCGGAGTGGAACAATTTCTCAAGGCAAGCTGCATATTCACAGCAAAGACAGAGGAAAAGAAGCAGCAGGGGTGACTTCAGTCAAAACAAAGTGATGGGTTAGTTTGCTTCTTGAGTACATCAAGCTGTGATCAGAAGGGACGATGCTGGGCAGCTGATTGCCACTGGCAGTGTTACACTGATACTGTTAAGAAAGTGGGAATCATTTCTATAGACAAAGCATATGTTAGCTACCTAGATATAATTCAACTTATCTTTGTTCATTTTTGGCTGCTTTTTTTGAATATTTACTAAATTTGTATATCTTTGCTGGAATTAAAAATAAATATAATATTAGAATTCAGGGCAATTTAGAAGTTTTAACAGTACAATTTAGTACTTAAAAAACATTAACAAAGTTTATTTGCAGAATCTGTAAGCGAAATGTTTTATTTTTACTTTTTTGGTCTAGATCATGAAAAAACACTTCAAGAGAACAATATATCATTCTGCTTTATTGCTTTGGTTTACGTTAAGGATGAAAAATAGAAAAATTAATGCAGGAATAGTTTTTCTTAAATGTAGCCGTGTTGTCCCTTAGAATTAAACTTCTAAATTGCCTGAATTCTAATATTATATTTATTTTTAATTCCAGCAAAGATATACAAATTAGTAAATATCAAAAAAAAGTGCCAAAAGAACAAAGATAAGTGAATTATATCTAGGTAGCTAACATATGCTTTGTCTATAGAAATGATTCCCACTTTCAACAGTTCAGTGTAAAACTGCCAGTGGCAATCAGCTGCCCAGCATCGTCCCTTCTGATCAAGCTTGATGTATCAAGAATCGAAAACAAATCACACCACTTTGTTTGACGAAGTCACCCCTGCTGTTCTTTTCCTCTGTCTTGCTGTGAATAGCAGCTTGCCTTGAGAAATTGTTTTCACTCCGACTGCTCAGAACACCCTAAATGAGATTACCACGCACTGCTTTCACAGAATTGCTGACAGTTCATTTACCTTATGTAGCTTACTGGTAACACTACTGGTTCTTCATCTTTGTAGGGATTTTATTTTCGTCTGAGATCAAAACAGGGTATAGGCACTGTAACACAAAAAGAAAGCTTTAATGGCTTTAATGACATTATAACCAATTCTCACAATATTAAAAGTGAGAGATTTGCTGCCAAAATAGCTTGGTTAAAAAAAAATGCCTGTCATAAACCCTTGATCTTCCGTTCTTGTGCAGAAATGAAAAACTGTGCCTGTACTGGAGGCCAAAGCTGAATGTGTCACTGGACATATTTTCCTTTCTTTAGTATTTTAGTTTTGTGGTGGAAATGGATTTGCTGTTCTCCCAGATCTTTGTCCTTCCACACCTGTGCTTTTAACAGTACAATTTAGTACTTAAAAAACATTAACAAAGTTTATTTGCAGAATCTGTAAGCGGAATGTTTTATTTTTACTTTTTTGGTCTAGATCATGAAAAAACACTTCAAGAGAACAATATATAATTCTGCTTTATTGCTTTGGTTTACGTTAAGGATGAAAAATAGAAAAATTAATGCAGGAATAGTTTTTCTTAAATGTAGCCGTGTTGTCCCTTAGAAACAATTTTGTTGTCCTTAGATAAGACCACCACTGCTGGAGTGATTGCACAATAGGAACCATATTTTTTTCATATGAGTTAGTGCATGTCCCTAAGCCGTCTTGTGGTAATGAATGCTAAATCCAGTTACTGAGAGAGGCCCCAATAGCACATGCCTGGCCTCCACTGGAAGAGCACAATGGTGGCCGTTATCCATGGACACCAAACTTATTCTAAGGGAAAACAATGCTACATTTATGGGAAATTATCTTCACAGAGTGACATTGATTTTGATAACATCCAATTGAAGAAAGGTTTATATATGGCAGATGAATTAAATTAAATGTGAATGTCAAGATGGTAACACCCCTTTAACTGCCATTCAAGAACCTATGTTAGGAGGAAACTTCTATAGTTGAGTGCAATAGTTCTCAATTCAGTTTTTTTTTATTTTGAAACAGAATCTAAATCCACTGTTCTTAGTAAATGTTGCATTACATTTCAATTCAAGGGAACTTTTACTATAATAAAGGAGGGTAAATAAGGTAAAGGAGGATAAATGAAGGTTTTTGTGGCACTTTTTTGGAGTCTGGTTCTTTGGAATAGCTTCCATTCCATCTTCTTCTGTCTGTAATGCCTAAACTTACTAAAGGGGGAGCTTTATGCTGTCTGCAGGTCTGAGAGAAATGAGTCTGAGAATGCATATGTAATGTTTATATCAGTGAGTTCTATGCATGTGTCTAATCCTTCTTGTGTAATATGTATGTAAAATGTGTATGTATGTGTTCAAACACAATTTAACACAATTTTATAACCTAGTCACCCACCAAAAACCTTGAAAAACATAACAAGAACACAGAGTGAAAACTAATGGACATATTAGAAAAGTACACCTTCTTTTCTGGTCTTAAAATTTGGTAAATACAACCTCAAATTAACAATCTGTGTGGAAGCAACAGCTTGAAATAATTATTTTACATATTACTTTATCAGTCCCTCAGATCGTTCTGGAGGAATTTTGTTCTTGTCTTCTTAACAAGGTTGATATATGTCATTGAAGTTTGTGGGGTTTTGTTTATGCACAGCTCTCTTAATTAGATTATTCCAATTTATGATGTTATCCCTATGGACAGCACTATACATTCCTATGTCTGGCACATCCAAACAATTGAATGGAGCTGCAGGATTCTTGAATTCCTGCTGCTCCAACCATCAGTGAAAACAGAACCACCGTTCTCCAGATCGCACATGTTTTTTCCAGTAATATAACCCCTTTAGGTTCCATGATGAGGATTTTAATTTCTGGACTTTTAACAATTATCTTGATTGCTTTTATTTTTTTTGTCATATGCTGGTATGCATGGGTTCATCATTATATTACATGACTGTCCAAGCTTTAGCTGCTTTATACATGAACAAACATTTTACTTTAGCTGATATATTGGGGTGCAATTACTAATTTGGGTGCACAGTGGCGCAGAAAGCGTGCTGTAATTTTCAGTGGGATGGTAGTGGCATTCGTTGTTTTGGATAGATGCAGTGATACCAATTATGTATTCTTTTTTTCTCAGAATTTTTGATTTAACCAAACATTTTGCATTACACTTTTTACATTTTTCTTTTAGTTCCCCTAGAGGACGTAACTAAATATGAGCCTGATGACTTACTTTGTAATGCATCCTAATTCACGGCCGGTTACAATGCCGTGGGGGGAAATGCTGCTGGTGTGATGTTAAATAATGTCACACTAAAGAAATAAATTAAAGCACCTCTGAGGACGCATCTAAACACAACTTAAGATGCAGAAACGCGTTAGGTGTGACTAACATTACTAAGCTAACTGAGACAGTACTTTTTTTCTAGTCTAGTGGCAAGAAACTAAGTGTGTTCCATTAGACTTTATTTACAATTGGCTCGCTAGTCGGGACAGTATACAAACTAAGTATTTTACCCACTGCCCTGTCTATGGACCATTATTATAAATCCACTTACTGGCCAATGCCTGAATGTTGTGATATCAAATCGATAGCTTTTAAGTAAAAAAATTAATAAAGTTTATTTAGTTTTAAACGTTTCTAGTCAGGTAGACATTATTTCTTTCAGAATCCAGTGAAACGTAAACCGACTATACCATACAAGTATGTTTCTAAATTGATATATCGTAATGCAAGGCCTAATGAGCATACAAAAACAAGTACAGGCGGTCCCTGACTAAAAGACACCCAATTTACACATGCCCCCTAGTTACAGGTGGACCTTACTGCCCACTGTGACCTCTGGTGAAGCTCTTTCGATGCTTTACTTTGGTTCCAGGCTGCTATGATCAGCTGTAAGCTGTCTGTACTGAAGCTTTATTGATGATCCATGATAGTACAAAACATTGAAAATCCAATTGTCACTGGGACAAAAAAATTTTTGTCTGGAGCTGCAAGTAAAAAACTTACTCAACTTACATACAAATTCAACTTAAGAACAAACCTAAAGAACCTATCTTGTACGTATCCTGGTGACTGCCTGTACCTCTAGTTTTGTAGCCCTTACACAGAAAGCTAGTGAACACATTTGAAACATGGTTTGATTATAAATGTGCCCTTTTTATTTTTTTTATTTTATCTGAAAGCTGAATATAACTAAAAAGAATATAATAACCCATGATAAACATATAGTTTTTATAGTATATATTAAGCAGTATTGTCACGGGTGGTCCCACAACCCGAGATAAGGGCTCACCAGTGACTCTCACCCCACGCCAGCGCGCCGCAGGTGCGACTCACGGACCCCGGCTCCTGCTGCATATTCTGCGCCCGTGCGTGCGCATCCCCGACTCCTAGGGCGCGCGCACCGTCTTCTGCAGATTTAAAGGGCCAGCGCGCCATTAATTGGCGCTGGCCATTCCAGGTAATCTATTTAATCCTGCCTCTTCCTGTGATCCCTGCTGGATCTTTGTGCTTAGTGCCCTGGAGAAAGCTTGTTTATGTTGTGTGCTATTTCTGTGTATTCCCGTTGTGACCCCGATTCTGCCTTTGACTTCGCTCCTTTGCCGCCTGCCTTGACCTATTGCTACGTCTCTGACTATGATCCTTTGCTGCCTGTCCTGACCTCCAGCCTGTCCCTGACTACGAGACCGCATGCCGTTTCTGTACCTCGACCTTGGCTGCCACTGCGGACAAGTCACGCCTGTGGAACGACCTGGTGGTACCACACTGCAGCTTGTCTAACCTGCTTTGCGGCGGGCTCTGGTGAAAACCGGGTACCACTTAGACTCTGGTCCCAGGTAATGGCTTGTGTCATCATCCACAGTGGTCCAGAGGATCCGCAACCTTGAAGCCTGACAAGTATGACTTAATCAATAAAATTCATGTTTATTCATTATCATTCCAAATCATATAAACTAACATTCACTTGGGCAAACAGATGAGACATACAGTTAAATAATTAGTATCACATGTTTTTGCGAAAGGATCCAAACATGTACAGTTCTCACACCATGATATCTTTCTGCCATTCACTTCTATATTTTTCTGCAGAATAAAATCATAAGCTACACTTTTATGTCACAATGAATAAATCAAGAGTCCCAGCAGAAACATGTCAAACATATGCTAAAATGATATTCTTTTGGCGTATGTTTATTCCATGGAATCCAATAGGTACAACTGAATTGTGTACAAATATATGGCTGAATTGTGATATAAAACCAGCCTTAGGCCACAGCAGCTGGATCCTCCTGCTTTCTACTTCACCAAACCTAAATCTACACGAGATTTTCACAAATTTTCAGTTTAGAAATTGTAACTTTATCTAGGTATAATATACTTTTCTGGTTATACTTCTTTGTAAATATCTAAAGTTGTCACTTTAAATCTATATTAAGTCTATTTCAATGTCAATAAACTGAACAAATTATTCTATTACAATGTGCAATAGTTAAGGTGTTGAGTTAAATAGTGGCTTTTTGATTCTGTACTATATATTTTATTAAAATTGTAATTAAATAAGTCAATTATGTTAATTGGATCTCCCATCAATATAGTCACTACTGCCATTTCAAGTTGTCTTCCACTTTTCTAGAGATTGGTTGGAAAAGAAGTCGTTTAAAGTGAACCTGTCACCAGGAATATGATTTTTAAGATGGTGACAGGTTTCACAAGCCTATTCTTTTATCAGCATTCGGAATAATTTTAGTACTATTCCCTAAATCCCTTACTCATCCAATCCCTTCCCTTCCTTGGTTGAACTTGATGGACAAGTGTCTTTTTTCAACCGTATAAACTATGCAACTACTTTAAAATAGTTTATTTTACATTACCTGGCGCCCTGCCAGCAGAGGAGTATGGTGATCTTGGTGCCCAGTGAAGGTTTTGTAAACTGTTCAGATTAATAAAATATATTGCTTCCTTAAAATTCATGCTTGCTCTTACTAGCAACATTAAATATTGGCAACTTTATCAGCTTCGTTCTTATATAAAGTTTCAGAATTTCTGAATTGCATGACCAACATTACTCTTTTTGTGTTAAATGAAACCTTTAGTTGGTAGATGGAAAATGAAAATAAAAATAAATGTATGCATCATTTACATAAATTTGCATATTAATAGTTTGCATATTAACTACTACATAGAGTGGGTGGGCTAATGAATTCCACACTTCCTTAGTTTAACTCAATTTACTTCATCCATATTCCAATTACTTTTGGGATTGATATTCAGTTTCTATTGAAATTAGTCAAGCCAGACTTAATTCTCACTGCCCTTTCATTAATCCAATTAATTAGCAACACTGATGTGTGCGGCTTTTGTAATGTAGCTTTGTTCATCTTTCCTGTAGATAATAATAACACAATGGAACCATAGTAAAAAAGAAGACAGTTAAATAATTATTTCCATTTTCAAACTCATAATTTACTACTTATTTTTTGTTAAAGGGCAACCCCTTTTTTACAAAGTAGAAGTGACTTTGTTGTAAAAGGAATATGTATTTAGGGGGATTGTTTCAGACTAATTGCTAAAAAGAGTTTCTTTGAAGTACAAAATGAGATAGCAATTAGGAATATAATAATGCTACATTTCTAACTGTTTCAACAAGAATACTTGACACTTAATTGGTTGACAATGGGTTAAATTTATTGCACCAATTATTTATTTTTTAATGTATTTTGTGGAGTTGTCAACTTAAGGTCTACTACATGATTATGGAAAATCGTCATGGGCCCAGAGCTGGGATAAGAAAAAAAAAGTCACATAATTACCCCTCTCCAGCTCTTCCAAGTCACTTACCCATTGATTGCCCTCCTCAGACCAGGGGACAAGACAGGAAGTGAAGTCCACTAGAAAACTGGAAAATGAGGTCCCATTTCTGAGGAGGCTACTCATGGAATGAAATAGGTCCCACAATCTCACATAATGAAGGTGGGAGTGTTCCTTAAACTCTGTAAAAGTGTTTTGGGTTCTTTTAACTTCTAAAAAGTCTCTTTGGACTATTTCCACCTCTTCATTGATCTGGTGTAAACATAGAACTACTGCTAGTGCAACACCGTGCAAAGCCAGATTCATGACTTCAGACTTTTGCAAAAACTCCCATAAAAAGTCTCATAGTTACTCCAGTCCTCTGCTGGTGTATGTACTTGAACTTTATATTCATTTTGAGACCTTACAGAAAGTGAACATAAGAACATTTATTAAAGGTCCAAAACCACTTTAATGAATCTGATGGGCAACTGAGCTTCATAAATAGACAAAGACCTGTCCTAAGGAGCCTGCCTATTGATAAATAACTCCTAATGCCTCTATTGGATTTATAATCCAAAATCAAACCCTTTTTAGATGACCTAAAACTCCTCAATTTATTGGACTCCCTACAGGACACTCTACTAAAGCTATTTTCTTCTATCCTGTGATGCAATGTTGCAGCTAATAGGTCTGCAAATATTTTCAGTTTCTGATATGGAGCAGATAGTTCTCATTTTTTTCTGGCAGATGACATTAATTGATTTTTATTATGAAAAAGTGGATACAGGCCAGAAAATCTCTAGGGACTGTGCATAAGATAAGAAGGTCAGGAGAGCCTGCTTACCCCATTAGTTATGATGTTGGATGCAAAGCAGGAAGGTAGCAATATTTTTGTATCATGAAGATTAGCTGTGAGGTTTTCCTTGGAGATGTCTTCTAACACACCTATTTTTTTGCCTAGAGCACTCCTCCATGTCTATGAGTTTAGTTTTCAGCTGGTTGAAATCTTCCACTAGATCATTGTGTGCATCAGCTAACTTGTTAAATGTGGAAGCAAAGTCATCCATTTTATTCACCACTTGAGAGATCCTAGGATCCAGCTCTTGCACAGTAGTCTGTATAGGGGCTATCAGCTATGTTGTTTTTCAGTTTGGTGCCTAGTGTCAGGAACATGTCTCTCATGAGGCTCCCTGAGGCATGTTCCTCAATGATGTGGAAGCCTGAGAAACCATCAGATAGGATACATCAGGTAATTGATCTGCTTCATCGCTCACCTGTTTCTTTGCATGCTGTGTCTTTTGGCGCTACTTTGTGGGCCTCACTGTTTCCCAGTGGTGTTGTGTACCCAGGAGATCTAGAAGAAGAAGCTGCTCAATGTGGAGCCATCAGACTCAATATAGGAGAGTCATGGGGATTTTCACCAGGGTGAAAAGAGGCAAAAGAAGCCATGGCATTACTCACAGTAAGGTGTGTGCACCCGAGCAATCTTTGCTCCAGTCTTTCTCAAAGACTCCCTTTGGAGCTCACATTTGGCCCGGTTCTCGTAAAGGGGAACGTAATTATATGAACATAATTATATATCTATCTTCTGAAGACCCAAGGCTGTCTTGTTTTACCCCATTGATTACAATGTGTGGTTAGCACATTGTAATGACTGATGAGGAGTATGGCAGATATGGTTGGATCGATCAGATAACTTAGGGTTGAAGTACCATAGGTGGTATGAAAAATACTAAAAATAAAAAAAAAGTTTAAAAAAAATGATATTAAAAAAACCTAATAATTCTAATCACCCCCCTTTCCCTAGAACTGATATAAATATAAATAAACAGTAAAAATCATAAATACATTAGGTATCACAACATCTGAAAGTGCTTGATCTATCAAAATATAATAACGGTTTTTCACTTAATTTTACTCGGTAACAGAAAAAAAGTCAAAAATAGCACTTTTTTGCCATTTTGAAAAATTTCTATAAAAAGTGATCAAAAGGATGTACAGTCCTAAAAGTTGTAGCATTAAATTGCTTTAAAATATCCTGGTGTTTTTGAGACTTTTGAGAAAATCGGCAAGACTCACATTTTGATTTACAACTCAGATTTGAAGTGACTTTGAAAGGCCTAAATAATAGTAAAACCCCAAATTACCCCACTATAGAAACTATACACATCTACAAATGAAAACAACTTATATTAAGTCTATTAACCCTTTAAGTGTTTCACAGGGGTTAAAACAAAATGAAAGAGAAATTTAAACTGCTGTATGGTTGGGCAAGGAATGCAGGCTGCGCCATTCAAAGCAGATTTGCATTGTCACATTGTACAGGCTATAAAATGTTTATTTTTTTGGTAATTTGAACAAGTGAGGGCTTATTATTTGCGGGATGAGTTACAGTTTATAGACAATTAATTTTGGGGGTTTATAGCTAATTCATGAGATTTTATTAACTACTTCAAGAGGGACACAATGTCAGCAATTTTTATTTAGGATTTTTAGCACTTTTCTTGCACTCGCTGTAACATATAAATAACATTTTATCTTTATTCTCTGGTTCACTACGATTATGGTATCTGTGCTCAATTTTACTGAGCAAAAGCAATATTGGAGAAAATCATATTTATTTTTAGTATCGACAACTTTCTGTTGAAAGATCTGGTAGAGGGCGTATTTTTTGCGCAAAGAGTTGTTTTTCAGTTATATAATTTTAGGGCATGTACCTTTTTTGATTGCTTTTTAGAACATTTTTGTGAGTGTATGTGATGAATAATTAAATATTACAGGAAGTTTTTCATTTTTTTATGCGGGATCAATATTGCTGTACATTTATTTAACAGATTAATACGGACACAGTGATACCAAAGATGTATGTTTTTTGTGTTAAATATACTTAATTTGGTTTTTATGTAACTGCGATGATTAGGACACAGTTTTTTTATACCTTTTCAAGCCGTTGTTCAAGCCCTTACACACTGCAATACACAAGTGTTGCATTGTGTAATGTAAGTAGGATGCAGAACTCGACAAACACCCCGGATCCTGAGGCTGCTGCAGAATGGATTGGATCACCCGGTAAGCTCATCTGGGAGGGTTCCGATCAAGGAGAGAAACACATATACACTGCGGTCATGCTTGACAGCAGCATGTAAGGGGTTAAACACCTGTTATTGGAATGATGACATCCCAGAACCATCACTTGCAGGACACTAGGTCCTGCAATCTCATTCTGATGTGCCGATATAGAAAGGCAGTGGGTCAGAAGAAGTACCCTTAATGGCAGCCATAAAAATGTGATACGGCGATCATTAAAGGGTTATTGCCTGCTTCTGTCTATACATATTTACAGTTTATACACACAGTTTATACATATACATATTTATATATATATATATATATATATATATATATATATTGTACAGTACATGTTGATCAACAGTATATATAGATCTCTTTAATGGGACATCTCTATCGGACATCTCTATAATGGGACATAGTCCCATTATAACTATTACTATAATAGTATAATGGGGCTCATTGCTCGAAACGGCTCGTTGCTCGGACGAGTATTTCGCCTGCTCGATAACGAGCTTTCACTTAAGGAAACACAGTGAAGAACAGTGAAGAACACAGTGAAAACGGTGAACACAGCGAACACATGATCATTTAAGTGAAGAACACAGTGAAGAACACAGTGAAGAACACATTGCAGATGTTCCATACATCTGCTAACTTATCAGAAGACATTAGTGCCGAACGGTATTCTTCACAATAGTATGTGAAGAACAATATGTGTGAAGAACACATTGCAGATATATGGAAACAGGCCAGACTTCACCTGAAAAATTTACACGATGATAATGGCTGTTATATTATACAATGTATGCCCTCCTTCAGATTTAATATTAATTTTTCACTTGGACATTATATTGTAATTCAATTTACATGTTCTTTCTTTTAAAGAGCTTATGACACTTGGGAAACGTGGGGAAACATGGTGAAATGTGAGTCTGCTCATGTGAACCACACTCAAACGGGGATATCATTCAGAAAAAAAAGTATAATACTGAATATTTTTTTTTACTTACAAACAAAAATCTCTGAGAATGATTATCACCAAGGCAACTATCTAGTTTCCTGATTATATCAGTCTTTTCACTGCAGCTTCCAGATGTAAAAATATTTTGTTTTTATTTGTTAAATCACTTTGTTTATTTGCATTACATTAAGAAGCACCATCAAAACATGTCATATACTGTCAGATTTTGACATGCTGTCTACTTTCCATTTACTTAAATGGTGAGCATGAAATCCAAGGAAAGTGCACTAAACAGAGAGAAGCAGGAGATAAAATGATGTGGCATATCTGTAGCATAAAAAATACATGCAAATGAGCTGCAGTATGAATTGTTTTAGACAACCACCATGTAATTGATTATATTATCCTTTTCAGAAACAAATGGGTGTAAATATCAGGCTGGCAAACCAAGAAAATGGACATTTTCCACTCACTGTACTTAAACCAAACACAGAGATATTTTGTAGAAACACCTGGAAACAGATACAAGATATATTACTCATGGTTAGACACCTATAAATGTTATTGTTTTTACAATAGGGTTTTACTTATTATAGCTTACGTAGTAAATTCACATATTCATATTTGTTGCAGGACTTTTTGAAACAACTTTTTCATACATATAAATTGTGTTGTTTTGAGGCATGTGCATACATTTCTATAATACATTTCTTTAAGCCTTTGTTTAGATATAAAGAAGAGTAGTATAAATTAGTCACAGTGATCAGTAGAAGTATTGAAACCCCACTGTTAGATTTTTTTCAGCTGAGGAGACACTGAATCTAAATTGTGTTCTAGTAGGATGATTGCTGATTGAGTGTGCCACACTAGGGTTTTTTTTAAACTTTATTCTGAACAGGCCACGGTAAACATAATCTCACTCTCAGAGCTTGGCTTGTTTCACCTGGAGCAGAGTTCCTGTTTAGATATCCTGTCTGTGTTATACCCATTGCCAGTGAAAGTCTTCTTTTCCTGCTCTTTTGTTCTTGCTGCCATTTGCTACTTTTGTGCTACTGGTTTCCCATTTTTGGCTCTCATTTCTCGAATAGTCTTTGTATTCGTGATTTTGTGCAGTGTCCTTTCCTTGGTGGCAAATCCGCATTTCCACAGATGCCTCAGCACATCACTTCACTTCACCTATAGCAATCCAATTTTTGATGAAGGTCCAGAGATAGGACCAAACTATTAATAGTGAATTTTGGATTGTGTTAGTATATGTGAAATATTTCTCAATAAAAAGAAGATTGCATAAGAATGCCTAGCTGTCTCTATTATAACTCATAATACTGACCTTCCTTTTGTATTATTTAGTTAACTTGTTTTGTGTCGACACTTTGGCATAGGGAGAAATCATGTTTGTGTTTGTCCCCTATCGCCCAGCATATGTTGAGGCCAGAAGCAGGGTTATTGTGGGCATGGACTTTTAGGCTTCACAGTCTTGCCTGATTCCAGTGTCCCCATTAGACACACACCACTTTTAAATTGTCCATGATTTTCATCTACTACTTCAGACCAGGTATTAGGCTAGAGCAGTGATGGCGAACCTTTTAGAGATCGAGTGCCCAAACTACAACCCAAATCCACTTATTTACCATGAAGTGCCAACATGGCATTTTAAGCAGTAACTTACTGCTACCTGTTCTTCCACATCTTTCAATTGTATCAGCCCCTGTGGCCACCAATACAGCTGAAGGAAAGAGGGCAAATTCAGACTCTCATTGTAGCTTCTCTCCAGGGTCTCTAGAGGAAGAACAGTGGGTCAAGGATGACCTCCAAAGATAATGCACTTTTTCCCCACAGTTCCAAACAGCCAGTGAAGTGTTGCTTTACAATAGCGCCGAGAGCAGCATCTCTTGAGTTGCCTGGGACTGCAGGAAGATTTGGTGGATTTGGTCCTATTTGGTGAACTCTGTCCTGGGGTGATAACCTGAGTGCCCACAGAAATGGCTCTGAGTGCCACCTCTGGCACCCGTGCCATAGGTTCGTTACCACTGGGCTAGAGCCTCTCAGTAGGTAAGGGTGTCGCAGTATTTTCCTGATTATTGCCACGCAGTATTCAGTGTAGAGTATAATGTAAATTTACACGATTTGCTTATTCAATGTGGGTATGATTCAAAATGTTATTTTTTAACTTCTCTTTCTGGCTACTTAATGCTTCGTATTTCTTTTTCTGCCTACATGGTGCCCTCTCTGCTTGTGTCACTGCAAATTAAAATACAAACAATAACATTAGACCACCTAACATGTTTCTACAGTATAACTTTCTTCCTCAAGAGTACGGGATAATGCCCAGTAGTACCCAATATTATGCAGACATGTGAATAGGGCCTACTAGTGTTTTTGTAGCAAAATATTCCACTTTTATTTCAAGCCAGTGTATTTGAAAAGGAAAACCTACATTTCGGAGCTGGATATATAGTTTGAGCAGTTATCACTTTTCTCTTTCTACTTTTCTTGGCAGCTCATATAAAGAACATGATTCTGAAGCCAAAGGAAATGACCAGAGAATAGATGTCTGCCAGAGTAACACGCAATTGTAATCTGTGATCTGTTCCATAGCATGATTGGTCTTAAATTCAGACTTTATGTTAAGTGCTTTATCAAACAGTTTTTTTTTCAATATTCTTCAATTACCCCTTTTAAATAGAAAATATGTAAGTATTATAGTGATATATTTGCAGCAATAGTCAATTATAAGATTATACCTAAAATAAAATAACATTTTGTTAGTAAATAAAATTCTAGTTCAAAATCTAGACAGTTAACCCTTTAGCAATTTGCATTTTGGAAACATAATTAAAAACAAATCCATTATTGTACCGCAGAGAGTAATTTATCTTTTTATGTGTTCGCTTTGAGTGTTATAATAAATACCTTATTCTTCAACAACCAATTAGACAATTACACACAACGTATTACATAGCTTTTTCCCATAAGCAAGCTCTTTAGAAAATTGAATCTCGGAAATTGCACAGCCTCTTCATCTATCAAATTACAGTGTTCACTTTATTTTATATTATGTTGTATATGTGACTCCAAATTTGTCATTTTGTGGTGACCAGACTTGAAATGAAGTCGATTTTGATCTTGCTTTACCGGTCAGAGCTAGAGATGAACTACATGTATAATGTAAAATGCTTAATATCCAGATACAAAAATTGCTGACTAGTACATTCATTTACACTTTACAAACAAAATGTATTTCTTACTTGTACTTTATGTAACACACTGTTTAAATTTTGAAATGATCTAACTGCAGGGCAATGCTTTATAATACAATATTTACCTCACAGGCTTCCACTTTTTAGTTATACCACCAAAACTACTATAATGTGTAATAATTTTCTATGAATAGCTTACTTTTAATTTAAAATAATCATTATATACGGTAAGACTTTCTTTTAAATGAGTCTGAACCAATTATTTCGAGTTCTTCATATAGAGTTCTGACCTCCATTTTCCTCTAATTTATCACAATTTGTGTCTGAAAATGGTCTGTTTGACTAATTTGTTGGATTGTCATTGTCAAATGTTACTACCTTATTGCATTACAGTGCTGGATTCTTCTTTATTGCTACATTTGGGGCTAGGACTATCTAAGCACCTTTACTTAGGTGTACTGTGGGATTTTCTAAACCTTCAGTGGAGAAGTGAGCAAAAGACAATGGGGCAGATTTATCAAGTGTCTGAAAGTCAGAATATTTCCAGTTGCCCATGGCAACCAATCACAGCTCCCCTTTAAAATATTCATGAACACTGGTAAAATGAATGCTGAGCTGTGATTGGTTTCCATGGGCAACTGGAAATATTCTGACTTTCAGACACTTGATAAATCTGCCCCAATGAGATATAAAACAAGGTGATTGCTCAAGGTGGTTGAGCAGAATAAAATGTGAGGCACCCATTTTTCAGGACAGTGTGGACTTTCAAGCTCTATTGCTTACTGAGTAACTATTGCCCACTTATCAAAATATAACCCCGTAACGGGATATAGCGCCCAAAGTCGAAAATGGCAGTTTTTTCCAATAAAAAGTGATCAAAAGGTCACATGGTCCTACACATTATAGAGATGAAAACTCCATCAAAAGTAATAAAAAATGACACCATCCACAGCTTCATACACAAAATATGGAAAAGTTATTGGCGCCAGAATATGGCAGAATAAAAAAAAAAATTTGTACAGGAGGTTTTAAGTGTATGAAATAATTATAAAACCTATACAAATTTGGTATCACCATAATTGTACTGACCCAAGGAATAAAGTAGACATGTCATTTGTGGCGCACAGTGAAAGCAATAAAATCCAAGCCCACAAGAAAACATTGCAACAAAACAAACATTTTTTTACCATTTACAATTTTTATCCCACTTCCCAGTGCATGGCATGGAATATTAAATACTGTCACTATGAAGTGCATGAATGGTTTTGATTCAATATAATTCATCATAACTAGAGATGAGCGAGCACTAAAATGCTCGGGTGCTCATTATTCGAGACAAACTTTTCCAGATGCTCGAGTGCTTGTCTCGAATAACGAGCCCCATTGAAGTCAATGGGAGACCCCAGCATTTTTTTGCTAAAACAGAACAGTAAAAGAACAGTGCTTAATTAAATATTCCAGATGTTTCCTGATGTTTTGCTTTTTAGAACACATTGAAATAACACTATTCTTCACTTTGCAGGTGTGCGCGCGAAACTTTGGCGTCGTTTTATCGACGATGTCTTTTGCGTATTGGCGGGGCCACATGAGACACTGGATCAGTTCCTATTGCACCTCAATTCTATCCGTGACGAATTGCAATTTACCATGTCGAGCAGTAATGAGGAGATCAACTTTCTCGACACAATGGTTTTCAAAAACACAGATGGAACATTGGGTACTGATTTATTTAGGAAGAGTACAGATAGAAATAGTGTTTTGCACTACAGAAGCAATCATCCATACTCGACCAAAAAAATCGGTACCCAAATCGCAATTTCAACGAGTGTGCAGAATTGTCTCTGATGAAACTACTAAAGAGAATAGACTAGATGAAATGGAACTCAGATTTCGTGATAGAGGTTATCCACTCCATTTACTGAAAGAGACACGGTATGCAGCCACTAGGGGTACCACTACATCCCGAATCCACAATGATAAGAGGATTGTTTTTAGTCACCAATACCATCCTTTAACACTAAGATCGATGCCATTGTCAGAAAACATTGGCACATTCTCAGGACGGCCTATCCTGATGTACAGGAGTTCAATAACCCTCCACTGATTAGTAACAAAAAAGCACCATCCCTTCATAATAGATTGATACGGGCAGATATGGGGAGCAATAAAAAGTCATCACGGCAAACCTTCTTGGCTACACAGAAAAGAGGGACATTCCCATGTCTAACTTGTTCCGAATGCTCTAATGTGTTGAAAGGTGATACTGTTTATCATCCCCACACTGGACAAGTGTTCAAAATCCAAGGTTACTATACTTGTAATTCACAAAATGTTGTTTACTCAATTAAATGTCCCTGTGGTTACTTGTATATTGGTGAAACGATGCAACCAGTGAAAACACGCATCAACAAACATAAGTCGACTATTAGATGTAAAAATGAGCTGTTACCAATCCCTTACCATTTCCACAAAAGGAAACATACCATTTCCCAACTTAAATTTCAAGTTCTGGAGCAGATTGAAGTTCCAAGGAGGGGTGGCAATATCAAAATGCTTCTCCGACGCCGGGAGGCATATTGGATACATGTGCTCGGTACACTCGAACCAAAAGGGTTAAATCGAGATTATGATCTTTCCAGCATGTTATGATTTATATTGGTGTTTGTTTATTAAAACTAATTCTGTTTTTTGTCTTATACTCTCTCCTAGAAACGTAATCAAAATGATGTGAATACCTGACGTCACTACGTCACACCTCGGACCACGGGATTTCGGAAGGATGTGACGTCAGTGGGCAGGGCATGTGAGGAATCACTTTGTATTTAAATGTATCTGTATCAGTTGCTTGTTTATGGTTGATAAAGGCTCATATTAGTAGCCGAAAACACGTTCCCCGCTGATGTTCCTGCATTGATGCATGTCTTTCCTCAATATTAAAATTTAAGCATCAGAATCTGCGAGTGCCGGGATCTCTTTATTTATATTCATTTGGCTTTGTCCGTACCCGGAGCACCGCAATTCCCGGACGTGCCGTCCATCTGTTGATCTTGACTATAATGGGACATAGTCCCATTATAACTATTACTATAATAGTATAATGGGGCTCATTGCTCGAAACGGCTCGTTGCTCGGACGAGTATTTTGCCTGCTCGATAACGAACTTTCACTTGAGGAAACACAGTGAAGAAAAGTGAAGAACACAGTGAAAACAGTGAACACAGTGAACACAGCGAACACAGGATCATTTAAGTGAAGAACACAGTGAAGAACACATTGCAGATGTTCCATACATCTGCTAACTTATCAGAAGACGTTAGTGCCGAACGGTATTCTTCACAATAGTATGTGAAGAACAATATATGTGAAGAACACATTGCAGATGTATGTTAACAGGCCAGACTTCACCTGTAAAATTTACATGATGATAATGGCTGCTATATGATACAATGTATGCCCTCCATCAGAGTTAATATTAATTTTTAATTTGGACATTATATTGTAATTCTGTTTACATGTTCTTTCTTTTAAAGAGCTTATGACACGTTTGGAAAACGTGGGGAAACATGGTGAAATGTGAGTCTGCTCATGTGAACCACACTCAACCGGGGATATCATTCAGAAAAAAGTATAATATTGAATATTTTTTTTGACTTACAAACAAAAATCTCTGAGAATGACTATCACCAAGGCAACTATCTAGTTTCCTGATTATATCAGTCTTTTCACTGCAGCTTCCAGATGTAAAAATATTTTGTTTTTATTTGTTAAATCACTTTGTTTATTTGCATTACATTAAGAAGCACCATCAAAACATGTCATATACTGTCAGATTTTGACATGCTGTCTACTTTCCATTTACTTAAATGGTGAGCATGAAATCCAAGGAAAGTGCACTAAACAGAGAGAAGCAGGAGATAAAATGATGTGGCATATCTGTAGCATAAAAAATACATGCAAATGAGCTGCAGTATGAATTGTTTTAGACAACCACCATGTAATTGATTATATTATCCTTTTCAGAAACAAATGGGTGTAAATATCAGGCTGGCAAACCAAGAAAATGGACATTTTCCACTCACTGTACTTAAACCAAACACAGAGATATTTTATAGAAACACATGGGAACAGATACAAGATATATTACTCATGGTTATACACCTATAAATATTATTGTTTTTACAATAGGGTTTTACTTATTATAGGTTACGTAGTAAATTCACATATTCCATATTTGTTGCAGAGTAGTATAAGTTAGTCACAGTGATCAGTAGAAGTATTGAAACCCCACTGTTAGATTTTTTTCAGCTGAGGAGACACTAAATCTAAATTGTGTTCTAGTAGTATGATTGCTGATTGAGTGTGCCACACTAGGGTTTTTTTTTAAACTTTATTCTGGACAGGCCACGGTAAACATAATCTCACTCTCAGAGCTTGGCTCGTTTCACCTGGAGCAGAGTTCCTGTTTAGAGTTTCTATCCTGTCTGTGTTATACCCAAGTCTTCTTTTCCTGCACTTTTGTTCTTGCTGCCATTTGCTACTTTTGTGCTACTGGTTTCCCCATTTTTGGCTCTCATTTCTCGAATAGTCTTTGTATTCGTGATTTTGTGCAGTGTCCTTTCCTTGGTGGCAGTGCCGCATTTCCACAGACGCCTCAGCACATCACTTCACTTCACCTATAGCAATCCAATTTTTGATGAAGGTCCAGAGATAGGACCAAACTATTAAAAGTGAATTTTGGATTGTGTTAGTATATGTGAAATATTCCTCAATAAAAAGAAGATTGCATAAGAATGCCTAGCTGTCTCTATCATAATACTGACCTTCCTTTTGTATTATTTAGTTAACTTGTTTTGTGTCGACACTTTGGCATAGGGAGAAATCATGTCTGTGTTTGTCCCCTATCGCCCAGCATATGTTGAGGCCAGAAGCAGGGTTATTGTGGGCATGGACTTTTAGGCTTCACAGTCTTGCCTGATTCCAGTGTCCCCATTAGACACACACCACTTTTACATTGTCCATGATTTTCATCTACTACTTCAGACCAGGTATTAGGCTATAGCCTCTCAGTAGGTAAGGGTGCCGCAGTATTCTCCCGATAATCGCCACGCAGTGTTCAGTGTAGAGTATAAGGTAAATTTACACGATTTGCTTATTCAATGTGGGTATGATTCAAAATGTTATTTTTTAACTTCTCTTTCTGGCTACTTAATGCTTAGTATTTCTTTTTCTGCCTACATGGTTCCCTCTCTGCTTGTGTCACTGCAAATTAAAATACAAACAATAACATTAGACCACCTAACATGTTTCTACAGTATAACTTTCTTCCTCAAGAGTACAGGCTAATGCCCAGTAGTACCCAATATTATGCAGACATGTGAATAGGGCCTACTAGTGTTGTTGTAGCAAAATATTCCACTTTTATTTCAAGCCAGTGTATTTGAAAAGGAAAACCTACATTTCGGAGCTGGATATATAGCTTGAGCAGTTATCACTTTTCTCTTTCTACTTTTCTTGGCAGCTCATATAAAGAACATGATTCTGAAGCCAAAGGAAATGACCAGAGAATAGATGTCTGCCAGAGTAACAAGCAATTGTAATCTGTGATCTGTTCCATAGCATGATTGGTCTTAAATTCAGACTTTATGTTAAGTGCTTTATCAAACAGTTTTTTTTCAATATTCTTCAATTACCCCTTTTAAATAGAAAATATGTAAGTAATATAGTGATATATTTGCAGCAATAGTCAATTATAAGATTATACCTAAAATAAAATAACATTTTGTTAGTAAATAAAATTCTAGTTCAAAATCTAGACAGTTAACCCTTTAGCAATTTGCATTTTGGAAACATAATTAAAAACAAATCCATTATTGTACCGCAGAGAGTAATTTATCTTTTTATGTGTTCGCTTTGAGTGTTATAATAAATACCTTATTCTTCAACAACCAATTAGACAATTACACACAACGTATTACATAGCTTTTTCCCTTAAGCAAGCTCTTTAGAAAATTGAATCTCGGAAATTGCACAGCCTCTTCATCTATCAAATTACAGTGTTCACTTTATTTTATATTATGTTGCATATGTGACTCCAACTTTGTCATTTTGTGGTGACCAGACTTGAAATGAAGTCGATTTTGATCTTGCTTTACCGGTCAGAGCTAGAGATGAACTACATGTATAATGTAAAATGCTATATATCCAGATACAAAAATTGCTGACTAGTACATTCATTTACACTTTACAAACAAAATGTATTTCTTACTTGTACTTTATGTAACACACTGTTTAAATTTTGAAATGATCTAACTGCAGGGCAATGCTTTATAATATAATATTTACCTCACAGGCTTCCACTTTTTAGTTATACCACCAAAGCTTCTATAATGTGTAATAATTTTCTATGAATAGCTTACTTTTAATTTAAAATAATCATTATATACAGTAAGACTTTCTTTTAAATGAGTCTGAACCAATTATTTCGAGTTCTTCATATAGAGTTCTGACCTCCATTTTCCTCTAATCTATCACAATTTGTGTCTAAAAAAGGTCTGTTTGACTGATTTGTTGGATTGTCATTGTCAAATGTTACTACCTTATTGCATTACAGTGCTGGATTCTTCTTTATTGCTACATTTGGGGCTGGGACTCTATCTAAGCACCTTTACTTAGGTGTACTGTGTGATTTTCTAAACCTTCAGTGGAGAAGTGAGCAAAAGACAATGAGATATAAAACAAGGTGATTGCTCAAGGTGGTTGAGCAGAATAAAATGTGAGGCACCCATTTTTCAGGACAGTGTGGACTTTCAAGCTTTATTGCTTACTGAGTAACTTTTGCCCACGTAACGGGATATAGCGCCCAAAGTCGAAAATGGCAGTTTTTTGCAATTTTAGAAAATAGAAAAAAATCTATAAAAAGTGATCAAAAGGCCACATAGTCCTACACATTATAGCAATGAAAACTCCATCAAAAGTAATAAAAAATTACACCACCCACAGCTTCATACACAAAATATGGAAAAGTTATTGGCGCCAGAATATTTCAGAATCAAAAAAAAAAAATTGTACAGGAGGTTTTAATTTTTGTAAGTGTATGAAATAATTATAAAACCTATACAAATTTGGTATCACCATAATTGTACTGACCCAAGGAATAAAGTAGACATGTCATTTGTGGCGCACAGTGAAAGCAATAAAATCCAAGCCCCCAAGAAAACATTGCAAATGCGTTTTTTTACCATTTACAATTTTTATCCCGCTTCCCAGTGCATGGCATGGAATATTAAATACTGTCACTATGAAGTGCAATTTGTTACGCAGAAAATAAGCCATCCCAGAGCTCTTTATGTGGAAAAATAAAAAAAGTTATAGATTTTTGAAGGTGATTAGTAAAAATTGAAGTGAAAAAACTAAAAAGGGCCAGGTCGTCAAGGGGTTAAAGCTGAATGAACAACAACCAAACTAAAAAGCTAGGTGCAGAGGGAAGTTTCCTGTGACAGGTCATGCACCTGCGAGGAGTAACAAGTCTGCTAGGAGTAACAAATCTGCGAGCAGTAACAAGACAGATTTGGTTATATTACAGCAGAAAGGTAAAGATTTTAAAAAGACTTTAGTTCACAAACAAAAAGGGCAATATTGAGATTTGTAGGCACAGTGGCTAGCCAGGAAACTAAAAGCAACTGATGAAAAACACATCATTCTTCTTTGTCTTCAAAATTAGAGACAAACTAATTAGAAACAAGTGAGACCCAATTACACCCTTTTATTCTTCGGAGAAGTATGTCCAGAAGTGGCCTACATGGGAAAATTGTTTTTCCATCATCTTTTTTTGATCTTCCAGGGTTTATTATTCTTAGTAGTCATATTACTGTTCTGCCTACTATGTCACCTATTTCTAATTCACCAATTTCATTTATTGAATCAGTCAAATCCACACTGCCCCATCATGTGACTTGGGTGCGACTGCAAGGGGTTCATTTATTTTGCTCACTCAATTTTATACTTACCTTTCACTCAGGTCACAAATTGAGCATAAAAAAAACTCCAGACAGTCCTCACACTTGTAGTGTATGAAATATTTGCTGCCACCACCTATTGCATTCTGGGGTCCAATAGGTACGCCAAGTTTGCATTCACTCTTAGTATGCCTAGTTTTCCCACTAGACTTGCACATGCAGCTAACTCCACCCTACAAGGCTGTGGATTTGATAGCATACAGAGACCAACATTAAGGTAAACACTTTAAAACAAAAAGAAATTCAGTGCTTACAAAAGAATAAGGAGAAAAAGCAGAGGAGAAACATGAAACACTTGTAGACTAGGCCACCTCCACCATATGAACCATGTCTAACTGTATATTACATTATACAAAATGTATAATGTTACCAAATGTTTAATGGTAACAGCCCTGTACACATTTTCTACATATTTTAATAAAATATTTTATCATAGTATCAAATGTACATCTACTATTGAATATGTATATTATTACTAAACAACTAAAAATTCAATGAAAACTATGGTTTGAAAAAAAAATAAGGAATGGTTTTGATTCAGTATCATTCATCATAACTAGAGATGAGCGAGCACTAAAATGCTCGGGTGCTCGTTATTCGAGACAAACTTTTCCAGATGCTCGAGTGCTCGTCTCGAATAACGAGTCCCATTGAAGTCAATGGGAGACCCGAGCATTTTTTTGCTAAAACAGAACAGTAAAAGAACAGTGCTTAATTAAATATTCCAGATGTTTCCTGATGTTTTGCTTGTTAGAACACATTGAAATAACACTATTCTTCACTTTCCAGGTGTGCGCGCGTGTCTCCCGCTAAGTTAGGAGATGTTCAGAACATCTGGAATGTGAAGAATATTGTTCTTTCAATGTGTTCTGCACTTAAATTGTCCTGTATTCACAGTTTTTAATGTTTTAATTCTATTCTTCACTTTGCAGCTGTGCGCGTGTATCTCCGAATCAGAAGACACGCGCGAACACCTGCAATGTGAAGAATAGAATTAAAACATTAAAGACAGTGAATACACGACCATTTAAGTGCAGAACACATTGAAAGAACAATATTCTTCACATTCCAGATGTTCCGAACATCTCCGAACCTAGCGGGACACACGCCCGAACACCTGCAATGTGAAGAATAGTGTTATTTCAATGTGTTCTTACAAGCAAAACATCAGGAAACATCTGGAATATTTTATTAAACAATAAAAACACTGTTCTTCACTTAATTTAATGCTCGATCACGAGCAGGGGAAATACTCGTCCGAGTAACGAGCCGGTCCGAGTATATTCATCTCTAATCATAACTCATGTTCTCAGCTGTTATGGAAAAACCAGACTTCTTCAGACCTCCAACTTGCAGAAAATCTGACATTTAAAAGAAGTGGTGAATTGGGAAAATGAAAGGGGATTCTAATTGGTAAAAGTCGAACAATCATGAATAAACATGATCACATGGAGATTCTAATATAAAAGTTTAGTATAGTTACTGTGCAATGAATAGGATAGCATAACCTTCCCTTCATATTCATTCCCTCTTTTTCTCGTGCTCTTTTTTTACCATTGTTCTTAGCGACACAAAGGACATGCTGTACGAATGGGAATTCTGCAGCATTGTGATTTGTAAAGTGCTACGGAATTTGAAGGCGCCATATAAATAAAGATTATCACTATTATTATTATTATTATTGTGTTATTTATAACATCTTCTATCTTCTTTTTTATGTGTGCTACTTCATCTTTGGTGTGCATGTTGTTTTACTCTTATACTGACAATGCTTGTATCAAAGAAATGGAGAATGATCAAAAAAAAATATCAGGATGTAGATTAACGTTGGAAATAGTCAAACAAGGGAGTTATGTAAGTGTAATGCAATTTGCCATGGCAACTTGTTTCCCCAGCATAAGGAAGTGAAAGAGATATAGGCACACCATCTCAGTTGTTACTTAAAATGCTTTATTAATTCATGCATAATAAAGAGATCTATTTTGAAACCTGGAAAGCAAAACGGCCCAAATGACATGTCTACTTAATTCTTTGGGTCCGTATGATCACTGAGATACCAAATTTGTATAGGTTTTATAATGTTTTCATACATTTACAAAAATTAAAACACAAAAAAAATGTAGTTTGCCATTTTTGGCGCTAATTTTTGATACTTTTTCATGCTTTGGTGTACGGAGCTGTGGGTGATGTCATCTTTTTAAACTTTTGATGACATTTTCAATGCTTATATTTTTAGGACTTTACAGCCTTTTGAAAAATGAGTATACATTTTTTTATATTTTTCAAAATGGCTAAATAGTGGCATTTTTGACTTTGGGAGCTATTTTCCGCTACGGGGTTAAGCGTAGTGAAAAACCGTTATTATGTTTTGACAGATCAGCATTTTCAGATGTGGCAATTTCTTATGGGTTTATGATTTTTACTGTTTATTTATATTTATATGACTGCTAGGAAGAATTGCGGGGATTTTATAATATAATTTTTTTTTTTTTTTTTTTACTTGTTTTCAGACCCCTTAGGTACTTCAACCCTAGATTTTCTGATTGATCATACCATATACTGCAATACTACAGTATGGCATTATATAGGGATTTTCCTCATTCATTACAATGTGGGAATCACACATTGTAATCAATAGGTTAACATGAGAGAGCCACAAGTCTTAGGAAGGCTCAATATTGTCATGGCAACCGATTGCCGCCCCCTATGATGTCAAGGGGAGCGACGATCTTCACCAAGATGGCTGCGCCCATGCTTCGCCATCCTTTTGGAGCTGCCGGCAGCTTTGCCAGCAGCAATGGACAGGTTATCACCCACAATTGGTGCTGGAACCTATCGCGGCTGTTAGCACTAAGTGTTTGTTATTCACCTTCAGCCGACGCATGATGTACTATTATATCAGGCGTCATTAACGGGTTAAACATAAATTGAAAAGAGAAACTGTATTTTTGACCAGGGGAAGTAACAGCATGGCCACATACATAGATATATGTCTATATACATATCTGCAAATGTCATCCATCCCTTGTACCATTCATCCATACCAATACTAGCGTATTGGTTATCTTTGATTGCCTTACTTACATTTATGGACCTATTGTAATATGTTTACATCGAGCCCACTGAAGAATCCAGAATCTGTGGCAGGATTTGTATCAGTTAAAGGGGTATTCCCACGAAGACAAGTTTCTTACATATACTCAGGATAACAAAATGTCACATTCTGTAATTTGCTGTTATTAACAAAATAAACCAAAAACAAAAATACAGCATTTCACAGATATAAGTCCATCCTGTCTCAATCAGTCCTGGTGCACACAATTTCAATTGCCCCTAGACAAGACCCTGTGACTTCTGACTTAGCGTTGTGCCACCATCTTGGATTCCTGTTTGATGGCCATGCTTGCTGAGTTTCTCTAACTCACCACTGTAGCTCGACCCCTTGCAGTCAGCACAGAGCTCGCTTACTGATGCACACTGAGACACCAAATCTGAGTTCCTGAGGCATCAGCAGCATGGGGACAGGTTATTTATTTATTTATCTGGATAGGCAGAGCACGAAGGCACCACAGATGTTGTGGAATAGCAGACATGTAGTAAGAGAGCTGACATTGTTTGTAATAGGCATCTTATGGATCTCATCATCTCTGATCTGTCTCATCTCTCTCTGTGTCAGAGACTAGTACAATGTTCAGAAGCTAAATGAAAGTATTTATAAATCACATTGTCAGCCCACAGAACTAGATGGATCATAATGTGTATGCTTAGAGAGTCCCTGCCCACACTCTGGAATTTTGCACTGGGCAGCCTGGGTAGTGATAAAAGCTAAAACAGCAATAACACTGAGTAAATTGCAAAGTTAAAAATGATGTTCATTGTGTTAACATTATTAGGGGATTGCAATTTGAGAATTTTCTTTTATTGAAAAACCCTTTAAGGTCACAACTTGTTTTCTCCAAGTATTCCAATAATAAAAACTATCTGTAATTTTATCCAAGCAAGCATTAAGTGTTAAATTTTGGCCACCTGTATCACTGATTTCAATGACATTTCATATTAAAATTTTGTCTTATGTTTCAGATTCACAAATATGTCATTATAGATTTATTAAAAGTTAAATATTACAATATTTATTTAAAATTATATCTACTATAATCAGAACTGAATTAAAGTTTCATTTTATTGTAAACATTCGACATCTCTGTCACCTCACATTCTCTACTGAATCACAACCAACAAAGCAGAAAACTGAATTATTCTCAGCTGTTAGATTGCTTAATTTAATATTTACACTGAGTCCCTTCTTGTCCTTCTCAAGAATGAAACAAGTATTTGTGCTGTGTCACAAAGCATTAAGTACTGTCAGAGAAATTCTATTGTAGTTGATAATCTGGAACTGTGCAAAACCCATGCTATTCTTAGCCTGCAGTACTTCTCAGTTAGATTGCAATTATATTATTATTCAACATTATAATTATTATTATAAGCAGTAGTAGTAATAGTAGAAGTAGTTGTAGTAGGGCAGCAGTAGTAATCAGGACTGAACTGGACCACTGAGGTCAAAAAGAATCCACCAGTTTGCTGAGACTTCTGGACATATAAATTGTGCTAGCCATGATTTATGTAGGATCCCATCACTAGAAGAAAGGGCTCCTGCTCCAAGGGCCACAATTGTGGCTGTTTAACCCCTAAGATGTCATTGTGGAAAGAGGAATCAAAAGGTTTTTTTGAAGGAAGGGGCTCTTTCAAATGTCAATAAGAACTCGCACAATGCAATTGTGATGGTCCACTTGGCAACTGAGAGCCTCAGAAAATCCTTGGGTCTGCCATGCATACATTTAAGTCATGCCAGAGGCACATTGTGAAAGACCGCCTGTAAGTTTATTCTGACATTTTATGAAGCTTTGATAAACTGAATTGCTTAGTGGAAAACTAATTGCTTAATGTCTTAAAAGGGTTAAAAAATAAACAAATGTTTGGTTTTGACTAGTGACTAGTGATTTTGACTAGTGACCCAATAAAATTCGAGTTCGATTATCCTTCCCAAAATGGTGGTGCAGGGCATGTTGGTTAACACCGCGATCAGTGACAGTGCATTTTACCCATAGGGGGGAGGGTATATATTTAGCCCAAACCACACCCACACCTGAACTTCTAATGTTCTAAGTTCAGGAATGAAAAATGTATTGTACCCCAGGAAAAATTAGCTCCAATAAAAAAATAAAAAGCTAAGCATGCAAAAAGTAGCCACAAAAATAGTTTCTTGGAAAACGGATGTTATTGTCAAAAAGATATAAAACATAAAAACTGTGAATACTCACAAAGAAAGGGTTACAAAAAGCTGTTAAATTAGTTTAATGTAGAAGGGTGACAATGAAAAATTTGTCAATTTTACATTTAAGTATTAAATGTTAACATTTTAACTTCTTTTGAAGTTGAAAAGCCCACAGAGTGGTTGTTTAGGGGTTAAACTGATCTACTGAAGATTATGCCATTGAGTCGCAGTCGTAAAAAATTATATATCTTAATGTGTCAAAAGCTGGAATGTCTGTCACTTAGAAAGTTAGGATAGATTAGAGAATGTTCTAAATACAGTTAAGAGGTATATATTTACTTGATTATAACTGTGTCACAACATCATATCTGTCTGGAAAATGCTTGGGGCAGTGTTAAAAATCATGAAGTATGAAAAATGCTATAGCTTGCTGAGGGCTGATGAAACATACTGAAATATTGTAAAACACCATTCCTCATACCAACTGTGAACATTTATTTTAGTCAAATGAACATCACAGCAGGTAACGTTCAGTTATTTATAAATATTCAATGCCAACTGCTGCCAAAATTATTTATTCTGAAATGCTTTTCTAATCTCTTAAACAAATAATGAAAAATTAACTAAATCTATGTATTACTCCTACCAGTAGTCAGGGTCAGTGATTCTTAGATCCCTAATTTTTAACCCCTTCAGGAGGCAGCCAGGTTGAGCGTTAAGGCTCAGCCCGGTTTTTTGAAATCTGACCAGTTTGTATTAGTAGTAGAATTTTGCTGATTGTTTGGGGGGTTTTGAGGCAAAAATTCAACAATTTAGGAAAAATTTGAAAAAAAATTTACAATTTTCTAACATTCAAATATTTTTTAGACAAAAAGTCATACCACAATTTATTTTTTGTAGAAGACTTTTGCCATTTGTCTTTCTATTTCCATAATTTTCTCTATGTTAGAAGGTTTATAGTTTTAGTAGCAGGTTCTCAAATAGTGTGCACCACTACTTCCTTCAAACACGAGTGCACTACTACATCCTCCACACATGGCATGCACTATAACCTTCTCCACACACCGCATGCACTGCTACATCCTCCGCACTCCGCATGCATTACTACATCCTCCACACATGGCGTGCACTACTACATCCTATGCACACGGTGTGCACTGCTATTTTCTGAACACCACGTGCACTACTACATTATCTGCAAACCGTATGCACTACTACATCCTCCGCACACCTTGTGCACTACTACATACTCTGCACATCACATCCACTACTACATCCTCCGGATACGGCTACTCCTACTTTTACTATCACAACACACTTATAAGTGTGGTTTGGGGGAAGGGAAAACGAAAAAATGGGTTGAATAACAGAAGGAAAAATGAACGATGCTGGCAATAACACAAAGAAAAATGGAAGATAGGGGGTTGGTCATAGTGGATTGTGCAACAGTTCCCACAGGACAGATCACACCTATCTCTTCAACACCCCAAAAGAAGAATGGTGGCATTGGAGAGTGGGGGATCTGTCCTGACATAGATAAGTCATGGCACGATCTGTCATGCCTAAGATCAATCAAATTGCTCCTGTAATGTCAACGGGTGGGTGTCCCTTTGCGTTCCCCACCTGCCCCATACATCCATTCCCCTTGTCGCGAGACAGGGTGACGTCACAGAACCAGGAAGCTCTCGCGTCCCATATATATCGCTGAATTCTAGCATGTTTTTTGGTCTAATTAGTTTTTCATATGTATTATATAACATGGTTGTAAAACTTGTATGATTCCCCCATTTTGGCTGTGTTGAAAACATTGGCCCATATTAAAGTGTTTGCACCAGTTTTCTGTCTGACTGTGTACTAAAAAAAGTGCTACCAGCTTGCACATGTATTTATGAAGTGTCTGCACCAGTATTGTGTCGCAGCTGCACAATGCACACTGTGACACACAATTCTGCACTTAAATGAGTTTGACCGTAGGGCACATTTATTACTGCGACACAACATAATTGAGTTGCACATGCTATGTTAAAGGTGCACCTAAAAAAAGTTGGTGCGCACTTCCCGAGCAGTGCAGGCTGCAGCATATTAATGAAGACAGTGCACCACTTTTGATGAATCTGGCACACTCTGCACATTCCACAGGCAAACTGCACATAGTGCAAGGTGCACTACTTTTGATAAATGTGGCCCAATGGATACTTGGATATTATTCTTGTTTTTTTTCTGTATCGTTTTTAAATATACAGTATCATGAATTTTAGTCCCCCACCTGATCAGACATTGTGGGTAGAGGCATAACTTGAAGAGCATGGAGGAAGTATGGCTTTATCTGGGTATTGAGGTCTTAGGTGTCTCATTTCTAAACAAGAAAAACAGTATTATAAACTGTACGTTATGGCTGTGAAATCTTATAAGATTTTGTGCTGAAACTTCAAGTTATGCCTCTGGAGAGATCCTGGTGGACATAGTGTGGTACAGTTGTAAAATACTCTCAGGGTATCATTCGGTTTCCTCAACATCTTTTTTTGCTCCGCCTGCCCTAGCATCTTTTCACAACCACACAAATGTAAGATCAGGAGGCCATACACAATCTGTAAAGTTTATTAATATTATAATATATCAACCGGTAAATTAGTAGGTTTTCAGAACTTTATCAAAGCATCCAGTACAATTTTATGGATATACTGTATTTACATTATACATCAGGAATAATTCCCTAACATTGACACTGTAATTGACAGTTTATATGAATGTAATAAAAAAGGGTTGTCTACTATTTAATATATCACATTATCTGAGTAAATTGAATATGGGTTGTTAGTTTAGTTACAAAGAACTTCTGTCACTCTGTAGCACCTGTTCTGTCCTGCTTTATGTTATCAATTGGTAATTATATGAAATCCTCCAAATAGTGATGTTGCTATGAAAATTGCTCCCTTTCCATTAAGTTTGGTCACAGGTAACAGTGAATTGCTGACTATCCCTGAAGGAGGCTATTTTATAATTAACTTAAACTTTTTCCATGGACAATGGATCAGTGAAAATACAAGCCAATGTGAAAACATACACAGAATTCAATGGCTTTGCGAAGCATCTGTGGAAATCACTGATCCAAGGATGTTAAAAAGAAAGCCAATGTGAAAGAGTCCTAAATAATAGCTAACCAGTGAATAGAGGCAGCGGCAGTGTCTATGGTCTCATGATGGCCAGGTAAGATAAGTCAAGCAGAGCTGCTGGATCAGACCCAATACAGCTTTGACCAAGACTTCTGCCCCAAAAGCACACAGTTGTCGCCCCACCCATCACCCATCCCACAAAAAACTACATAAAATAAAATAAAAAATCATTGTGAACCCCAATTCTGTATAAATTAAAACTACAGGTCTTTACGAAAATTTAAAACCCTCACACTGTCACATTGACAAAAAATTTGTAATGTTATAGTGATCAGAAGACAATGCAAAAGACTTAAAGGGGTATTCCCATCTGGGCATTTACATTTAATTAAATTCATTTGCCATATGTAAACATTTCTTCAATTGGATGTTATTAAAAAAAATGTTCCTGTGTGAAGATAATTTCTCATAAATGTAGTTATTCTGTCCCTTAGAAACGAGATAGCTTCCTCGGATACGACCACCTCATACTCTGGCAGCGATGGCCAGACTTGCGCTATAGAGTCCTGCCAAACCACCAGGATTCAGCGATCATTACCACAGGACGGCTGTGGGACATGTAGTAACTCCCGGACATTTCATATACAAAAACCTTTTGTTTCTTTGTGCACTCAATCCAGCAGAGGTGGCCGTATCCGAGGAAGCTATCTCGTTTCTAAAGGACAACATGGTTAAATTTATGAGAAATTATCTTCACACAGGAACATTTTTTTTAATAACATCCAATTGAAGAAATGTTTATATATGGCAGATTAATGAAGCTGAATGTGAGTGCCCAGATGAGAATACCCCTTTAAGTTTTAAGTTTAAAAACTTTATCGCTCTATAAAATAGTTTATAGCAGAGAAATAGCCTGGGAATCAAAAGGGTCGGCAACTGAATGTTAACATAAACCATGATAAACCAGGGACACTTACTTATAGATCCAATCACTGTAACGGTGGTAATCTTCTTATATTTGTTGCCTTCTTGCTCAGAAGACTGCTCTCATCCATATGATTGCAGGATATGGAAGATCATGTGATCATAAACTCCCATAAGCATCCCTCTACAACATCCAATGGACTATCTAAGAGATGATCTCTTCTCCCTGTTACACAGCCTGTCATTTTCACATCAAAGGGGTTATGAGAAGCCATATCTAGCTTTGTCTCAACTGAGGACACTGCACTGGTACAGCTCTGATAAGCAGAGGAAGAAGTAACATCAGTAAAGGGCTTTTTGCACAAAGACAAGATTCTTAAATTTACTCAGGATATCAAAATAACACATTCTCTAATTCACTGTTATTAACTAAAATACAGAATTTCACAGATACAGACCTGTCTCTATGAGTCCTGGCGTATAGAATTTTGGTTGCCCCAGGGACTGACCCTACATTTTCTGGCTTATGATCCGGCACGGCAGATTCTTCTCATGAAAATATTCACCCTTCTGATCGCTCCAGTCTCTCTACACTCCAGCCCTGTCCCCCTGCATTTTAAGACGAGCTCACACACACACACACACATCCTGCTGGCAAGCAGTGCAAGGAGACCAAATTTACCAGCTACAGGCAATATAAGATCTTTATAGTAGGAGGCTGTGGGAGAGATTTATCATTAGGCAGGATTTTGAGCAGTTGTTGTGTTAGTTGTGTTAGACTGGCAGGTTTCCAACAGTTGAATTTATAGTACGGTGTATTTGCAGTGTTAATTTATTTCAGCTGTGTGTGCTCTATGTGAATAGACTGCACCAGTCACACGTATGTTTCACATCTGCTCACTTTCTGCCTTTTTGAACAGGAAATTCAGGAACATAAAATTGAGGAAAAACTTCCCCCTGTAGTAGCAATGGACCCACATACACCACCTTTCTTGAAAATTCTCAGTTGATAAATGTGGTGTTTCATGGTTTTTCACACTGTGCTGTATTTTTTCCGCCATTGCGTGACTTTTTTCTCCCTAAACAAAAAAGCAAAAAAAATGTTTATGCCAAGAAACTACATAGGACTAATGATAAATCTCCCCCTGTTTGTTTTATTACTCAGATGTAGAAGAGCTCAGGGTGTCATTGCGTGTTATTTACATCTCACGGATCTCATCATCTCTCATCTGTCTCATCTCCTTTTTCTTTCAGATACTAGTGAATATTCAGTAGCTAAATAAAAGTGTAGCTAAACCTGTACCCTGATAATCTAAGCACATCTTATGGCAATAAAGGAATCACATTGGGGCACATTTACTTACCTGTCCAAGTCGCGATCCCCCAGATGCGTTCACCGACCATGATGCACTGCATCATAGCTGTGGGACACATCAAACTGCTGAATCAGGGCAGTGTTCTCTTTCCAGGCACAGCTTCTCAAAACAGAGGAGATCACTGCACAGATAGCTCACAGGACACTGTAGAGAAGTGATCGCTCACAGGAGTGCATGGTCACTCCATTTCCTGCCATCTTATGGATGGGTGGCAGCAGGCTACCAGGCAGTTAAACATTTCTGAACTATGGTTGTTGCTTCAGATTTCATAAAAATGGTGCAGAATTTTATCTGAATATATTTTGGTAAGTTGGTAAGTATCATGCCAACATATGTTATATTGACTTCTCTTAGACCCAGAATGGAGGTGTGTCTGAATGAGGAGTTACTTCTCATATGAAACTCACCTCTCATATGAAACTAAGTTTCAGGGTTATCCACACTAAAACATAGCTACAAGCATTCAGCATGCTCTACCGCCCTGATACCGACATGATACAAGATTATGCAAAAAAAAATGGACTATTTATGAGACCGATGTAGTACAAGACATTTTTTACCAGGCTAACTTTGTAACACAATTTTGAATGGAATATAAGCAAGAAAATGATGTATGGTGCCTTGAGATTTGTTGACAAGTTAATATCATGTCCCCAATACATAAAAAAAAAAAAAATAGCCTACCCCTTTAGAGTGGAATGCAGGTGCAGAGATAAAGGGTTCAAATGTATTTTTTTTTTAAAGAAATTCTTTGTAGTCACCTGCAAAGCAAAAGCTGATATATCCATTACACCTTAAATTACCGTTGGGAGTCTAGAAATGCAGTAAAAGAAATACAAAAAAGTTCAAAAATAGATATAAAAAAAACACATGTTTAAATCACCCCCGTTCCTTATAACACAAACAAAAATAACTAAACATGAACATGTTTGGTAATGCTACTTACAAAAATGCCAACTCTATCAAATACAAAAATTTGGATAAAAAGGTATCAATAGGTGAAGCTGCCCCCAAAATGGAGATAGATTCGTATTTCACACTGTGCACTTATGTGTCACTTATAGCAGTGTATCTGGAGGTTTTTGACATGAAAGAGCTGGTCTCCCTCTTGGGTAGGCAGCAGTTATCTTGTCTATTGGAAATAAAATAGAGTTGCAGCGTCTACTGGTGTTTAGGGAAAAAACAACAGCCCAGAACATTTGCTGCAAACAAGCACATTGGCCCACATTTATTAAAGCCTTTGCGCCAGTTTTCTGGCTGACTTTTCACTAGAAAGAAGGTGCAAACTGCTTGCACATGTATTTAAAAAGTGTCAGTTGCAACCTATATTTCTGCACATGAAGGGGTGTTCCGGTACAGAGTCGAGCCATGTGCGCCATTTATCATGCAATCTCTGACAGAATTGTGTTGCACGCTCCATGTTAAAGGTGCACCAAAATAAGTTTGTGCATTACACCGAAGCAGTGCAGGGAGCACCAGATTCACGAAGACCTGCGCCACATTTCATGAATCTCGCGCAGATCTTCGTGACTCTCGCACTTCCTGCACTGCTTCGGTGCAGTGCACAAACTTATTTTGGTGCACACATATTGCAGTTTGTACTTCTTTTGATAAATGTGGGCCAGAATGTATGCCAGTTTAACAGACGCAAAACTAAGGTAAGAACAGTAATAAAGGTTACAGGAATAACTATATTTGTAAGTTTTGTTAGCTGGATTACCCGTTTTGGAATCATCAGGTCCATAGAGGGCACGAGTAAGGGCTCATGCACATGAACATATGCCCGCCATGCCATAGCCCCCGCCCCTCTTCATAGAAAATGCCAGCCGCATGGACATAGACACGGCCGAAGATACAGCAAGCTCTATCTTTATACAGCTACGGCTCTGAATGGTGATCGCTTTGTTACACTCACTGTACCAAGCCCATGCGCCATAGCTGTCCATGGGCGACGTATGTATGGCCACAAGCTTGCGACCGTACATATGGCCCCCTGATGGTTGTGTGCATGAGCCCTAACCGAGGTGGAGATGGGGAGATGAAGTCGATGCCAGAGGATGGGGGGCAGACGAAGGGCCACCAAAGAGGGGCGGCTGTGAAGGACAAAAGGAGAGAGACAAAGGAGGGGAATAAGAAGCGACATGGCGCACGGGGGGCAACACGCAGACGGACACTGAAGGGGGGGACAATGGGGAAAGGGGGCACACGAGGGATGGGGAAGGTATTGTGGGGGAGTTGTCATGTAAGGGCTACTACATGATGGGCAAATCGTCATGCGGCCCAGAGCTGGGAGAAGAAAAAAAAGTCACAGAATTATCCCTCTCAGCGCGTCCAAGTCACTTCGCCATTGATTGCCTCCTCAGACCAGGGGGACAAGACCAGGAAGTGAGTCCACTAGAAAACTGGAAAATGAGGTCCCATTTCTGAGGAGGCTACTCATCGGGAGGAAATAGGTCCCACCAAGCTCACATAATGCAGGTGGGAGGGTTCCTTACACCTGTAAAAGTGTTTGGGGTTCTTGTAACTTCTAAAAGTCTCTTTGGAACAATTTCCCACCTCTTCATTGATCTGGCGTAAGCTAGAACTACTCGCTATGGTCAACGACGTGCAAAGCCAGATTCATGACTTCAACTCCCATAACGTCTCATAGTACTCCATTCCTCTGCCTGGTGTCTGTACTAACTTTATATATTCATTTTCAGACCTTACAGAAAGTGATCATCAGACATTTATTAAAGGTCCCAAAACACTTTATATAATCTGATGGGCAAACTGAGCTTCATAAATAGACAAAGTCTGTCCTAAGGAATCCTGCCCTATTAGATATATTTTAATATATATATAAATAACTCCCAATGCCTCCTATTGAAGTATACTCCAAAATCAACCATTTTTAGATGACCTAAAACTTCCTCATTTATTGGAACTCCCTACAGGACCCTCTACTAAGCTATGTTTCTTCTATCCTGTGATGCAATTTTGCATCTAAGAGGTCTGCAAATATTTTCAGTTTCTGATATTGACAGATAGTTGTTCTCATTTTTTCTTTTCTGCAGATGACATTCATTGATTTTTCTTATGAAAAGTGATACAGGCCATAAATTTCTAGGACTGTGGCATAAGATAAAAGGTCAGGGGTGAGAGCCGCTACCCCCCATTAGTTAGGATGTTGGATGCCAAGCAGGAGTAGCAATTTTTTTGTAATCAGTTGAAAGATAGCTGTGAGGTTTTTCCTTTGAGAATGTCTTCTAACACACCCTATTTTTTTGCCTAGGCACTCCTCCAGGTCTATGATTTTTAGTTTCAGCTGGTTGAAATCTTCCACTAGATCATTGGTGCACAGCTAACTTGTTAAATGTGGAAGCAAAGTCATCCTTTTTCACCGACTTGAGAGATCCTAGATCCAGCTCTTGCACAGTAGTCTGTATACGGGGCTACTCTTATTTTTTTTTTCATTGGTGCCTAGTGTAGGAACATGTCGCTCCCCATGGAGGCCTCCCTGAGGTCATGTTCCTCAATGATGTGGGAAGCCTGATAAACCATCAGATAGGGATCATCAGGTAATTGGAATCTGCTTCATCGCTCACCTGTTTCTTTGCATGCTGTGTCTTTTGGCGCTACTGGTTGTGGCCTCACTGTTTCCCGTGGTGGTTGTTCACCAGGAGATCTAGAAGAAGAAGCGCTCATGTGGAGCCATCAGACTCAATAAGGAGAGTATGGGGATTTTTCACCAGGTGAAAAGAGGGCAAAAGAAGCCATGCATTTACCACAGTAAGTGTGTGCACCCGAGCATCTTGCTCCGTCTTTCTCAAAGACGCCCTTTGGAGCTCACATTGGTTGGCCCCGGTCTCGTAAAGGGGAACGGAATTATAATTAGAACATAATTATAATATCTAATCTTCTTAAGACCCAAGGCGTCTTTTTTTACCTTAACCTACCCCATTTATTACATGTTGGTTAGCACATGATGATGATGAGGAAGTATGCAGATATGGTTGGATCGATCAGATCACTTAGGGTTGAAGACCATATTTGGTATGAAAAATACTAAAAATAAAAAAAAGTTAAAAAAAATGATATAAAAAAAACCTACTAATTCTAAGTCACCCCCTTTCCCTAAAACTGATTATAAATATAAATAAACAATAAAACTCATAAATACATTAGGTATCACCCCCATCTGAAAGAAGTGCTTGATCGATCCAAAAAAAAATTTAAAAAATAACATAAAACGGGTTTTTTTCAACTTAATTTTACTCGGTAACAGAACAACAGTCAAAAATAGCAACTTTTTTTGCCATTTTGGAAAAATTTCTATAAAAAGTGGCTCAAAAGGAGTGCATCCTAAAGTTGTAGCATTAAATTGCTTTACAATAATCCTGGTGTTTTTTGAGACTTTTGAGAAACGGCAAGACTCCACATTTTGCATTTCACAACTCCAGATTTTGAAGTGACTTTGAAGGCTAATAATAGTAAAACCCAAATTACCACCCCACTGATAGAAACTACACATATCTACAAATAAAACAACGTTATATTAGTCTATTAACCCTTTTAAGTGTTTTCACAGGGTTTAAAACAAAAATGAAAGAGAAATTTAAACTGCTGTATGGTGGGCAAGGAAATGCAGGCTGCGCCATTCACAGTAGCAGATTTGCATTGTCACATTTACAGCTATAAATGTTATTTTTTTTGGTAATTTGAACAAGGGAGGCTTATTATTTGCGGATGCGTTACAGTTTTATCGACCAATAATTTTGGGGTTTATAGCTATTCATGAGATTTTATTAACTACTTCAAGAGGGACACATTTCATCAATTTTTATTTAGATTTTTAAGCACTTTTCTTGCACTCGCTGTACATATAAATACATTTTCTTTATTCCTCTTGTTTCCCTACTGATTATGTATCTGTGCTCAATTTTACTGAGCAAGTCAATCTTGGAGAAAATCATATTTATTTGTTAGTATCGACAACCTTTACTGTTGAAGAAATCTGTAGAGTGGCGTATTTTTTGGCGCCAAAGAGTTTTGTTTTTCAGTTATAATAATTTTAGTGCATGTACCTTTTTTGATTGCTTTGTAGAACATTTTTGTGGAGTGTATATGGATGAATAATTAATTTCCAGGAAGTTTTTTCATTTTTTTTACTGCAGGATCAATATTCTCTAACATTTATTGAACAATTAATATGGACACAGTGATCCAAAGATGTATGTTTTTTGTTAAATATATAATTTTGGTTTTTCTGTAACTGCGTGATTAGGACCAATTTTTTTGATACCTTTTCAGCCGTTGTTTCTAGCCCTTACCAACACTGCAATACACAAATGTTTGGCATTTGTGTAATGTAGTGGATGCAAGAACTCGACAAACGACAACCCCGGTCTGAGGCTGCCTGCAATGATGGATCACCGTAACCTCATCTGGAGGGTTCCGATCAAGGAGAAAACACATAACACAGCGTCAATCTTGACAGCAGCATGTAGGGTTAAACCCTGTTATTTGAATGATGACATCCCAGAACCATCACTTGCAGGACACTATGTCCTGCACTCTCCATCTGATGTTCCAATATAGAAGGCAGTGGTCAGAAGAATAACCCTTAATGGCAGCCATAAAAATGTGAACGGCGAACATTAAAGGTTTATTGCCTGCTTCTGTCTATACATATTTTACATTTTATACCACACAGTTATATATATCTATATCATATTATATATATATATTATATATATATATATATATATTGTATCACAAGTACAGGTTATCTACAGTATATATAGATCCTATAATGGGACATCTCTATCGTACTCTCTATAATGGGACATAAATAAGAGATCCCTGCACTCGCAGATTATGATGCTAAATTTTTAATAATTGAGGAAATACATGCACAATGCAGGAACATCAGCGGGACCGGTTTGTCGGCACTAATCTGAGCCTTTAAATCCCCAAACAAGCAACTGATACAGATACATTTAAAAATACACAGTGATTCCTCCCATGCCCTGCCACTGACGTCACATCCCCGTCCTTCCGTATCCCCGTGGTCCGAGTGGTGACGTAGTGGACGTCAAGGTATTCACATCATTGATTACGTTTCTAGGAAGAGTCATAGACAAAAACCAGAATTAGTTTTAAATAACAAACACCATATAAATCATAACATGCGGAAGATCATATCTCGGATTTAACCCTTTTGTTTCGAGTGTAAACCGAGCACATGTATCCATATGCTCCCGCGTCGAGAACATTTGAATATTGCCACCCCTCCTTGGAACTTCAATCTGCTCCATAACTTGGAAATTTACAGTTGGTAATGGTATGTTTTCCTTTGGTGGAAAGGTATGGTTGGTAACAGCTCATTTTTACATCTATAGTCACTTAGGTGTGTTGATGCGTGTTTTCACCACTGGTTGCATCGTTTCACCAATATACAAGTAACCACAGGGACATTTAATTGAGTAAACCACATTTGTGAATTACAAGTATAGTAACCTTGGATTTTGAACACTTGTCCATGTGGGGGATGATAAACAGTAATCACCTTTAACACATTAAGAGCATTCGGAACAAGTTAGACCATGGGAATGTTCCCCCTCTTTTCTGTTTAGCCAAGAAGGTTTGCCGTGATGACTTTTTATTGCTCCCCATATCGCCTTACATCTATTAATGAGGATGGTGCTTGTTGTGTACTAACAGTGGAGGGTTATTGACTCCTGTACAATCAGGATATTGCCGTCCTGAGAATGTGCCAATGTTTTCTGACAATGGCATCAATCGATCTTAGTTTTAATGATGGTATTGGTGACTAAAACATCCTCTTATCATTGTGGATTCGGGATGTAGTGGTACCCCTAGTGGCTGCATACGCTGTCCTCTTTTCAGTAAATGGAAGTGGATAACCTCTATCAACGAAATCTGAGTTCCATTTCATCAGCTTTCTCTCTTTAAGAGTGTCATCATAGACAATTCTGCACACTCGTTGAAAAATTGCGATTTGGGTACCGATTTTTTTTGTCAGTATGGATGAGTGCTTTGTAGTGCAAACACTATTTCTATCTGTACTCTTCCTATAAATCATACCCATTTCCATCGTGTTTTTGAAACCATTGTATCTGAGAAAGTTGATCTCCTCATTACTGCCGACATGGTAAAATTGCAATCGTCAACGATAGAATTGAAGGTGCAATAGGAACTGAGCCAGTGTCTCATTGGCCCCCCAATACGGCAAAGACAAATCGTCGATAAACTACGCCAAAGTTCAACCCTACCTCAGAATTAAGAACAGGCTATGACCTTGGTGGATACGGGTGTAACAAAAGGGACTAATTGACAACAACTAGCCAAATTTTTGATTAATCACGATCCCCAGTGGTACCTGTATCTTTATATTTTACCCAAAGTGGCATAGACCTTGGTCAACCCTCCCGGAAGACCTATGTGGCTTCAAAACAATTCTATTCTTACACTCCCCTTCTAAAGTTTTAGAAAAATACTAACTCCTATTTGAAACAAGTGCTGCCTGTTATTGGACACAACCTCATTACGGAATACCAGTAGAGTATGGGAATAATATCACCTCATCCGACATACTGGGGTTACGATTGACGTGGTCAGTTTGTATACCTCAATGAAACACACACGAAGGAAGTGAGGCAGTTGGAAGAATATTATGTAAGGATTCCTCTATTTCCGTTGAATTAGACAAGCTTTACTGGAAATTTTGGACATAGGTTGTCAGAAATTATTTCTGATCACCGATAATACTACCTGCAAAACGAGGAACGGCATGGGGTCGAATGTGGCCCCCGCCCTACGCAAGTGCTACTTGATAGCATTTTAAGAAGATCATGTGTTTAACATGCTCTCTTTTTTCAATAACCCAAACTTTGGCGTCGTTTTATCGACGATCTTTTGCGTATTGGCGGGGCCACATGAGACACTGGATCATTTCCGTTTGCACCTCAATTCTATCCGTGCGATTGCAATTTACCATGTCGAGCCAGTAATGGAGATCAACTTTCTTCTCGACACAATGGTTTTCAAAAACCCAGATGGAACATTGGGTACTGATTATGTAGGAAAGTACAGATAGAAATAGTGGTGTTGCACTACAGAAGCAATCATCCATATCGACCAAAAAAATCGGTACCTCAAAATCGCAAGTTCACGAGTGTTCAGATTGTCTCTGATGAAACTCAAGATAGACTAGATGAAAGTGGAACTCAGTTTCGTGATAGAGGTTATCCACTCCATTTACTGAAGAGACACGGGAGGCAGCCACTAGGGTAACCACTACATCCCTAATCCACAATTATAAAGGATGTTTTTAGTCACCAATAACCATCCTTTAACACAAGATCGATGCCATTGTCAGAAAACATTGGCACATTCTCAGGACGGCCTATCCTTGATTACAGGAGTTCAAATAACCCTCCATGATTAGTAACAAAAAAGCACATCCCTTCATAATGATTGATACGGGCAGATTGTGGAGCATAAAAAGTCACACAGCAAACCTTCTTGGCTACACAGAAAAGAGGGCCTTCCCATGTCGAAACTTGTTCCGAATGCTCTAAATGTGTTGAAAAGGTGTTTTTTTTGGGATACGGTTTATCATCCCCCACGGACAATGTTCAAATCCCAAGGTTACTATACTTGTAATTCACAAAATGTTGTTTACCTCAATTAAATTTCCCTGTGGTTACTTGTATAAATTGGTGAAACATGCCAAACCGGGTGAAAAACACGCTCATAACAAACATAAGTCACTCTGAATGTAAAAATATTGTTATCCAATCCCCTTCCCATTTCCACAAAGGAAACATCACCATTTCCCACTTAATTTCAAGTTCTGGAGCGATTGAAGTTTCCCCGGAGGGGTGCAATATCAAATGCCTTCGCCGAGCCGGGAGGCCATATTGGATACATGTTCTCGGGACACTCGAACCAAAAGGGTTAAATCGAGATTATGATCTTCCAGCCTGTTATGCTTTATATTGGTGTTTGTTTTATTAAACTATTCTGTTTTTTGTCTTATAACTCTCCTAGAAACTAATCCAAATGATGTAATACCTGACGTCACTACGTCACAATCACAACTCGGAACCACGGGATTTCCGGAATGAATGTGACGCATGGGCAGTGGCAGTGAGAATCACTTTGTATTTAAATGTACTGTATCACAGTTGGGCTTTGTTTATGGTTGATAAAGGCCATATTAGTAGCGAACACACGTTCCCCGCTGATGTTCCTGCATTGATGCATGCTTTCCTCAATATTAAAATTTAAGCATCAGAATCTGCGATGCAGGGATCCTTATTATATTCATTTGGCTTGTCCGTACCCGGAGCACCGCAATTCCCGGACGGGCCGTCCATCTGTTGATCTTGACTATAATGGGACATATCCATTATAACTAGTACAGTAATAGTATAATTGTGCTCATTGCTCGAAACGGCTCGTTGCTCGGACGAGTATTTGCCTGCTCTTACGAACTTTCACTTGAGTGAAACACAGTGAAGAAAATTTAAGACCAACATTGAAAACAGTGAACACAGGAACACACGAACAGATCATTTAAGTGAAGAACACAGTGAAGACACTTGCAGATGTTCCATACCTCTGCTACGGATCAGAAGAGTGAGTGCCCGAACGTATGCTTCAATAGTTACAGTGAAGAACAATTTGTGAAGAACACATTGCAGATGTATGTACAGGCCAGACTTCACCTGTAAATTTAATGTGATTGGTGCTAATAAGAACAATGTATGCCCTCGCAGCAGAGTTAATAATTAATTTTTTAATTTGGACATTATATTGTAATTCATGTTTACATGTTCCGTCTTTCTTTAAAGAGCTATACACTTTTGGAAAAACTGGGGAACATGGTGAAATGTGATCTGCTCCTGTAACCCACTAAAACCGGGGATATCATCATAAAAAATATAATTTGAAGATTTTTTTTTTGACTTACAAACAAAAATCTCTGAGAATGACGATCAACACGGCACTATCTATTGTCCTGATTTACAGTCTTTTCACTGGCAGCTTTCCATGATGTCAAAATATTTGTTTTTATGGTTAAATCACTGATTGTTTATTTGCATTACATAAGAAGCACATCAAACATGTCATATAATGTTCAGATTTTGACATGCTGTCGACTTTCCATTTAACTTAAATGGTGAGCATGAAATCCAAGAAATGCACTAAACGGAGAAGCAGGAGATAAAATGCTGTGGCATATCTGAATAGCATAAAAAATACATGCAAATAAGCTGTCGTATGAATTGGTTTTAGCAACCACCATGGTACTTGATTATATTATCCTTTGTCAGAAACAAATGGGTGTAAATATCAGGCTGGCAACCAAGAAACTGGACATTTTCCACTTCACTGTACTTAAACCAAACACAAGAGATTTTTATAGAAAACATGGAACAGATACAGATATCTTACTCATGGTTATACACGCTATAAATATTAAATTGTTTTTACAATAGGTTTTCTTATTATAGGTTACGTAAGTAAAATCCACATATTCCATATTTGTTGCAGAGTATAATAATTTTATCACGTGATCAGTAGAGTATTGACACCCCACTGTAGATTTTTTTCAGCTGAGGAGACACTAAATCGAAATTGTGTTCTAGTAGTGATTGCTGATTGAGGTGCCACACCTAGGGTTTTTTTTTTAAACTTTATTCTGACAGGGGCCACGGTAAACATAATCTCACTCTCAGAGCTTGGGCTCGTGTCACCTGGAGCAGAGTTCCCCTGTTTAGGTTTTCTATCCATCCTGTCTGTGTTTTATACCCAATGTCTTCTTTTCCTGCACTTTTTCTTGCTGCCATTTGCGACTTTTGTGCTACTGGTTTCCTTCCCCATTTTTGGCTCTCATTCTCGAATAGTCTTTGTATTCGTGATTTTGTGCAGTGTCCTTTCCTTGGTGGCAGTGCGCATTTCACAGACCCTCACACATCACTTCATCACTTCACCGATAGCATCCAATTTTTGATGAAGGTCCCGAAGATAGACCAAACTATTAAAAGGGAATTTGGATTGTGTTAGTATATTGAATATCCCCCATAAAAAGAAGATTTGCATATACTGCCTAGCTGTCTCTATCATAATACTGACTTCCTTTTGTATTATTTAGTTTAACTCTTGTTTTTGTGTCGACACTTTGGCATAGGAGAAAGCAATTCTGTGTTTGGTCCCCCTATCGCCCCGCATATGTTTGAGGCCCCAGAAGCCAGGGTTATTGTGGGCATGGCCTTTTAGGCTTCACATTCTTGCCCCTGATCTCCAGTGTCCCCCATTAGACACACACCACTTACATTTTCCATGATTTCATCTACTACTTCCAAACCACGTATTAGGCCTATCCTCTCAGTACAGGTAAGGGTGCCGCAGTATTCTCCCGATAATCGCCACGCGTGGTTCATTGTAGAGTATAAGGTAAATTTACACATTGCTTATTCACTGTGGGTATGGTCAAAATGTTTTATTTTTTAACTTCGCTTTGCCTTCTGGCTACTTAATGCTTAGTATTTCTTTGTCTGCCTACATGTTCCCTCTCCCTCTCTGCTGACTTGTGGTCACTGCAATAAAAATACAACCAATACATTAACCACCTAACATGTTTCTACAGTATAACTTTCTTCCTCCAGAGTAACAGGCTAATGCCCCAGTATACCCAATATTATCAGAACATGTGAATAGGGCCTACTAGTGTTGGTTGTAGCAAAATATCACTTTTATTTCAAGCGCAGTGTATTTGTAACAGGAAAACCTACATTTTCCGTTCGGAGCTTGTATATATAGCTTGGAGTCATGTATCACACTTTTCTCTTCTACTTTTCTTGCAGCTCATATAAAGAACATGATTCTGAAGCCAAAGGAAATGACTCAGAGAATAGATTCTGCAGAGTAACAGCATGTAAATCTGTGATCTGTTCCATAGCATATTGGTCTTAACTTCAATACTTTTGTAAGTCTTTATCAAACGTTTTTTTTTCAATATTCTTCAATACCCGCTTTTAAATAAAAATATGTAAGTATAGAGTGATATCTTTGGCAGCAATATCAATTATAAGATTATACCTAAAATAAAATAACATTTTTGTTGTAAATAAATTCTAGGGTCAAAATCTAGACATGTTAACCCTTAGCAAATTTTTTGCATTTTGGGAACATAAGTAAAAAAAAAATCCATGATTGTAACCGCAGAATGAGTAATTTATCTTTTATGTGTTCGCTTTGAGTGTATAATAACTACCACCTTATTCTTCAACACCATTAGTACAATTACACACAGACGTAGTACCTAGCTTTTTCCCTTAACAGCTCTTTAGAAAATTGAATCTCGGAAATTGCACGCCTCTTCATCTATCAAATTACAGTGTTCCTTTATTTTAGATATGTTGCATCTGTGACTCCAACTTTGTCATTTTGTGGTGACCATACTTGAAATGAAGTCGATTTTGATCTGCTTTAATTGATCGGCTTATAAATACCGGTCAGAGCTAGAGATGACTACATGTTAATGTAAAATGCTATTACCAGATACAAAAATTGCTGACTAGTACATTCATTTACACTTACAACAAAATGTATTTCTTACTTGTACTTTATGTACACCTGTTAAAATTTTGAAATGATCTAAACGCAGGGCAATTCTTTATAATATAATATTTACCTCAACGGCTCCACTTTTTAGTTATACCACCAAAGCTTTCGATAATGTGAATAATTTTCTATGAATAGCTTACTTTTACTTTAAAATAATCATTATAATACAGTAAGACTTTCTTTAAAGGAGTCTGAACCATTATTTTGAGTCTCATATATATTTCTGACCTCCAATTTTCCTCTAATCTAATCACAACTTTGTGGCTAAAAAAGGGCTGTTTTGACTGATTTTGTTGGATTGTCCATTGTCAAATGTACTTACCTTCTGCATACAGTGCTGGATTCTTCTTATTGGCTACAATTTGGGTCTGGGACTCTATATAGCACCTTTACTTAGTGACGTTGTGATTTCTAACCTTCAGTGAGAAGTGAGCAAAAGACAATGAGATATAAACAATGTGATTGCTCAAGGTGGTTGAGGCAAATAAAATGTGCGGCACCCATTTTTCAGGACAGTGTGGACTTTCCAAGCTTTATTGCTTACTGAGTACTTTTTGCCCACGTAACGGATATAGGGCGCCCAAGTCGAAAATGGCCAGTTTTTTGCAATTTAAGAAAATAATAAAAAAATCTATACAGTGATCAAAAGGCCACATAGTCTACACATCATGAAAACTCCATCAAAAGTAATAAAAAAATACACCACCCCCAGCTTCATACACAATATGGAAAATTTATGGCGCCCAGAATATTTCATATCAAAAAAAAAATTGTACAGGAGGTTTTAATTTTTGTAAGTGTATGAATAATTATAAAACCTATACAAATTTGGTATCACCATAATGTCGGACCCAAGGAATAAAGTAGACATTTCATTTGTGGCGCACAGTGAAAGCAATAAAAGCCAGCCCCCAAAAAACATTGCAAATGCGTTTTTTTACCATTTACAATTTTTATCCCGCTTCCCAGTGCAACTGGCATTGATATTCAATACTTTCCACTATGAAGTGCAATTTGTTACGCAGAAATAGCCATCCCATAGCTCTTTAAATGTGAAAAATAAAAAAAGTTATGTATTTTTGAAGGTGATTTAGTAAAAAATTGAATGTGAAAAACTAAAAGGGCCAGGGGTCGTCAAGGGTTAAAGCTGAATGAACACCAACCAAACTAAAAAGCTAGGTGCATAGGGAATTTCCTGTGACAGGTCATGCACCTGCTAGAGTAAACAAAGTCGCTAGGAGTAACAAATCTGCGAGCAGTACAAGACATATTGGGTTATAGTACAAGCAGAAAAGGTTAACGATTTTAAAAAGACTTTAGTTACAAACAAAAGGCAAATATTGAATTGTAGCCACAGTGGCATAGCCAGGAACTAAACAACTGATTAAAAACACATCATTTCGTCTTTGTCTTCAAAATTAGAGACAAACTAATTAGAAACAATGATAGACCCATTTAAACCCTTTTATTCTTCGGAGAAGTATGTCCAGAAGTGGCCTACATGGGAAAATTTTTTTTCCATCATCTTTTTTTGATCTTCCAGGGTTTATTATTCTTATTAGCTAATTAATGTTCTGCCTACATGTCCACCTATTTCTAATTGCACCAATTTTCTTTATTGAATCAGTCAAATCCACACTGCCCTCCATCATGTTGACTTGGTGCGACTGCAAGGGGTTCATTTATTTTGGCTCACTCAATTTTATACTTACCTTTCACTCAGTCACAAATTGAGCATAAAAAAACTCCAGACGTCCTCACACTTGTAGTGTATGAAAATTTGCTGCCTACCACCTATTGCCTTTCTGGGTCCAATAGGTACGCCAAGTTTGCATTCACGCTATATGCCTAGTTTTTTTCCACTAGACCTGCACTGCAGCTACTCCACCCTACAAGGCTGTTGGTTTGATAGCATACAGAGACCAACATTAATGTAACACTTTAAAAACAAAAAATTCATGCTTACAAAAATAAAGGAGAAAAGCCGAGGAGAAAACATGAAACACTTGTAGACAGCACCTCCACCAATGAGCCCATGTTCTAACTGTATATTACATTATACAAATGTATAATGTACAATGTTTATGGTAACAGCCCTGTACACATTTCTACATATTTATAAAATATTTATCATAGTATCAATGTACCTCTACTATTGAATTGTATATTAATTACTAAACAACTAAAAATTCAATGAAACTAGGTTTGAAAAAAAATTAAGCATGGTTTTGATTCATATCATTCATCATAACTAGAGATGAGCGAGCACTAAAATCTCGGGTGCTCGTGATTCGAGAACAACTTTTCCAGATGCTCGAGTGCTCGTCTCGAATAACGAGTCCCATTGAGTCAATGGAGACCGAGCATTTTTTTGCTAAAACAGAACATAAAAGAACAGTGTCTTAATTAATATTCCAGATGTTGTCCTGATGTTTTGCTTGTTAGACACATTGAAATCACTATTCTTCACTTTCCAGGTGTCAGCGCGTGTCTCCCCGCTAAGTTAGGAATATGTCAGAACATCGGAATGTGAGAATATGTTCTTTCAATTGTTCGCACTTATTGTCCTGTATTCACCAGTTTTAATGTTTTAATTCTTTCTTCACTTTGCAGCTGTGCGCTGTATCTTCCGAATCAGAAGACACGCGCGAACACCTAATTGAAGACTAGAATTAAAACAGTAAAGCAAGTGAATACACGACCATTTAAGTGAAGAACACATTGAAAGAACAATATTCTTCACATTCCATATGTTCCGACATCCGCCGAATCCTAGCGGAACACACGCCCGAACACCTGCAATGTGAAGATAGTGTTTTTCATGTGGTTCTTACAGCAAAACATCAGTAAACATTCTGGAATATTTTATTAAACAATAAAAACCTGTTCGTCACTAAATTTAATGCGCGATCACGAGCAGGGGAAATACTCGTCCGAGTAACGATCCGGTCCTATTATATTCAATTCTATCACAACTTCATGTTCTCTCTCAGCTGTTATGGAAAAACCAAGACTTCTTCATACCTCCAACTTGCGAAATCTGACATTAAAAGAAGTGGTGATTGGGAAAATGAAAGGGGATTCTAATTGGTAAAATCGAAACAATCATGATCAACATGATCACATGGAGATTCTATATAAAGTTTAGTATATTACTCTGTGCAATGAAATAGGATGCATAACCTTCCTTCATATTCATTCCCCTTTTTCTCGTTCGTCTTTTTGTTACATTGTTCTTAGCGACACAAAGGACCATGCGGTACGAATGGAATTCTTGCAGCAAGTGTGTATTTTGTACGTGCTACGGAATTTGAAGGGCGCCATATAAATAAAGATTATCATTATTATTATTAATTATTCTTATTTGTTATTTATAACATCTTCTATCTCTTTTTATGTGTGCTACTTCATCTTTGGTGTGCATGCTGTTTAACTCTCTTATAACTGACAAGCTTGTATCACAGAATGGAGAATGATCAAACAACATATCAGATGTAGATTAACGTTGGAAATAGTCAAACAGAGGAGTTATGTAAGTGAATGTCAATTGCCATGGCCTTGTTTTTCCCCCGCATAAGGCAGTGAAGAGATATAGGCACCCATCTCAGTTTGTTACTTTAAATGCTTTATTAATTCTGCATAACAAAGAGATCCTAGTTTGAAACCTGGAAGCAAAAGTCCAAATAGACATGTCTACCTTAATTCTTTGGTCCATATGATCCACTGAGATAACCAAATTTGTATAGGTTTTATAATTTTTTCATACTTGACAAAATTAAAACACAAAAAAAATTTTGGTGTTTAAGGTTTGCCATTTTTTGGCGCTAATTTTTTGATACTTTTTTTTTTTCATGCTTTTGTGTACGGAACTGTGGGTGATGTCATCTTTTTAAACTTTTGATGAATTTTCAATGCTTATATTTTTTAAGGACGTTACAGCCTTTTGAAAATGAGTATCCATTTTTTTATAGTTTTTCAAAATGGCAAATAGTGGCATTTTTGACTTTGGATCTATTTTCCGCTACGGGGTTAAAGCGCAGTGAAAGACCGTTATTTATGTTTGACAGATCTTCATTTCAGACGTGGCACTTTCTATGGGTTTATAATTTTGTACTGTTTTATTTATATTTAGAATGACTGCGAGAAGAATTGCGGGATTTTGATTTTTAGGTTTTTATAATAAATTTTTTTTTTACATTTTTTTACTTGTTCAGACCGCCTAGGTACTCACCTAGATTTTCTGATGTCATACCATACTACTGCATACTACAGTATGGCATTATAATAGGGAATTTTCCTCATTCATTACCTTGTGCTAATCACACATTTTAATCATAGGTACTTGAGAGAGCCACAAGTCTTTGGAAGACTCAATATTTTCCTGGCCAACCGATTGCCGCCCCCTATGATGTTCAAGGGGAGCAACCATCTTCACTTCACCAAGATGGCTGCGCCCATGCTTCGGCCAATCCTTTTGGGAGCTGTCCGGCAGCTTTGCCAGCAGCATGGACAGTTTATCACCCACATTGGTGCTGGAACCTAAAAAATCGCGGCTGTAGCCTAAGTGTTTGTTTTCACCTACAGCCGACGAATTGTTCTATTTACATCAGTCGTCATTAACGGGTTAAATTAAATTGAAAAGAGAAACTGTATTTTTGACCCTGGGAAGTAAACAGCATGGCCACAACATAGATATATGTGTCTATAGCCATATCTCAAATGTCATCCACCCTTGTACCTTCATTCATACCAATACTAGCGTATTGGTGATCTTTGATTGCCTTACTTACATTTATGACCTATTGTAATATGTTTACATTACATTGAGCCCACTGAAAATCCAATCTGTGGCAGGATTTGGATCATTAAGGGTATTCCCAAAGAAGACCAACAAGTTTCTTACTATACTCAGATAACAAATGTCACATTCGGTAATTTTGCTGTTATTAACAAAATAAAACAAAAACAACAATACAGCATTTCCAGATATAAGTCCTCCTGTCTCAATCAGTCCTGGTTCACACAATTTCAATTGCCCCCTAGACAAGACTGTGCTTCTGACTTAGCGTTGTGCCATTATCCTTGATGCCTGTGTATGGCCATGCTTGTGGTTTCTCTAACCACCACTGTAGCTCGCCCCGATTGCAGTCAGCACGAGCCGCTTACTGATGCCCACTGAGACAACCAATCTGATTCTGAGGCAAAATCAGCGCATGGGACAACTACAAGTTACATACAGATAAGTTTATTTATCTGGGAGCAGAGCAGAAAGGCACCACAAGATTTTTGGAATAGCAGAACATGTGTATAAGCAGCTGACATGGTTTTAATAGGCATCTTATGGATCTCATCATCTCTGATCTGTCTGCATCTCTCTCGTGGTCAGAGACTAGTACATTGTTTTCGAAGCTAATGAAAAGTATTTATAAATCACACATTGCACCCACAGAACTGATGGATCATAATGTGTATGCTTAGAGAGTCCCTGCCCACACTCTGGCTTTTTCACTGGGCAGCCTGGTATTGATAAAAACTTAAAGCATCAATAACACTGAGTAAATTGCAAAGTTAAAAATGATGTTCTTGTGTTAACATTATTAGGGGATTGCAATTTGAGAATTTTCTTTTATGTGAAAACCCCTTTAAGGTCACAACTTGTTTCTCTCAAGTAAGTCCAATAATAAAAACTATCTGTATTTTATCCAGCAAGCATTAAGTGGTAATTTTGGCCACTGAAATCACTGATTTCAATGACATTTCATATTAAAATTTTGTCTTAATGTTTCGATTCACAATAGTCATTATAGATGTTATTAATTTAAATATTACAATATTTATTTAAAATTAATCTACTATAATCAGAACTGAACTAAAAGTTTCATTTTTGTAAACATTCGACTCTCTGTACCCTCACAGTCTCTACTGAATCACAACCAACAAGCAAAAACTGAATTATTCTCAGCTGTTAGATTGCTTAACTTTTAATATTTACACTGAGTCCCTTCTTGTCCCTCTTCAAGAATGAAACAAGTATTTGTGCTGTGTCACAAAGCACTTAAGTACTGTCAGAGAAATTCTATTGGTAGTTGATAATCTGGAACTGTGCAAAACCCATGCCTATTCTAGCCTGCAGTACTTCTCATTTAATTTGCAATTATATTTGAATTCACATTATAATTATTATTATAAGCAGTAGTAGTAATAGTATAAAAGTAGTTGTAGTAGGGCAATCAGTAGTAATCAGGACTGAAGAACTGGACCACTGAGGGTCAAAAAGAATCCACCATTTTTGCTGAGACTTCTGACATTAATTGTGCTCGCCATGATTTATGTAGGATCCCCATCACTAGAAGACAGCCTTCTCCAAGGCCACAATTGTGGCTGTTTAACCCCTAATGATGTCATTGTGGAAAGAGAATCAAAAGGTTTTTTTGAAGGAAAGGGGCTCTTTCAAATGTCCACTAAGAACTCCACAATGCATTGTGATGGTCGCACTTGGCAACTGAGAGCCTCAGAATCCTTGGGTCTGCCCTGCATACCTTTAGTCATGCAGAGGCACATTGTGAAAGACCCGCCTGTAAGTTGATTTCTGACATTTAATGAAGCTTTGAATAACTGATTGCTTAGTGGAAAACTAATGCTTAATTGTCTTAAAAGGTTTCAAAAGAAAACAAATGTTTGGTTTGACTAGTGATATTGTTTTTTTGACTAGTGACCACAATAAAATTCGAGTTCGACTATCCTTTACCCTAAATGGCGGTGGCGGCATGTTGGTTTAACACGCTTTCAGTGACATTGCATTTTAACCCATAGGGGGGAGGGTATATATTTATCCCCAAAAAACCCACACCCACACCTGAACTTCTAATGTTTAAGTTCAGGAATGAACAATGTATTTGTACCCCAGGAAAAGTGTCCAATAAACAAATAAAAAGCTAACATCAAAAAGTAGCCACAAATATTTTCTTTGGAAACGGATGTTATTGTCAAATAATAGAAAAACATAAAAACTGGGTGATACTACTAAGAAAGGTTACAAAAGCTGTTAAATAGTTTACTGTATAAGGGTGGACAATTGAAAATTTTCAATTTTACATTTAAGTATTAATGTTAACATTTAACATTCTTTGAAGTTGAAAGCCCACGAGGGTTGTTTAGGGGTTCACTGATCTACTGACAATTATGCCATTGAATCCGCAGTCGTAAAATTATATACTAAATTGTGTCCAAGCTGGAAGTCTGTCACGTAGAAGTTAGATAGATTAGAGAAGTTCTAAATACAGTTAGAGTTTATTATTTACTTGATATAACTGTGTCACAAACATCATATCTGTCTGGAAAATGCTTGGGTCCGCAGTGTTAAATCATGACGTATGAAAAATGCTATAGCTTGCTGAGGGCTGATGAACCATACTGAAATATTTTAAATACAAACCATTCCTCATACCAACTGTGAACATTTATTTAGTCAAATGAACATCACAGCAGGTAACGTTCATTTTTAAAATATTCAAGCCCAATGCTGCAAAATTATTTATTCTGAAATGCTTTTCTAATCTCGTAAACAATAATGAAAAATTAATCTAAACTATGTATACTTCCTACCAGTAGTCAGGGTCGTGATTCGTACATCCCTAATTTTTAACCCCCTTTAGCAGGCAAGCCAGGTGGAAGTTAAAGGCTCAGCCCGGTTTTTTTTGAAATCTGACCAGTTTTGTATTTATTAGAATTTTGCTGATTTTTTGGGGGGGTTTTGAGGCAACAATTCAACAATTTAGGAAATTTGAAAAAAAAATTTACAATTTTCTAACAGTCAAATATTTTTTAGACAAAATAAGTCATACCACATTATTTTTTGTAGAGACTTTTGCCATTTTGTCTTTCTATTCCATAATTTTCCTCCCCCCCCCCCTATTTAAGGTTTCTAGTTTTTAGTAGCAGGTCTCAAATAGTGGGGCACCACACCCTCCTCCAAACACTAGTGCACTACTTACATCCTCCACACAATGGCGTACCTATACCTTCTCCACACACCCGCATGCACTGCTACATCCTCCGCACTCTCCCGCATGCATTACTACAATCCCCATCACCTGGCGTGCACTACTACTCCTATGCACCGGTGTCACTCTATTTTCTGACACCACGTGCACTCTACATTATCTGCAAACCGTCTGCACTACTACATCTCCTCACACCGCGTGAAACTACTACATACTCTGCACTACGCATCCATTACTACTCCTCTTCATACGGCTTCTCACACTTCTCACTATTACAGACAAACTTATAAGTTGTGGTTTGGGGGGAAGGAAAACGAAAAAATGGGTTGAATACAGAGGCTAAAAAATGAACGATGCTTCATAGCAACCAAGAAAAATGGAAGTAGGGTGGGTGTCATAGTGATTGTGCAACAGTTCCCACGGACATATCACACCTATCTCTTCAACACCCCAAAAAAAATGTGGCATTGGAGAGTGGGGGATCTGTCCTGACATAGATAAGTCATGACATGATCTGTCAAGACTGAGATCGATCAAATTGGTGGGTGTCCCTTTGTGTTCCCCACCCGTCCCATTTATTCGTTCCCCTATTGTGATATAGGGTGATGTCGCAAACCATGAGCTCTCCGTGTCCCGATTATATCGCTGACTTTCTAACATGTTTTTTGGTCTAATTAGTTTTTCATATGTATTATAAAACATGGTTGTAAAACCTGTCCCCCCCCCCATTTCAACTGTGTTCAAAACATTGACTTAAATATATTAAAGCGTTTGCGCCAGTTTTCTGTCTCACTGTCTACTAAAAAAGTTCTAAACATCTTGCACAGGATTTATGAGGGTCTCGGACCGTATGGTGGCGCACCACAATGCCACACTGTGCCACATGATTCTTCTGCCCTTAAAGTTGTGGACCGTATGCCACATTTATTAATTAGCGTACACAACAGATTGAGTTGCACACTCGCTGTTAAAGGTGCACCTAAAAAAAGTGTGGTGCGAACACGTCACAGCAGTGAGGCTGTCAGCATATAATGAGACGTGCACACTTTTGATTGAATCTGGCACAACTTGCACATTTCCACAGGCAAACTCACATGTGCATGGTGACACTACTTTTGAAATATGTGGCACATAATGGGAGTATTGGAATACTATTCTTGTTTTTTTTTTGTGTTTTTTAAATATACAAGTATCATGAATTTTAGTCCCCACCGATCGGACATGTGTGGGTAGAGATCCAGAAGGCATAACTTGAAGAGCATTGGATATGGGGATATGGGCTTTATTGGGTATTGAGGGTCTTGGCAACAAAAACAGTTTATATAACTGTACTAGGATGCTGATGAAACTTGTAAGATATTGTTCTGCACTTCAAGTTATGCTCTGGAGGAGATCCTGGTGCACATAGTGTGGACAGTTACAAATACTCTCTGGGTATCAAAGCCATGACCAAAGAGCCCTAATAATAGCAACCCAGTGAATAGAGGAAGCGGCAGACAGTGTCTCTGATCACATGATGGCCAGTTAGGTAAGTCCAAGTCAGAGCTGCTGGATCAAACCCAATACAAGCTTTGACCAAGAATTCGCCCCAAACACACAATTGGTCGCCCACCCACGCACATCCCAAAAAACTACATTACATAAAATCAAAAAATCATTGGAACCCCAAAGTTGTATAAATTAAAACCACAGGTCTCACAAAAATTTAACAACCCTCACACTGCCACATTGCACAAACAAAAATTTTGTTTAGTGCATCAAAGACATGCAAGAGACTTTTAAAAGTTGAAGTTTTAAAAGTTCTAATTTAAAAACACAAAACCCCTGGTACAATTTGGTATGGCTGTCTGTCTATTAACCCAGAATTTTTGTTTATATATTAGGAGGGTTCCAAAATAAATACAGAATTTTTTTGTTAGAAAAATATATATAGTGCGCACATCACAAAGTGTATATGACAACATCTAACAGAATCATCCTGGAGAAATGAAGACACAGTTCTGCTCTATAACCATAGTTATAGCAGGAACATAGCTGGGAATCAAACGGGTCCGGCACCGTGTATGTATAAGCTAAACCATGCATAACAGGGTTACACTTACGCATTAGAACTCAATACTGTAACCAGTTGGTAAAAAATCGTCTGCTATGTTGTTGCATTCTTATTCAGAAGGGATGCTCTAATCCATATGATTGAGGGTATGGAGGACATTGGAATATAACTCCTAACAACGCCTTACAGCATTCCAATGGGACTATCTAAGAGATGATTCCTTCTCCCTGTTACACAACTGTCATTTTCACATCAAAGGGGTTATGAGAAGCCCTCTAGTCGTTTGTATAACGAGGACACGCACTTGCTACAGCTTTGAGGATTAGAAGCCAGACGAAGAAGTACATCAATAAAGCTGCTTTGCCAAAGACAAAATTCTTAAAGTACTCAGGATTCTCAAAAAACACATTGCTCTAATCCTGTTGTTGAAACCTGTCTCTAATTTTTACGGCCTGGCTATACAATTTTGTGTTCCCCGGGGACTACCGTAATTTTTCCTGGCTATGATCACCGCCGGCAGATTTCTTCTCATGAAAATAGTCAACCTTCTGATCGCTCCGGTCTCTCTACACTCAGCCCTGGTCCCCCTGCATTGTAGCGAGTCCACAACACACACTTACTGTAAAAAGCAGTGCAAGGCAGACTCAATTTCCCAGTAACCACGGCAATATAAGATCTTTATAGCAGGAGACTGATGGGTGAGATTTATTTACCATTAGGCAGGATTTTGAGCAGTTATCTATGTTAGACTGGCAAGGTTACCAACATCGATTTATATGGGTGTGATTTCCAGTGTTCTAATTTCTTTCTGTCATGATATCAGCTGTGTGTGCTATATGCGGAATAGATGGCACCAGTCGACACGTAGTGGAACATTCTGCCAATTTCTTGCCTTTTGCGATGTTTCCTCGTCAAGGAAATTCTCAGGTACATCAAACATTAAAATTGAGCAAAACTTCCAACGGTATAGCAATGACTCACATACACCTGTGTCTTGAAAGTTTCGCAGTTGAGTACTGTGTGTTGACACGGTTTTCACCATCGTGGTATGTTTTTCCGCGGCATTGCGTGACTTTTTTTCTCCTAAAAAAAAATCAGCAAAAAAAAGGTATTACGACAATTATACGGCCAAGAAGCTACAAGGGACAATGATAATCTCCCTCTGTGTGTTTATTAACTCAAGATTTAGCAGATGCTAGGGTCATGTGGTTTATTACATCTCAGTGATCTCATCACTCTCATCTATGAGATTTCACAGTCCAATGTTTTCTTTAGAATACTAGTGAAGCTTCAGTAGCTAAATAAAATGTAGCTAAACATGTACCCTATTCTAAGTACATCTTTTATACAAATAAGGAGATCATATTGGGGCACATTTACTTACTGCCCGAGTAGTGATCCCTGAGATGCATCACCGACGATGATGCACTGTGCCGCGATCCGCAGATCTGCCCCGATACTCATGTGTTGCTACCCGCCAGACCCCACAGAGTTCACCTTCTTCTTCGGTGCATCAGTGTTGCTTGCGTCACAAATTTGATGTTACATCATCCCGCGTTGGTCTAATATCCGTTGGATCGCCCACCCCGGCGCGATCCGCCGAAAAGTCGGGAACCCACGGAAGCGGCACTCGGACCCTTGTAATATATCCCATGTGTGTCTGCTTAGAGAACCCTGCCCACATCTGAAATTTTACACTAACCATCACAGTGAGTTATAGGAGCTAAAACAGCAATAAAACTGAGTAATATTTAAATTAAAGGGTTAAAAATCTTCTTTATTGTGTAAACATCACTAGTACAGTAGAATTTTATTGGGAAACACCTTTAACAGTGGGGGGGAGGAAAATATTATAGATGGCGACAGTTCAAACTCGAGAGGGCCACAGTTCTCTTTCCAGCTACAGGACACTGTGAAAGTTGATCGCTATGGGGAGTGCATGGTCACCCATTTCCTGCATCTAGGATGGGGGCAGCAGGCTAACCGAGCAGTAAAACATTTCGACCTATGGTATGTTGCTTCTGATTCATAAAAATGGTGCAGAATTTATCTGAATATATTATGTAGAGTTGGTAAGTAAGCACCAACATTATTATATGACTTCTCTTAGAGCAGAATGGAGGTGTGTCTGAATGAGGAGTTACGTTCTCATATGAAACACTCACCTCTCATATGAACTACGTTTCCAGGGATATCCACACAAACATAGCTACAAGCTTTCGCATGCTTACCGCCCTGATACCGACATGATACAAGAATTATGCAAAAAAAAATGGACTATTTAATGAGACGATTAGTAACACAAATTTTTTTACCTGTCTAAACTTTGTAACACCCAATTTTGAAGGAATATAAGCAAAAAAGAAAATTATGTATGGTGTCTGATGATTCGTTGACACGCGTTAATTCAGTTCCGTTACATAAAAAATTAAAGGGTTGTCCGAGTTTAAAAAAAAACATATGTGGCCGGGAGCGGCTCCTAAATCAATAAAGATGTACTTACTTCCGTGCCCTCCGGTATCCAGCGCTGCTGTCGCTCCAGTCCGGGCACCATGTAAGAAACATGGCGCCTGAGCAGCGCTGTATTCAGCTTCCGGACGGACCCGACAACCTTCCGGCCCCCATACATAATGCTGTGTAGGGACGGTATAGGCATATCCCGGCCACGGCCGGCCGGAAGCTGAATCAGTGCTGCTCCGCGGCCAGGTTTGTTTACATGGCGCCCAGCCTGGAGCGACAGCAGCGGCTGGTACCGGATGGCACCGGAGGTAAGTACATCTTTATTTTTTAGGCAGCCGCTCCCGGCCACATATAGTTTTTTTTTTCAAAACTCGGCCAACCCTTTAAGAATAGCCTAACCCTTTAGAGTGGAAAACAGGTGCAGAGATAAGGTTCAATGTTTTGTAGTCAACTGCAAAGCAAAGCTGATATATCCATTTAGACAGAAGACCTTAACTTCTGCCAACTCGTCTCTGCTAAATAATGACTTAGAACAGGATAATTGCACATTTAATTACTTTGTGTGCACAATGACAATACTGTTCACAACGTTGTACTTTTTCCTTACTGAAGGTTTTGTGAATCTCAAAAGTTATTTCACAACAAATATAAAAATAACCCTGTTACTTTTTATTTTCTAAAGAATCTATCCAAAGTACAACTTAAATATTACATACAGTATACTGATTAACTTCTTTTTGGAGTCTCTACTGTTAGTTCTGTCAAAAATGCTAAAAATATGGCAGTATAATGATAAAATATTGCAGTTATACAGTATACATATCTATTTTTCATATCATACTATTATCCACAATGAAAACCTTAAACCCCTTAAAAACCAATCCACTTTAGAGCTTCCGGACCAAGCCGTTTTAAAATCTTCCCTGTGGTTACTAACCTTCAATGCTTTAACATATCGAGGGTAATTTTGAAACGTTTTCTCTCGTCACAACATTGTACTTCAAATTAGTGGAAATATTTGATTATAACTTCTACTTCTAATCTGCGTTAATTATGAAAAATGAAATTTGTAAAAAATGTTTACAAATTCTTATTTTCAATTTCTAATTTCTTTGATTTTCAAGTAGTCACGTGCCCCCCAAAAATTATAATACATTTCCTGATGTCTCCTTTATGTTAGCATGGATTTTATGCATCCTCTCATTTTAGAGGTTGGGCTTAAAATTGTGGGTGATTTTTTAAAAATTTTTATGAAAATCGCCAAAATCTATATCGACAAGCACCTGCTCAGTTTTCAAGTGACTTTGAGAGGCCTTATATAGTAAAACCCACATAAATTACCACATTATAGAAACTCACAATCATGCATGTTAAAGAAGTTTGTTAACTCTTAGGTGTTTTACAGGAGTAACAAACATGGAGGTTGAATTTACAATTTGTAATTTTTTGAACAATACTTTAATTTTGGGGTCAAAACTAAAAATCACAACAGATAATGAGAAAAAAGCTACACAACATTGATAGCCCATATTTCTAGTACCTAGTACCCCAATACCTCCTATGTGTTGGTAACTGCTGTATAAGCACACGCGGGGTATAGAGGAAGGAGCGCCATTCAGACAAAGTTGATTATCATAATCGATTTTTCAGGTGAATCACTTAGGTGGGTTCAATAGCTAATTGATGAGATTTTATCTGTAACCATAAAATTAATATGCTATCTATAGATAGGTCACCCTACGATTACAACGACGAACCCATTTATAAAGCTTTTTATTTGCCAAAACTCATTTGTTGAAAATTTGCGTGTTTGGCATAAACAAATTTTTTTATATTTGTGCGGAACAAGCGTACTTTTTATTGGTGTCATGTCAGGGTAAATGTTACTTTTAATCCTTTTATGGGTTGGATTTGGGTCTTTTTTTTATTTTTATTTATGACGTTCCATATGGGTTCAATATCAATTTCATTTTATTCTACGGTTGCTATGTATTTGGTGGTACCCCATATGTTGTGTTTTGTGGTAATTTTCACTTTTTTAATGTAAGTTTTGATTTTTATATGTGATGGGGCATTAGTGGTTCTTCATCATTTATTTTATTATTTTTTATTGGCGTTGGTGCTCAGCTTCAGTTGTTTCCTGTTTAGTATCCTTTTACTCTGTGGGGCAGATTTACTTACACCGGTCCATTCTCGATCCAGCGGCGCGTTCTCTGCGGAGGATTCGGGATTCACTAAGTTTCCCCTGATGTCCACTAGGTTCGCTGCTGTGCTGAAGTCCGTCGGAGATGTACTGAAGTTCACCGTCCTCCGCTGGGTGCAGGTAACGCGTGTCAAGCAACACTTTTTTAATAATGCTGTGGTTTCTTCTGAATCCATGTTTTTTTTTGTGCGGCCCCCCCGATTTCCGTCTCATGCATGCCGGCCGCCAATGCGCCTCAATCCGATGCGTGCACCAAATCCCGGGGCAATTCAGGGAAAATCGGCGCAAATCAGAAAATTCGGAAAAACGCGATTCGCCCTTAGTAAATGACCCCTGTGTCGTAAAAAACCTAAAGGTTTACCGGTTTTCAAACATCACACCTGTTTATTCACCTCATCAGCGAATCAGTGGATTTTCTTGTTTTAAATTCGTAGTCTTAGGCCCCTTTCACACTAGCGTTTTCACACGCGAGTTCTCGCGTGCTTTTGACGCGCAGAACTTGCATTCCAACTCTGTCCCCATTGTTTCCAATGGGCCTTTCCTCATTTGCGTTTTTTTCACGCGCGTGTGTTGCGTTTGTTTTTGACGCGCGTCAAAATCGCAGCATGCTCTACTTTGGCATTCATTTCACCGCGTTTTCCCTGCCCCATTCAAGTTTATGAGCACGCATCAAAAACGCATTGCACTCGCAATCATTGCAAGTGCAATGCGAGTGCAATGCGTTTAAACGGATGGTTGCTAGGACATGAATAATTTCCCTGCTCGAGTATCGAGCATTTAATTCAAAAACACATAGAACAGTGAAGAATAATAAAACAGTGAACACGTGAACACAGGATCATTCAAGTGAAAACACAGTGAAAACACAGTGAAGAATATATGCAGATGTTCGGAGATCGCGCGGAGATACGCCGAGCGGTGTGAACCAAATAGCATGTGAAGAACATAGAGAACCCCGGCATGCAAAAACCCTCCTAATCAATATATTTTCATAACTGCCATAGAAAGCATTGCCTCTATCCCTTCATTGTCCCTCTACATGCCTGTAGACCTTAAGCATGAGTCCTAAAGCTGTATGCAATGACCTGTGAAATGTCCAATGAGTCATTAGCATATTCCAAGCTGTCCACTTATTCAATAGTGGAGTACACAGCACACCCCCAGTGCATGACGACAGCTCTCCATGTAATGGCTCACCATGTGCTTGCTGGTGTCCACGCCCCCAGCAGCCTTTGGTGTGTTATAGGAGAGTACAACGCTCCAGGCGCCATGTTTAGCAGAACATGTCAGGTACATGTGTAAGCGATGTCTGTGTCCCACACATGTGTATTAGGAAGATGCAGCATGTCATCAGATGCCGCACACACCACTAGCATGTCTTTCTATACATACCACAGACATAGCAGGGGAGGAGAGAGAGGGGAACAGTGGGACATCATTGCCTCTGCCATGTGACCAGCCTCATTTACATAATAAAGTATAGACGATTTTATATATTAATGTATAGTTGACTAGATAAGGCTGGGATGGAATCCTTGTGAGCTGCTACACAGGTAGTGGTGACCCACGTGACAGTACAGAGACCTGATGACAGTGTCCTTTAAGAACCCCCCAACACTGCTGTCTGTTGTGAGATGCAAACTTTTTAAAAGTCAAAAAATTTGCAACTTCAGTTCACACCCATAATAATGATACTTTCTTTATTTATAAACGCACACAGATTACGCAGCGCTGCACAAGCTTGCCTAATCAGTATTGTCCCCAAAGGGTTCATAATCTAATCACCTCCATGTATGTTTTGGAGTGTGGGAGTACCCGGAGGACACCCACGCAAACAACGGAGGAGACATACAAACTCTTTGCAATGTTGACCTGCATAGACCCAAGACCATGTAAGTTTTGCACAATTTTTGTGACTTTTTAAAAGTTTTCATATGGACACTTTCAGCTCTAACTTTGGTCTAAACACTGCTTTATTCAATCACTACCGTGATCCCCTTAAACAGCTTGGTGCAATTATAAAGTCATATAAAAGGGCAAAGCTCACTGTTTTTGGCGCTAATTTTAAAGAAATGTATGATAATCTCCCCCATTGTTTTTTGTGAGAATTGTATGTGAACAAAACTAGCCACAAGGCCACCATATCTCATTATAAAGCCAAAGTTAATAAAAGCCAAACATCAATCCCACTCACATTCAATGAACAAGCTAATCTGTATTAAATTCTGAAGACTAGAATCTTATTAATAATAGTTTTCAATCTTTGATCATTTATAACTCTACTTATACCGTTTCCATATACAAGCATCCATACAGTACAACCCCCTAGTAGCCAGCTCACTACGCTTAACATGCATGCACTAAACATGATGTACGGGACTAGACTGGTGTAGCTGGCTCAATGTTAAAGGCATTTGCCTCTTTATAAAAGTAGCTAGCCAATTTTGCTGATCAACTGTGCACTTTTATTTCTAAGTGTCCATTTACAAGATGTCAGATTGACTTTTATTCTATCGTCATTTTAATTTCCAACAAAGAGCTTTTCACTCATTCCATAAGCATTTTCTTGCCGACAATGCCGATTATAAAAATTGGACTTTTATCCTCTTGCATGGTGTTGACTATGGAATGAATCAATGTAATAGCATATTACCAGAGCTCCACATAGGGGTAATTTATGTCTTTTTGAGATCGCATTCAATAAAAAAAATACTAAAAAAAGTCCTATGAACAGAAATTTAGAGATAGGTGATGATGAATGATTTAGTATTTTGCTAATGCCTCACTACTTGCACATTAATGCAGCATATTCTTTTTTCAGATTGAGAAATTAATGTCAATTAATATTTGTCCATGGAGAAAAGGACATTCAAACTTTCCAAATCACTCATAAATTCTAAATATGAACATATTAATGAATTCTATCGATCCATATACAAACATAGGACAACATACAAATTAACTTCATTGAAACTTTGTTTTAGTCTTTAACTTTTCTGGAGAACTCTAGCAGAGTCATTCTGAAATAAGCTGACACATCGTTTACCCATTTGTTTTAACCCAATTTATGGGCTGAAATATTATAATAGCCCTCAATAAAAAAAAAAAATCATAAGCTTACACAACATTTCCGAGCATGTAAATATCACACTGTAGCTAATTGTTAATACACACACATCCAAAGGAAAGTTTCCCAGCATTCCTATTTTGGACTGCCCTTTTTAAGTCTCCTTTTTTTGCTTATATTAGTAGACACTACATTACCATTTGAGTCATCAATTACACTTGTTCCTGGTGATGAACCAACTTTTCTTCTTGTAACCTAAAAATTAAACATATTTCCACATTCTCAAATATCTCCGTTTGTTATGTTAGTTGGTAATTCCCAAAAGATGGTCACTACTAGAATCAAGGCATATCCATGAAGAAATTGTCAGAAAGATAGCGCATAACCCAGCCATCATAGAGCCACTATTGATGAGGTAGATTCATGGGTCCTATCGTTCTGGTGTGACCAAATATTGCAGTGGACAATGGCTCAATTCTTCATAAAAGTGAGACACGAAATCCTACACACCACTTTGACACACATTAAAAAAATCGGGGTGGTGGCCCAAAAAGGTTAAGAAGTGTTACCCCTGAGTGGTGTAGCAGTGGTGCTTTGGGAAGTATTCACATGACGGGTTACATTTAGGACTGGTATTTAATTTAAAATTGTTCAAAGGGAACCTGTACCATGTTTTTTACAAATACAGGTCTGGCAGTTCCTATAGACCCCTAGTCTCTATAGTCCTCTCTGACACCCTGCTTTTAGCTAAAATAGTTTTCCCTCAGATCTCCATAAATCAGAGTTTAATCTTGCCTGCACCTACGCATCTTTGGATCGAGTCGAGGGGGCGCTGTTCTAGGTTATGTTGCCCAGGGTGACATCATCAAAAGTCCTTAAGCTACTGAATAGCAAACGTACCCCATGTACATATCTGACCACAAAACAATCCAGCAGCCTCATGGACTACTACTCCCTCCATGCAGGCTGCTGTGATTCATGTGAATACAATATGCTGTGATTTTGTGAGAATATATGTCTGGTGTTCATTTTCTAATGTCTACAAAAGCTATAGTGACCTGCATTATGGCACCCTGTCACATGACATTATGCTGTAACAGCATAAGTAGGGAGGATCTTCTGGATTCAACCCGAGGAACCATGCCCACCTCGACTCGCTTAGCTATGCTTATATACCAGGTAAAACTATAAAGTTGAAAATATGGGAATCTCAGGGAATCTATTTTTATCTAAAAAGGTGTCAGTTCGTTACCAGGGGTAGTTACATGGGTATGAATAGTCGTCCTGAGGACAAGACTAAAATCTACCAAGAAGGTGTATGAATGGTTCAATACAAAACATCGAGTTTAGAAGAAATAGAACAAAAAAATTTATTTTAACCCAAGTGATGTCAACCAGTATACCCAAACTGGGAACAGATTTTGGCCCGGGCATGGTTGAATCTGACGAGAGCATGCCCAGAAGATTCAGCAATGTTTGAAGCCAAAGGGCACTTACAAAATAGTAAACAAATTATTTATTTGATTTATAGCAGCAAAAGGTAACAACACGTTATATAAAAGTAACTGGTAATAATTACAAATAAATTTAGTGTGAGATAACATAGGTGTTTTCTATGGAATGGTAGCCCCCCTTTATAACTGAGGAAGTCAAGGTATAGAGCCTGAAAGTCAAAAGTTCAAAACATCATTATCATCTGGGTCACCTAGAGGGGCTTAACTAGTGAGACAGGGCCCCGTAGCAGTTCTGAATGGGGACTTTTCCCTTAAAAATGACATATTAAACTCATACATACACACACTTTATATACCTATACTACATACACAGAGTTTCACTCATCACACACATTTATATACTTATACACACATTTATACACTACCATTAGAGCATACATCACATGTACACATATCAGTGCCATATACAGACTAGCATATATACACCAATATCATACACCTACAGCATCTACACATCAAGATACATACTATGTATAGGGGCATACTTCAGGACCCCTCTGCGCCACATGGCATTATTTGCCCCATGCGCCACTTCACCCATGGACGTGAAGGGGCGTGAGGGGGCAGCCGGCTCTACCTGGCCAGAATAAAAAACCTGTGCAAAGCCGCCCTATGCATCAGAGACCGAAGCATATTGATGTATGGTAAATTCCCCATACACGCATATATACAATCACCATATATGTTATATACATATTGCTGTACAAATGTGCAAATGATATGTACATATAATGCTCATCCTACATTCTTAGTGAGAACTTGGCTCCTACCATTGTAGTTATGCTCTGCTCATCTGTCTACTCTCAATTAGGAAAATTCACACAAATCACACACAAATATTCCAATAATTGTAGTGCTTAGTAGATATATTTGTTATATGAAGGTCGGCCCAATGCTAAATTCCGTAGTGGGCAACATTTGTCCAATATACTTTCTGTATAAATTCCTCACGGCTTTCTTATTTCTTCTCACTGTCCTTTTATAGAAGCTTTGATTATGCTGAAACCTGTCCATGGTCATGTGATTCACACAGATGCACAGCCATTATATCACATAGTGTAATCAGAGATGTGTGTTTAGTGAGCTGTGCGCCTGTATGACATCACATACCAGGGTCCAGTTTCTGTTCACTAGAGCAAACAATGAAGCTCCCTAAGAATGGACAAGAAAGCCATGAGGATTTGATACTGGAGTATATTGGAAAACCTCTAAAACATATAGCCATCAAAAGCAGGGACTGCTTAGCCTTAAATTAATAAGTATAAATATCATTCACAAATTCCAAATGTATTTTTCATTAAGCCTGTGTTTAATTATTATATAATCTTGATTATTACTCTAAGAAACAAAACTATATCCGCTGTTAACACTCTTTATCTCTCAAGTCAATCTCAATAACATCCATTGAAAATTTTTAGAATTTAACTAACTACAGGGCATAAAAACACATGTGTGATATTCTGTGGAGATTAAATCTAGATATTCTTTTGACTTGTCAAACAGTTTAATGCAGTTTGTTCATAGAGATACTATTTTTTAATGTTTGTTTTTTTAATCCTTTCTGTCCTTGGTGATGTCCTGACCAGTTGTGAAAAATTGCTCGCAGGGCTCACAGATTTATACACTTGGATAACTGTAAGACCACTTGGATGCAAGTGAGAACAGCAAACAAGAATCATAATCTAATATACATCAGAAAGCAGTTAGATTTATCTTAAATGGCTTAACAATTAGGGGGGGCGTTCTCATCTTTACTTGGAGACCTTTGACAAAAGGTGCCAGAAAATCACTTTGATCTAAAAGCTGCTCATCCAGAAGGACACATTATAAAGGGGATTTCTTTGATAATTGCTACTTTTCACTTCCTTTTGGATATTTTTTTAATAATGGGATGGCTATGGTTTAAAATATATATACAATATGATAAGGGGTTTGAAAGAGTTTAAAGGAACCAATCACCACATACCTATCAGTACGTTCTAGATTACTGTAATTGTTTTTTTGACTGCTTCCTTTGAGTATTCCTGCCATTTCAACTTCTTCCTCAAAACACTTTTATTCAAAATGGTTTTTCTCATTGATGCAGTCAGCTCTTTCACCTATCCTGGCGCTGTCCTGTAAATCTCCCATGCCCCCATACTGCCCCTGATTACAACCACTGGGCTTATTTACTATGGTCCGAGGCGGCACTTTCATCGTTCTTCTGACTTTTTGGGATTTGCGTTGCTGGAAAAGGTATTTAACTGGGGATTGTGTCGCACACGATCAGATTTTTGGCGGCAGCGCCACTGGCTTTCATGGCGACAGAAATCGGGGACGGACCATCATATGATCCGATTGATTCGAACTGAGCGAGGGATTTAACTTTCTAAATGTGTGGCAAGATCAAGCACTTACATACTTACGAGAAGAAGGTGAACTCCGGTGGACCTGACGGGAAAGCAATACATCATGATATCGGGAGAAAGATTTAGTTAATCGCGGCACACAGTGCATTCCGTTAAGACAATCTACTTTCGGGGAACTCCATGTACCGGTAAGTAATGTGCCCCTGTGAGTTTGCATTGCAGCACTGAGTAGATGCAAGGCTAGCCACCATGTTTTCAATAGCCCTGTAGACAGCTGTGTACAAACTGCACATACATACAGGCTCACCGCGCAAGCACATAGTTTTTAAAACTCCAATCCCACCTTGAATAGTATAGCCGCTTTGACTGCATCGATGAGAGAAACCAGCTGAATAATAGTGATTTTTGGGACAACGCTGTCACTAAGAATCACAAAGAACCATGAAAAACATTACAAGTGTGGTTCTATGTGGTTTTGTGACAATTCCCTTCAATACAAAAAAAGAGCTTAAGATTTTAGATACACTCCATTTTCAAAATGCAATTAACTTTAGTTATGTTTTCTGATTCCCTATGCAACTTTCCATCGACAGACTTAATAAATCCCCCCATCAGTCAACATTCCTGACCATAAAGTAGCTCCAGAGGGTCATTTAATCTTTTGGCACTATTGATAAAATCGCCAGTTTAGAGATCACTTGACCCTCCACATGCACCATTTTATGGACAGAAATGTCTGGCTGATGAAGTAAAAGACAGGGCTTCACTTTCATATAGATGCGAATGTATCCTAAGAGGGGGACCGGGGGTTAGGGGTATAAGTAGATATACCGACCCAATCTCCAGTTGGGGAGGGACAAAAAAACGGAGCGCTCCTCCTTGTTGATATTGTAAAGAGCAGCTTGCAAAGGTCTAAAATAACTTAAAAGTGCTCAACTTGTAGCACAACACATGTGCATGTAAATAAAATAAAGTTCTCCTTTCTGACCTGGATCCGCCCAGGGGTATGCGTCGATAGTGTATGAATTCAGCATAGATTTTGACCCAAGCCACCGCAGGTCTTGGCTGCATCATATGTGTGGCAAGCGGCCTTCACATGCTCGATGTCTGCAGTGGCTCATGTTTAAGCTTGTGGCAGAAGCATTGCCCGAACCTACCTCTGCCGATGTAAGAAGAGGTCTTTGGTGGCATTGGAAGGTGATATTGACTTTATTTTCTTTTTTTGAGTCGATTTGGGTTTTTCAGCACTTTTTTAGCTGAAAAACTCATCTTACTGCTTTTAATGATAAATTCCACTCCATTTCCATCTTGCTAAACAGACAGACAGAAACTCACTAAGATGTCAGATTACATAGGCAGAATGTGAAAGGAAGAAGTGAGCAATAGCCGTCTATATCTGTCACCCCAATGCTGAGGCACTGCAAATACAGATCAGGATGCAACAAAAAAGAATATATTTATATAGTCACATAATATAAGGAAAAAAAAGTTTTTCCTTATCATACTGGATGAGAACACATTCACCCTTAAATTAAACCGTTGGGATGTCTAGAAATGCAGTAAAAGAATATAAAAAAAAGTTTCAAAATATATAAAAAAAATATGTTTAATCACCCCCCGTTCCTTATAACACAAACAAAATAACTAAACATGAACATGTTTGGTAATGTCTACTTCACAAATGCAAACTCTATCAAATACAAAATTTTAATAAAAGGTATCAATAGTGAAGCTGCCCCCAAAATGCAGCATCTCTGTGTTTAGGGAAAAAACAACAGCCAGAAACATTGCTGCAAACAAGCCATTGGCCCACATCTTATTAAACCTTTGCACCAGTTTCTGCGACTTTTTTCAGTTGCAACCTACACTCACCGGCCACTTTATTAGGTCAGCCATGCTATAACGGTTGGACCCCCTTTTGCTCAGAACTGCCTCAATTCTTCGTGGCATAGATTCAACAAGGTGCTGGAAGCATCCTCAGAGATTTTAGTCCATATTGACATGATGGCATCACCGTTGCCGTAGATTGTCGGCTGCACATCCATGAGCGAATCTCCCGTTCCACCACATCCCAAAGATGCTCATTGGATTGAGATCTGGTGACTGTGGAGCCATTTGAGTACGTGAACTCATGTCATGTCGAGAAACCAGTCTGAGATGATTCCAGCTTTATGACATGGTGCATTCATTATCCCTGCTGAAAGGTAGCACAGATGTTGGGTACATTGTGGTCATAAGGGATGGACGCTCAGCAACAATACTCAGGTAGGCTGTGGCGTTGCAACGTGCTCAATTGGTACCAAGGGCCCAAGAGTGCCAAGAAAATATTCCCCACACCATGACACCACCACCACCGCCTAAAACCGTTGATACAAGGCAGGATGGATCCATGCTTTCATAGTGTTATGCCAATTCTGACCCTACCATCCGAATGTCGCAGCAGAAATCGAGACTCATCAGACCAGGCAACGTTTTTCCAATCTTCTAACTGTCCCATTTCGATGAGCTTGTGCAAATTGTAGCCTCATTTTCCGTTCTTAGCTGAAAGGATGGCACCCGGTGTGGTCTTCTGCTGCTGTAGCCCATCTTCCTCAAGTTCGATTTACTGTGCATTCAGATTCTCTTCTGCCTACCTTGGTTTAGGCAGCCCGCTCCCGGCCACATATAGTTTTTTTTTCAAAACTCGGACAACCCCTTTAAGAATAGCCTACACCTTTAGAGTGGAAAACAGGTGCAGAGATAAAGGGTTCAAATGTATTTGTAGTCAACTGCAAAGCAAAAGCTGATATATCCATTTAGACAGAAGACCTTAACTTCTGCCAGACTCGTCTCTGCTAAATAATGACTTAGAACAGGATAATTGCACATTTAATTACTTTGTGTGCACAAATGACAATGAATGTTTCACAACTGTTGTACTTTTCCTTTACTGAAGGTTTTATGAATCTCAAAAGTTATTTCACAACAAAATATAAAATAACCCATGTTACTTTTTAATTTTCTAAAGAATCTATCCAAATGTACAACATGAAATTAGTACATACAGTAGACTGATTAACTTCTTTTTGGAGTCTCTACTGTTAGTTCTGTCAAAAATGCTAAAAATATGGCAGTATAATGATAAAATATTGCAGTATACAGTATACACATATCATATTTTCATATCAATACTATGATTCCACAATGAAAACCTTAACCCCTTAAAAACCAATCCACTTTAGGGCTTCCAGACCAGGCCGTTTAAAAATCTGCCCTGTGGTTATAACCTTCAAATGCTTTAACATATCGAGGTAATTTTGAAACAGTTTTCTCGTCACACATTGTACTTCAAATTAGTGGAAATATTTGGATTATAACTTCTGCGGTTAATTATGAAAAAATGGAAATTTGTAAAAAATGTTTACAAATTCTTAATTTTCAAAGTTCTAAGTTCTTTGATTTTCAAGTAGTCATCGTGCCCCCAAAAAATTATAAATAGCATTTCCTGAATGTCACCTTTATGTTAGCATGGGTTTTTATGCATCCTCTCATTTTACTAGGTTGGGGCTTAAAATTGTGGGTGCATTTTTTCAAATTTTTATGAAAATCGCCAAAATCTATATCTACAAGCACCTGCTCAGTTTTCAAGTGACTTTGAGAGGCCTTATATAAGTAAAACCACATAAATTACCACATTATAGAAACTACAATGCAATGCATGTTAAAGAAGTTTGTTAACTCTTTAGGTGTTTTACAGGAGTAAAAACAAAATGGAGGTTGAATTTACAATTTGTAATTTTTTGAACAATACTTTAATTTTGGGTCAAAACTTAAAAATTCACAACAGATTAAATGAGAAAAAAGCTACACAAACATTGATACCCAATTTCTAGTATCCCTAGTATCCCAATACCTCCTATGTGTTGGTAAACTGCTGTATAAGCACACGCGGGGTATAGAAGGGAAGGAGGCGCCATTCAGAGCAAAGTTGCATTATCATGAGATCTATTTTTCAGGTGAATCACTTAGGTGGGTTCAATAGCTAATTGATGAGATTTTATCTGTACCATAAAAATAATATGCTATCTATTAGATAGGTCACCCTACGATTACAACGATACCCAATTTATAAAGCTTTTTATGGTTGCCAAAACTCATTTGTTGAGAAATTTGCTTGTTTTTGCATAAAAACATAATTTTTTTATATTTTTGCGGAACAAGCTGTACTTTTTATTGGTGTCATGTCAGGGTAAATGTTACTTTTTAATCCTTTTTTATGAGGTTGGATGTGGGTCTTTTTTTTATTTTTTATTTATGACGTTACCATATGGGTTCAATATCAATTTCATTTTATTCTACAGGTTGCTATGTATTTGGTGGTACCCAATATGTTGTGTTTTGTGGTAATTTTCACTTTTTTAATGTAAGTTTTGATTTTTATATGTGATGGGGCATTAGGGGTTCTTCATTCATTTATTTTATTATTTTTTTATTGGCGTTGGTGCTCAGCTTCAGTTGTTTCCTGTTATGTATCCATTTTAACTCTGTGGGGCAGATTTACTTACCCGGTCCATTCTCGATCCAGCGGCGCGTTCTCTGCGGAGGATTCGGGATTCACTAAGGTAGTTCCCCTGATGTCCACTAGGTGTCGCTGCTGTGCTGAAGTCCGTCGGAGTGTACTGAAGTTCACCGTCCTCCGCTGGGTGCAGGTAAGCGCGTGTCAAGCAACACTTTTTTTTAAAATGCTGTGTTTCTTCTGAATCCATTGTTTTTTTTTTTGCGGCCCCGCCCCGATTTCCGTCTCATGCATGCCGGCGCCAATGCGCCTCAATCCGATCGCGTGCACCAAAATCCCGGGGCAATTCAGGGAAAATCGGCGCAAATCAGAAATATTCGGAAAAACGCGATTCAGGCCCTTAGTAAATGACCACCTGTGTCCGTAAAAAAACCTAAAGGTTTAACATCGGTTTGCAAACATCACACCTGGTTATTCAGCCTCATCAGCGAATCAGTGGATTTTTCTTGTTTTAAATTCTTAGTCTTAGGCCCCTTTCACACTAGCGTTTTTCACACGCGAGTTCTGCGCGTGCTTTTGACGCGCAGAACTTGCATTCCACTCTGTCCCATTGTTTCCAATGGGCCTTTCCTCATTTGCGTTTTTTTTCACGCGCGTGTGTGCGTTTGTTTTGACGCGCGTCAAAATCGCAGCATGCTCTACTTTTGCATTTCACGCGCGTTTTCCCTGCCCCATTCAAGTTTATGGAGACGCATCAAAAACGCATTGCACTCGCAATCATTGCAAGTGCAATGCGAGTGCAATGCGTTTTAAACGGATGGGTTGCTAGGTGACATGAATAATTTCCCTGCTCGAGATCGAGCATTTAATTCAAAAAACACAATGAAGAACAGTGAAGAATAAAATAAAAACAGTGAACACAGTGAACACAGGATCATTCAAGTGAAAGACACAGTGAAAAACACAGTGAAGAATAGATTGCAGATGTTCGGAGATACGCGCGGAGATACGCGCGGAGCGGTGTGAACAAAATAGCATGTGAAGAACAATAAAGAGAACCCGGCATGCAAAATAACCCTCCTAATCTAAATATATTTTCATAAACTGCCATTAGAAAGCATTGCCTCTATCCCTTCATTGTCCCTCTACATGCCTGTAACCTTAAGCAATGAGGTCCTAAAGCTGTATGCAAATGACCTGTGAAATGTCCAATGAGTCATTAGCATATTCAAGCTGTCCAGCTTATTCATAAGTGGGAGGTACAGCCACACCCCCAGTGCATGACTGACAGCTGCTCCATGTAATGGCTGCACCATGTGCTTGCTGGTGGCCACGCCCCCAGCAGCCTGTGTGTGTATAGGAGAGATACAACAGCTCCAGGCAGCCATGTTATAGCAGAACATGTCAGGTACATGTGTAGCTGATGTCTGTGTCCCACACATGTGTATTAGGAAGATGCAGCATGTCAGCAGATGCCGCACACACACTAGCAATGCTTTACTATACATTACACACAGACATGAGCAGGGGGAGGAGAGGAGAGGGGGAACAGGGGTGACATCATTGCCTCTGACCATGTGACCAGCCTCATTTACATAATAAAGTATAGACGATTTTATAATGATTAATGTATGAGTTGACTAGATAAAGGCTGGGATGGAATCCTTGTGAGCTGCTACAACAGGTAGTGGTGACAGGACAAGTGACAGAGACCTGATGACAGGTGTCCTTTAAAGAACCCCAACACTGCTGTCTGGTGTAGAGGATGCAACTTTTTTAAAAAGTCAAAAAAATTTGCAACTTCAAGTTCACCACCCAATAATAATGATAATTTCTTTATTTATATAACGCACACAGATTACGCAGCGCTGCACAGAGCTTGCCTAATCAGTAATTGTCCCCAAAGGGTTCATAATCTAATCAACCTACCAGTATGTTTTGGAGTGTGGGAGGAAACCGGAGGACACCCACGCAAACACGGAGAGAACATACAAACTCTTTGCAGATGTTGACCTGCATAGGACCCAAGACCATGTAAGGTTTTGCACAATTTTCTGTGACTTTTTAAAAAGTTTCATATGGACATTTCAGCTAACTTTGGTCTAAACAGCTGGATTTATTCAATACATACAGTGAATCCATTAAAACAAGCTTTGGTGCAAATGTATAAAAGTCATATAAAAATGGGCAAAAGCCTCACTGTGTTTGGCGCTAATATTTAAAAGAAATGTAATGATAAATCTCCCCCATTGTTTTTGTGAGAAATGTGTATGTGAACAGAAACTAGCACAAGGCCAAACATATCAAGTATAAAGCAAAGAGTTGACATAAAAGCCAAACAATCAAATCCCACTCAACATTCAAATGAACAAGCTAAAATACTGGTATTAAAATTCATGAAGAATAGAATTCTATATTAATAATAGTTTTCAATATCTTTTGATCATTTATAACTACTTTACCGTTTCCAGTTATACAAAGCATCCATACAAAGTACACTCTAGTAGCCAGCTCACTACGCATTACACATGCATGCACTAAAATGATGTACGGGACTAGAATGTGTAGCTGGCTCAATGTTAAAGAGCATTTGCCTCATTTATATAAAAGGTAGCTAGCAATTTTGCTGATCAACTGTGGCAATTTATTTCTAAGTGTCCATTTACAAGATGTCAGATGAAGACTTTTATTTATAATCGTCATTTTAATTTCAACAAAGAGCTTTTCACTCATGTTCCATAAGCATTTTCTTGCAGACAATGCCGATTATAAAAATTGGACTTTTATCCTCTTGCAATGGTGTTGACATATGGAAATGAATCAAATTGTAATAGGCATAATTACAAGAGCTCCACATAGGGGTATAATTAGTGTCTTTTTGAGAAGCATTTCAATAAAAAAAATACTAAAAGAAAAGTCCTATGAACAAGAAATTTAAGAATAGGTAGATGATGTTGAATGATTTAGTATTTTTGCTAATGCCTCAACTACTTGCACATTAATTGAAGCATATTCTTTTTTCAGATTGAGAAATTAATGTCAATTAATATTTGTCCATGGAGAAAAAGGACATTCATAACTTTCCAAAATCACTTCAGTAAACTTTAAATATGAACATAATCAATGAATTCATTATTCGGTCCATATTACAAACATAGGACAACATACAAAATTAACTTCATTGATAACTTTGTTTTAGTCTTTAGACTTTTCATGGAGAACTTAGCAGAGTCAATCTGAAATAAAGATGAACAGCATCGTTTACCCATTTGTTTAACCCAAATTTATGGGGCTGAAATATTATAAATAGCCCTCAATTAAAAAAAAAAAATCATAAGCTTACACAACATTTCAGAAGCATGTAAATATCACACTGTAGCTAATTGTTAAATACACACACATCCAAAAGGAAAGTTTCCCAAGCATTCTATTTTGGACTGCCCTGTTTAAGTCTCCTTGTTGCTTATATTAGTAGAAATAACATTAACATTTGAGTCATATTACACGTCTGTTCCTGGTGATGAAACCAACTTTTCTTCTTGTAACCTAAAAAATTAAAACATATTTCCACATTCTCAACTATCTCCGTTTGTTATGTTAGTTAGGTGAATTCCCAAAAGATAGGTCACTAGCTAGAATCAAGGAATATCCATGAAGAAAATTGTCCAAGAAAGATAAGCAGCATAACCCAGCTCATCAATAGAGCCACTATTGATGAGGTAGATCATGGGTCTATCGTTCTGGTGTGACAAATATTGCAGTGGAAATGGCTCAAATTCTTCATAAAAGTGAGACTACAGAAATCCTACAACCACTTGTGACACACATTAAAAAAATCGGGGATGGTGGCCCAAAAAAGGTTAAGAAGTGTTACCCCTGTAGTGTGTAGCAGTGGTGCTTTGGGAATGTATTCCACATGACGGGGTTACATTTAGGACTGGTATATTATTTAAAATTGATTCAAAGGGAACCTGTTACCATGTTTTTTACAAATACAGGTACTGGCAGGTTCCTATAGAGCCCTAGTCTCTATAGTCTCTCTGACACCCTGCTTTTAGCTAAAAATAGTTTCCCTCAGATCTCCATAAAATCAGAGTTATAATCTTGCCTGGCACCTACGCATCTTTGGAGCGAGTCGAGGGGGCGCTGTTCTAAGGTTATGTGACCAGGGTGACATCATCAAAAGTCCTTAAGCTACTGAAATTAGCAAACTGTACCCCATGTACATATCTGACCACATAAAACAATCACAGCAGCCTTCATGGACTACTACTCCTCTCCATGCAGGCTGCTGTGATTTCATGTGATACAATATGCTGTGATTTTGTGAGATATATGTCTGGTGTTCAGTTTTCTAATGCTACAAAAGCTATAGGACCTGCATTATGGCACCCTGGTCACATGACATTATAGCTGTAAACAGAGATAAGATAGGGAGGAGCTGCTGGATTCAACCCGAGGAAACCATGCCCACCTCGACTCGCTGTAGCTATGCTTAGATACCAGGTAAAACTATAAAGTTGAAAATATGGGAATCTCAGGGGAACTATTTTTATCTAAAAGAAAGGTGTCAGTTAGTTACCAGGGGTAGTTACAATGGGTATGAATAGTCGTCCTGGAGGACAATGACTAAAATCTTACCAAAGATAGGTGATGAAATGGTTCAATGACAAAAACATAGAGTTTAGAAGAAATAGAACAAAAAAATTTATTTTTACCCAAGTGAGTCAACCAGTATACACCAAACTGGGAACAGATTTTGGCCCAGGCATGGTTGAATCTGATCGAGAGCATGCCCAGAAAGATTCAGGCAATGTTTGAAGCCAAAAGTGCACTTACAAAAATAGTAACAAAATTATTTAATTTTAGTTTATAGCAGCAAAATGGTAACAACACAGTTATAAAATAGTAACTGGTAAATAATTACAAATCAAATTTATGTGTGAGATAACATAGGTGATTTTCTATGGAATGGTAGCCCCCCTTTATAACTGTAGAGGAAGTCAAGGTATAGAGCCTGAAAGTCAAAAGTTCAAAACATCATTATCATCTGGGTCACCTAGAGGGGCTTAACTAGGTGAGACAGGGCCCCGTAGCAGACTTCTGAATGGGGACTCTTTCCAGCTTAAAAAATGACATATTAAACTCATACATACACACACATTTATATACCTATATACATAAACACAGAGTTCTTCACTCATACACACACATTTATATACTTATACACACATTTATACACATACATATAGAGCATATACACATGTACACACATACAGTGCCATATACAGACGTACAGCATATATACACACTATACATCATATACACATACAGCATCTACACATCACAGATACATACATGTATAGGGGCATACTTCTCAGGACCTCTGCGCCACATGCAATTATTTGCCCCAATGCGCCACCTTCACACCAGTGGGACGTGAAGGGGCGTGAAGGGGGCACAGCCGGCTCTACCTGGCGCAGAATAAACGCTGTGCAGAAGCCGCCCCTATGCATCAAGAGACCGAAGCATATTGATGTATGGTAAATATCCCCCATACAGCATATATACATCACATATATGTTATATACATATTATGCTGTACAATGTGCAGAATGATATGTACATAATAATGCTCATCCTACATTCTTTAGTGAGAAGCTATGGCTCCTACCATTGTAGTTATGCTCCTGCTCATCTGTCTACTCTCAATTAGGAAAATTCACACAAATTCACACACAAAATATTCAAATAATTGTAGTGCTTAGTAGAATATATTTAGTTATATGAAGGTCGAGTCCAATGCTAAATTCCGTAGTGGGCTACATTTGTCCAATATACTTTCTGTATAAATTCCTCACGGCTTTCTATATTTCTGCTCACTGTCCTTTTATAGAAAGCTTTGATATTTGCTGAAACCTGTCCATGGTCATGTGATGTCACACAGATGCACAAGCCATTAATATCACATAGTGTAATCAGAGATGTGTGTTATAGTGAGCTGTGCGCCTGTATGACATCACATGACCAGGGTCCAGTTTCTGTTCACTAGAAGCAAACAATGAAGCGTCCTAAAGAATGACAAGAAAGCCATGAGGAATTGATACTGGAGTATATTGGAAAACCGATAAAACTGATAGTCATCAAAAGCAGGGACTGATTAGCCGTAAATTATAAGTATAAAATAGCATTCACAAATTCCAAAATGTATTTATCATATAAGCCTATGTTAAATTATTATATAATCTTGTATTATTACTCTAAAGAAACAGAAACTATATCGCTGTTAAACACTCTTTATCTCTCAAGTCAATCTCAATAACATCTCAATTGAGAAATTTTTAGAATTTAACTAATACAGGGCATAGAAACAACATGTGTGATATTCTGTGGAGAGATTAAATCTAGATATTCTTTTTGAACTTGTCAAACAGTTTTAATGCAGTTTGTTCATAAGAGATACTATTTTTTAATGTTTGTTTTTTTATCCTTTCTGTCCTTGGTGATGTCCTGACCAGTTGTTGAAAAATTGCTCTGCAGAGGGCTCATCAGATTTTACACATTGAGATAACTGTACAGACCACTTGGATGCAAGTGAGAACAGCAAAACAGTAAATCAGCAATCTAATATACATTCAGAAAAGCAGTTAGATTTATCTTAAATGGCTTAACAAATTAAGGGGGCGTTCTCATCTTACTTGGAGACCTTTGACAAAAGGTGCCAGGAAAATCACTTTGATCTAAAAGCTGCTCATCCAGAAGGACACATTATAAAGGGGATTATCTTTGATGAAATTGCTACTTTTCACTTCCTTTTGGATATTTTTTTAATAATGGGATGGCTATGGTTAAAATATATATACAAATATGATAAAGGGGTTTGAAAAGAGTTTAAAAGGAACCAATCACCACATACCTATCAGTACGTTCTAGATTACTGTAATTGTTTTTGATGCTTCCTTTGAGTATTCTGCACATTTCAACTTCTTCCTCAAAAACACTTTTATTCAAAATGGTTTTTCTCATTGATGCAGTCAAGCTCTTTCACCTATCCTGGGCGCTGTGCCTGGTAAATCTCCACATGCCCCCATACTGCCCCCTGATTACAACACTGGGGCTTATTTACTAAGGGTCCGAGGCGGCACTTTCATCGGTTCTTCTGACATTTTTGGGATTTGCGTTGCTGGAAAAGGTATTTAACTGGGGATTGTGTCGCACACGATCAGATTTTGGCGCAGCTGCACTGGCTTTCATGCGACAGAAATCGGGGGACGGACCATCATATGATCCGATTGATTCGAACTGAGCGAGGGATTTAACTTTCTAAATGTGTGGCAAGATCAAGCACTTACATACTTAAGGAAGAAGAAGGTGAACTCCGGTGGACCTGAGCGGGAAAGCAATACATGCAGGATATCGGGAGAAAGATGTTAGTTAATCGCGGCACAGTGCATTCCGTTAAGACAATCTACTTTCGGGGAACTCCATGTACCGGGTAAGTAAATGTGCCACTGTGAGTTTGCATGTGCAGCACTGAGTAGATGCTAGAGCTAGCCATCCATGTTTCAATATGCCCTGTAGACAGCTGTGTACGAACTGCACATCAATAACAGGCTCACCGCGCAAGCACATAGTTTTAAAACTCCGAATCCCACCTTGAATAGTATACCGCCTTCTTGACTGCATCGATGAGAGAAACCAGGCTGAATAATAGTGATTTTTGGGACACAGCTGTCACGTAGAGAATACACAAAGAAACCATGAAAAAACAATTACAGTGTGGTTAATAGTGTGTTTCTGTGACAAGTTCCCTTCAATACGAATAAAAAAGAGCTTAAGAGTTTAAGATACACTCCATTTTCAAAATGCAATTAACTTTAGTTATGTTTCTGATTCACTATGCCAACTTTTCATTGAAGACTTAAATGAAATCCCCCCCATCAGTCAGACATTCCTGACCATAAAGTAGCTCCAGGAGGGTCATTTAATCTATGTGGACTATCAATGAAAAATCGCCAGTTAGAGATCACTTTACCCTCCACATGCAGCCATTTTATGGACAGAAATGTCTGGCTGATGAAGTAAAAGACAGGAGGCTTCACTTTACCTATAGATGCGAATGATACCTGAGAGGGGGACCGGGGGTTGGGTGATCATTAGATATACCGACCCCAGATCTCCAGTTGGGGGAAGGGAGACAAAATAAGACAGGAGCGCTCTCCTCGTGTGATATTGTAAAAGCTGCTTGCAAAAGGTCTAAAAGAACAGTTTAACCCCTTCCCGACATTTGACATAATAGTACTGCATCGCGGGAGGTGCGTTCCCGCAAAATGCAGTACTATTACGTCATGCTTCTGGCACCGGCTCCTGAACGGAGCCGGCGCCAGAAGCTGCAGGTGTCAGCTATATATTATAGCCGACACCTGCCTCTAACACCCGCGATCGGTTAAGAGTTTAAGATACACTCCATTTTCAAAATGCAATTAACTTTAGTTATGTTTCTGATTCACTATGCCAACTTTCCATCGAAGACTTAAATGAAATCCCCCCCATCAGTCAGACATTCCTGACCATAAAGTAGCTCCAAGAGGGTCATTTAATCTATGTGGACTATTGATGAAAAATCGCCAGTTAGAGATCACTTGACCCTCCACATGCAGCCATTTTATGGACAGAAATGTCTGGCTGATGAAGTAAAAGACAGGAGGCTTCACTTTACATATAGATGCGAATGATACCTAAGAGGGGGACCGGGGGTTAGGTGATAAGTAGATATACCGACCCCAGATCTCCAGTTGGGGGAAGGGAGACAAAAAAAGACAGGAGCGCTCTCCTTGTGTGATATTGTAAAAGCAGCTTGCAAAAGGTCTAAAATAACAGTTTAAAAGTGCTCAACTTGTAGCACAAACACATGTGCATGTAGAATAAAATAAAGTTCTCCTTTCGACCTGGATCCGCCCAGGGGTAGGCTGATCGGTAGTGGTATGAATTCAGCAATAGATTTTGAGCCCCAAGCACCGCAGGTCCTTGGCTGCCATCATATAGTGTGTGCAAGCAGGCCTTCACATGCTCTGATGTCTGCAGTGGCTCATGTTATAGCTTGTGGCAGAAGCATTGCACGAACCTACCTCTGCCGAATGTAAGAAGAGGATCTTTGGTGGGCATTGGAAAGGTGATTATTGACTTTATTTTCTTTTTTTGAGTCGAATTTGGGTTTTTCAGCACCTTTTTGAGCTGAAAAACTCATCTTACATGCTTTTAATGATAACATTTCCACTGAATTCCATCTTGCTAAAACAGACAGACAGAAACTCACTAAGATGTCAGATTACATAAAGGCAGAATGTGGAAGAAGAAGTGAGCAATAGCCGCTATATCTTCACCCACCAGTGCTGAGGCAACTGCAAATTACAGATCAGGATGCAAACAAAAAAGAATATATGTAATATAAGTCACATAATAGGAAAAAAAAAAGTTTTTCCTTATGCATACTGGATGAGAAACACATTCAACACCTTAAATTACCGTTGGGCGTTCTAGCCATGCCGTCCCAGCCTCTCACCACCGTGCCCTAATCGCATCCCACCATAGTTTAAACCCCCCGTTCTTATAACACACAACAATACTAAACATGAACAGTTTTGGTAATGCTACTTCCACATGCAAACTCTATCAAATACAAAATTTTATAAAAGGTATCAAGATGAAGCTGCCCCCAAAAGCAAGACTATGGTGTTTAGGGAAAAAAACAACAGCCAGAACATTTGCTGCAACCACAGCCCACATTGGCCCACTTATTATAAGCCTTTGCACCGTCTGGCTGCACTTTTTTCAGTTGCAACCTACACTCACCGGCCACTTTAGGTACACCATGCTAGTAACGGTTGCCCCCTTTGCTCGAACTGCCTCAATTCTTTCTGTGCTTGATTCACCCAGGTGCTGGCAGCTTCCTCAGAGTTTTAGTCCATATTGACATGATGGCATCCCCCAGTTGCCGTAGGATTGTCGGCTGCACATCCATGATGCGAATCTCCCGTTCCACCACATCCCAAGAGTCTCTTGGATGAGATCTGGTGACTGTGGAGGCCATTTGAGTACGTGAATCTCGTCATGTTCGAGAACCAGTCTGAGATGATTCCGCTTTATGAATGGTGCATTCATTTCCTGCTGAAAGTGCCATCAGATGTTGGGTACATTGTGGTCCATAAGGGATGGACAGCTCAGCAACAAACTCAGGTAGGCTGTGGCGTGTGCACGATGCTCACATTGGTACCAAGGGGCCCCAAGAGTGCCAAGAAAATATTCCCACACCATGACACCACCACCACCAGCTACAACCGTTGATACAGGCAGGATGGATCCATGCTTTCATGTGTTGATGAAATTCTGACCCTTCATCCCCGAATGTCGCAGAGAAATCGAGACTCATCAGACCAGGCACACTTTTCCAATCCTTCTACTGTCCAATTTCGATGAGCTTGGTGCAAATTGAGCCTCGTTTGTATCTGTTCTTAGCTGAAAGGAGTGGCACCCGGTGTGGTCTTCTGCTGTGTTAGCCCATCTGCCTCAAAGTTCGATGTACTGAGTGCAGTCAGAGATTCTCTTCTTGCCTACATTCTTTGTTGTAACGTGGGTGTTCGATTTTTGAGTCACTGTTGCCTTTCTATCAGCTCGAACCAGTCTGCCCATTCTCCTCTGACCTCTGGCATCAACAAGGCATTTCCGCCCACAGAACTGCCGCTCACTGGATGTTTTTTCTTTTTCGGACCATTCTCTGTAAACCCTAGAGATGGTTGTGCGTGAAAATCCCAGTAGATCAGCAGTTTCTGAAATACTCAGACCAGCCCTTCTGGCACCAACTACCATGCCACGTTCAAAGGCACTCAAATCACCTTTCTTCCCCATACTGATGCTCGGTTTGAACTGCAGGAGATTGTCTTGACCATGTCTACATGCCTAAATGCACTGAGTTGCCGCCATGTGATTGGCTGATTAGAAATTAAGTGTTAACGAGCAGTTGGACAGGTGTACCTAATAAAGTGGCCGGTGAGTGTATATTTCTGCACATGAAGGGGTGTTCCGGTACAGAGTCGAGCCCTGTGCGCCATTTATCGTGCAATGTCTGACAGAATTGTGTTGCACGCTCCATGTTAAAGGTTCACCAAAATAAGTTTGTGCTTTGCACCGAAGCAGTGCAGGGAGCACCAGATTCACGAAGACCTGCGCCACATTTCATGAATCTCGCGCAGGTCTTCGTGAATCTCGCACTTCCTGCACTGCTTCGGTGCAGTGCACAAACTTATTTTGGTGCACACATATTGCAGTTTGTACTTCTTTTGATAAATGTGGGCCAGAATGTATGCCAGTTTAACAGACGCAAAACTAAGGTAAGAACAGTAATAAAGGTTACAGGAATAACTATATTTGTAAGTTTTGTCAGCTGGATTACCCGTTTTGGAATCATCAGGTCCATAGAGGGCACGAGTACGGGCTCATGCACATGAACATATGCCCGCCATGCCGTAGCCCCCGCCCCTCTACATAGAAAATACCAGCCGCATGGCCATAGACACGGCCAAAGATACAGCAAGCTCTATCTTTATGCAGCTACGGCTCTGAATGGTGATCGCTTTGTTCACGCTCACTGTACCGAGCCCATGCGCCATAGCTGTCCATGGGGGACGTATGTATGGCCACAAGCTTGCGACCGTAAATATGGCCCCCTGATGTTTGTGTGCATGAGCCCTAACCGAGGTGGAAAAAATTCACCTACTCAAATTAAAAGAGTAGTTCATGGTAATGCATATGTACTCAATGTGGTCTCATGCAAATATGCTGTTGGAGGCCTAACCAAACTTACAAATAAAGTAATGTATGTAACCTATAGCACTGTCTAAGTAGCCCCTCTGTTAAAATACATACTGGCCAATATTTATCAAAACCAGTGAAAACTGCACAATATGCAGTCTGTCTGTGGAGTGTGTACAGTGTGCCACATTCATCACATTAAAATTTGCCACATCAAAACTGATTCACGTTCTTCATGAATTTGGTGTCCCCATTTTTCCCCAAATGGTGCACCATTGTTTTTTGTCCACTTAGTTCATGCTGAAGAATTGTGGCGCAGACATAATTGTGGCTCAAGTCAGTAATAAATGTGGTGCAAACTTCGACCAAGCACTAACCTTTAGGTGCACATTTCTCTGTCTCAGATACAGTGCTGCCGCTACACAAAACTGGGGAAGACACTTTATAAATATATGTGCTAGCAGTATGCACATTCTTTTCAGTGCAAAGGCAAAGTGCAAAGACAAAAAACTAGCAAAAACTCTTTAATACAGGCGGTCCCCTACTTAAGGACACCCGACTTACAGACAACCCATAGTTACAGACAGACCCCTCTGACCTCTGGTGAAGTCTCTGGATGTTTTACTATAGTCCCAGACTGCACTGATCAGCTGTAAAGTGTCTGTAATGAGGCTTTATTGATAATCCTTGGTCCCATTACAGCAAAAAAAAAGGTTAAACTCCAATTGTCACTGGGGTCAAAAAATTTTTTGTCTGGATCTACAATTATAAAATATACAGTTTCGAGTTACATACAAATTCGACTTAAGAACAAACCTCCGGACCCTATCTTGTACGTAACCCGGGGACTGCCTTGTAAATGTGAGCCACTTTTTTCTGTATAGTCCCAAAAATGGTACAATTGAAACATCAGCTTGTCGCAAAAAGAAATTATACCTTATACAGGTCCATACATCGGAGTATGAAAAAGCTATTGGCTTCAGAATAGGGCTTTAAAATAATAGTTATAAGGACTTATATAATAAATAAATCCTATGGTATTTTTAGAAATACTTTCTACTAATGATACTATTATAGATGTGTTTTAAAAATTTAAATATTGAATGCACAAAAGATTTTTCATTTTTTGAGTTCATAAAATGTGCATTAAGGATCATGTTTTATTCCTTCCTGTTTCCCTGTTTAATTTCAGCACAAAAACTTATCTGAAACATCAAAATGGGTGCAACCTTCAGCTTCAAAGAGGAAGAAGTCTCAGAGTTCCTTTTCCTTATCTGTTTTCTCTTTCAAGGGTGTTTGATCTACAGCAAGCACTAGTTTCCTTTTACAACACTTAATAATAGAAAAATACTTTCTGTATTCTTGTCACATGCTCTGAGGTTACACAGCCCAAACTCTTATCAGCAGAAGACTTGCAATGCATTATGGGAGCCATCTGACAATGCAACAGTCTTTTGAGAGATTTATTATGAAATGAAGCACTGACCAAGTAACCTTATTCGGCCTTGATATTTTTTTAAACATTCCATAAAAAATGGATTAAAAAGTAAGTGGTTACTCCCAAGAGGAATTCCTCGCATTGTTCATTTTTTGTTACATTGGAATATTTAAACCATTAAATACACTTAGTTGAATACATAAATCACAAAAAGACAGTTCATACAATATTATAAGAAATACAAAAAATATTTGAAAATATTGACAAACCTTTTAAGTTCAAAACTTTTTGTGTAGAGGAATATAATATTATTTTATAACACATCCAGCTGTGTATATTGCATATCATATAATCGGGTCAGGAAGTAAGAGTTCTCCTTACAGAGACCAGAGGGATACTGGGAAATATGCAAATACATTTCAGGAAGGGACAAGGGACAATGCCTACCTTGATCATAAGCATTCTTTTATTATTGTAATTTTTGTCTCCCTGTGAACCAGCAGATTAGTGCAAAATACAAAAAGAGATAGTCCCCTATCCCTTGCATTGTAGTACAATGTTATTGTTTTTTTAATCATGTGCTGGCACATGGTTCACTGGTGTATGATATTCCTCCCACCTCCTATGAGTGCAGGATATATCAGGAGTTTCTGACCTCCTTATGTATATGGGGGGCGGCTGTGCTCCTGGACATTTCTATGTTAGATCCTTCCTGGCATAGAATTGTGCTTTAACCTGTGCCCATTCAGGCCATTTTAGACATATTGGCTGCTACATCTATATATGAATTTGTTTATACCTTTTTATTAAAAAATTATTATATTGCTATATGTATTAAGCATTTTAGCATATATAATTTAGCCTAAATTCATCAGCTGTGGACACTATTGCTTGTAGAGGGTCTGTTTAGCCACCAAGCCTTCAGTAAACTTGGCTTTGTAGCTGTGTAAAAAGTATTGTGTCTGCCATGATACCTTTCACAAAATCAACCTTTTCCATAGAGATTATATGAGTTACTTAATAGCAAAAGGAAACCCTTGCCGCTAAATATTTTTGGGGGCATTTATTATTTTGGGCACAGGGTGGTGGTACTATAATTTTCAGTGGGATGTAAGTTTGTTGCACAGGGGATCATTGATTTGACGAACAAACACAATGGTTTCGAACTGTCTCCTCATTCATGAAGGTGTAACAGAACTCCCTAGACCAGCTTTTTTCGGCTCCAATTTTGCGCCATAAACTGTGCCAAGAACTGAGTCAGAAAATTAGAGGTTCCAGTAAAGTGTCTGATTCAAAAGCAATGCCACACTTTTGCGCCCAAAAAAGAACAAATTGTGAGAGTCTGAAAACACCAATAATATGGCTCCAACATTTCATAAATTAGGACACAAGAGACGCAGCAAGGGAAATTAAAATCCTGCTATTTTTTCCTTTAACAGTCAATCATAAATGACCCCCACTGTGCCTCAAATGCTGGACCTGGAAGCTAGAAGTTATTTAAAGCTTGTATCAGATTTGCTTGTCTGATGCTACATCTTCTACTGCTGATTGTGAAGTTCAGCCAGCAATAAGCTTAGTAGTTAGTGATGGTGTCGCTGCGATTTCTATGAGGAAATGAAAAAGCACAGCAACACTGAAGGGAATGGAGTTGCTGACCGATATAGCTGTACTTCCCTATTACAGGAATTTTTAAAATGGCATTTCAAGTTTGCTTAAAGTACGACTCTAGTATAATAACTTTTGCCTAACGCTGCACTAAACAAAATAACGAATTGCTTAATCTTCTATAATTAGTTATCTGTAGGTGTTTGGCAGCTAGCAGAGGTTTTAACTTCCCCCCCCCCCCCCAAGCTAATCTCCATTTGCCATGTTTTCTGGTTGCAATAGGAAATCGTATCATACAGCTAGAGATGACTGGAGGCTTGTTGAGGGGGGCTGTTGGGCCTGTAGTGATGTCACAAGCATGTGACTCATCACATGCTTCAGGTTGGCCAAACACAAAGAAGTTGTCCTGCATCATTTGAAAGTACTTAGTTTAATGCAAAGGATCTTCAGTGATGTCACAAGCATGTGACACAGCACCTGCTTCAGATAGGCCAAATACAAACTTGCTGTCCTATTTAGGCTTCATTGCAACTCGTCCTCCATAGGATCCCTATCAATTAGCTGGAAATCAATAGATAGGAGTCGAGATAAATCACTGCAGCTCACTCACTAAGTAATACTTGAGATCTACTTTAGGATCCATTATCTGTGCTGTGAACTATGAAACTATGAGGGCATCACTAAGAATCCCTTTGAACCTACATGTAGCTTTCATGACCATAATATTTCCTTAAAAATTACTATTTCTCCTGTTTATGAGATAAATAATTGATTTGGAAGAATATCTGGGTTCCAGGGAAGAATTGTGCGGATCACAACTTTGTATTTAAGCACAGGATGCTGATCAGTAAGCATGAAGCAAACACAGACCTAATCTGCATCTGCTGGAGATACAAGCTAAAAACCAACACTGCATTATCAGAGTCTTGTCAGCAGAACTATGTCACCCCTGAATACATTATAAATTATCTCCCATTTCGAGAACAGTTCTGTTTGATTCGGTTTAATTTACTAAATGGTAAATCAAACGTTTAATCGAATGCACTCAAGTTCTATGCAATATTTATTGTGGTAAGGGAGTGCCAAGATGCATCTTCATTGTAATGGCAATTATATCATTCTGTGGTGTCATGATGTTGCATCTTGGCTCCGAAATGTCACAGTATATATTACATTCGAGCTTGTATGGGGAGTGCTCATTTTCACACAAAGTATATTAAGGATATGGCTCAGCTGTTTTAACTTGCACTCAGAATTAATTTTCATAGTGATAGGCAAGTTTTTTTTTATTTAGGTAATAAATCTGTAATTCCGTCATCCCTTGATGAATTAAAGATCTAAGTTCTACAGGTTTCCGTATGAAAGAATGTTTACATGCTATCCTCCACAAATCCTGCATTTGAATGGACAAATGCAATTGTACCATTCCTCGACGACTGACTTTAATTATTTTCTATATAAGTGCGGCATCTGAAATTGCAAACTGTGTTCTCAGAATGTAATGCAATGCAATGTCAACTGAGCTTCAAAGACACAACATGCATGACCCATAGGAATTATGTTCTGCTGCATGAAACAAACCCGGTTGGATCATCACTTTAACTGTTTCCTATACCAACCATGCTTAAACAGACGTCAAAGAATATTAAAACACATCCACTTGCTCTCCTAAGAGGTTAAATAAAAGCACTACACAGACGAGATATATCTTTTGGCAGAAAAAACGAAAACGAAAAGTTTCTTAAAACTGCTACTTTTTTATTCTGAATTATCCCATTTATTTGCTCTACAGCAGCTTGAAACAAAGCAGGGTTAATATCGTTCACCATGTCCTAGAGATGAAAACTACCATTGGGACACCCAGGACAATTTTTATATAGGATTAGAAAACAAAAATCAATATTTAATTATCTCTAAGCTTTTTGTGTCACTGCATCTTTAGATCAGTAGCTGGGAGTGCAGTCTGCCACAGAGAAAGTAAGCCATTAAAGGTGCAGGCTCTTTTTACAAGCTTCTTTATTGGCTTGTAGTAAATAGAGTACATTATCACTTTTCACATACTGTATTGGTATTTATCTTTCCAATCTCTGCCTATATTTATGTGCTTTGTGTGACAAAGAGCTAGGTCAAATGAAAGTTCATTAAATGGCAAGTAGTTATCTTCTTTAAACTAAATAAAAATATATTATCCCGTGTATGTCCTTGTAGTCTACCGTAATTGATTAAATAAAAAAGTTCACCATATGAAAAGATGTTGAGGTAAAGTCAGACGTCTGAACAAAGTTTGGCCCACAAACATTTTTGTTTCATCGGCCATGGAATATTTAAGCTTTTCACTTAATGTTATATTCTGTATATTCAAAAATAAATTACTTAAAATAGCTAAACTATGTTGTCACTGGTAGATGGGCTCATTGTTTTACCAATCCTTTAAGATGTTGTCCAGTTTCAGCTCACTTTAAACTTTGATTGGTAAAATTGTTATGCTTCTACAAATTGTCCTGAATATACAATGCAAACAAAGGAAAAAAATGTTATTTATTGTAAATGAAAAATTATATAATTTTCCAAAATTGTTTCTGAATCAATTCCTTTCGGTTTTCTAGGTCTCTGCTCACTGTCATTCTATAAGAAGCTTTGTTTACTTCTTGTGGTTAGAAAACTGTCCATTGTCATGTGATGTCACACAGGTGCATGGTGCATTAGTATCATAGAGAGTAATCAGAGCCATGGGATCATGAGCATGTGCATCTGTGGGACATCAGGCAGTGCATCCTCCAGCTTTTAATATCTAATGCAATACCCGCAAATGGTGCTGGAAATGTCTGGATGTTGACCAAAAGAATTTTTATGAATGGGAAACCGTCAGCTTTGTCGGTGGGGGCAGGAGCTTGAAGACAAGGATGTGCTCCCAGCTTCACCGTACATATGATGGGGCTTGATGTAGGAAGCTTTATTTCTCCAAGCTCTAACAGAGTTGCCAATTAATTGCACCGCTGGCTTCAATCTCTGGATATGCGAAGAGTGCTTGACCTGACTATTGTTGTCTAAAAATTCCTTGTTTTTCACAGTGCATATAGTTCTTGTTGTGACTTTGGAGTGGACATGGGTAATTCTTTGAAGTGTGAATTTGTCTATATGTACTATTCAGGTTTTTATTTAGCTTGCTGACTTTTAGTGTTCCCTAGAGATGAGCGAACATGCTCGTCCGAGCTTGATGCTCGGTCGAGCATTAGGGTACTCGAAACTGCTCGTTGCTCGGACGAATACTTCGCCCGCTCGAGAAAATGGCAGCTCCCGCCGTTTTGCTTTTTGGCGGCCAGAAACAGAGCCAATCACAAGCCAGGAGACTCTGCACTCCACCCAGCATGACGTGGTACCCTTACACGTCGATAGCAGTGGTTGGCTGGCCAGATCAGGTGACCCTGGGATAGACTAGCCGCTGTGGAGGTTCTTTAAGGAAACACCGGATGACCGACGGACTGTGGTGTGCAACATTTGCCAAACCAGGCTCAGCAGGGGTTCCACCACTACTAGCTTAACTACCACCAGTATGCGCAGGCATATGAATGCTAAGCACCCCACTCAGTGGCAACAAGCCCGTTCACCTCCGGCCGTGCACACCACTGCTCCTTCCCCTGTGTCAGCTGCTAGTCAGCCCCCTGCCCAGGACCCTGGCACAAAAACCCCATCGTCGCCTCCACGATCCTCCACAGCATCCACCAGCGTTCAGCTCTCCATACCCCAGACGCTGGAGCGGAAACGCAAATATAGTGCAACCCACCCGCACGCCCAAGCCCTTAATGTGCACATCTCCAGATTGCTAAGCCTGGAGATGCTGCCCTATAGGCTAGTAGAGACCGAGGCCTTTCGCAGCCTCATGGCGGCGGCCGCCCCTCGGTATTCGGTCCCCAGCCGCCACTACTTTTCCCGATGTGCCGTCCCAGCCCTGCACCAGCACGTGTCAGACAACATAATCCGTGCCCTGACCAACGCCGTTTCTGACAAGGTCCACCTGACCACGGACACGTGGACTGGTTTGAAACATTTTTGGGACTGCCACATACAGGCACTCAATCTATTCCATTTTACTGGAGGGCCACCTACCTGCTCCTCTGGTTTGAAACATTTTTGGGACTGCCACATACAGGCACTCAATCTATTCCATTTTACTGGAGGGCCACCTACCTGCTCCTCTGGTTTGAAACATTTTTGGGACTGCCTGGCTGCAGAGCGCCAGCTCCATCACAAGATCCAACTAACATAGTTGCAGCACCTTTAATCTACTACTAGTTCACTGCCTCCATAATAATAATAATCTTTATTTATATAGCGTCATCATATTCTGCAGCGCTTTACAAATCATAGGAAACAAATACAAATGTAATGTAACAGAGCACAACATTTGTATGGAACAACAGGAGTGAGGTCCCTGCTCGCCAGAGCTTACGGTTTATGAAGATGATGGGGTAACACGAGGTAAAAGAATATTTAATGGTCAAGCCATTCTTCTTAGGGAATAGAAAAAAATATAATAAATGGAATTGCTGTCGCTTGAACCACTCAGCCGTCATCTTATATACCAGGTCCAGGGTGAATGGGACTGCAGAGAAGTCTGGTGCCTGTTGGTTGCTGGATAACAGATGGGAGGACGACACAGGACGGGTTAGTAGAAGAGTTAAAACTTCATGCAGTTAATGAGTGTTATAGGCTTGCCTAAAGAAATGGGTTTTAAGAGCACGTTTGAAACTTTGGAGGTTAGGTATTAGTCTGATAGTCCGGGGCAGAGCATTCCATAGAATTGGTGCAGCTCTAGAGAAGTCTTGGAGACGCGAGTGGGAGGTCCGCACTAGGGTAGAGGTTAATCTAAGATCACTGGCGGATCTAAGAGCACGGGTTGCAGCATTATACAGAGCTTTATGGATGAGGGTTATTATTATTTTAAACTGTATTCGAAAGGAGACTGGCAGCCAGTGCAGCGACTGGCATGAACTGTAAGCATACATGGTCCCCTTATCAAACGAGCTGTGTCAGGCAGAATTTTGGCGCAGAGCCTTGGTCCCCTTGAAAAATGCTCGAGTCTCCCATTGACTTCAATGGGGTTCGTTATTCGAGACGAGCACTCGAGCATCGGGAAAAGTTCGTCTCGAATAACGAGTACCCGAGCATTTTAGTGTTCGCTCATCTCTAGTGTTCCCCTTTTACCTTTTTGTTAACCTTCCTAAATGTAGGGAAAATTGTCCATTTGGGGGCTGTTATTTATAAAAGTTATGAAGTAGGCAGAGCAGTTTAGTATCAGGGCTCACTATCCCTTAGCCCTTCTGTCCTTACAAAAGAGGACTGGAGATGCAGTCAGAAGGACTGGGGTCATCCAAGACGATGGAGATTACATAGCTTCACGTTTCCTAAATTCTCTCCACCCCTCCATGGAGATTACATAGCTTCACGTTTCCTAAATTCTCTCCACCCCTCCTAACTTTCAACTAATCATTTCCATGTCATAAAGTCCACTTTCTCAACAGGGCAATTCTGAGACTTTTTAAACACTTATTGGGAGAAAAAAGAAATAGGGGAATCTAAAGCAATCAAATCTAAATTATTTGTAGCTGTAGATGTAAGTATTAAACATGTAAACAATAATTTATAGACAAATTCTAAATTCTGTTGCTTTATGCTTGTCCATGATATTTGAGTTCATATACTTTATGGGAATAAAAACAACATATACTAATATATAGCTTTTACATGAATATTACTTTAAGAGCACCATGGAAACATTTTGTGTTTTTGAGGGTGTAAAAGCAATTACTATGCTAAATGGTTTCACTATATACTATATAAGTATATAATGGTTTAGCCCATGTCTGGTTCATCTCATACTTTTTCATCAACTATTCAATTTCACAGTGACATCATCATCTATTTAGAAAATAGTTGACAAGGCTATGACATTCACAGGCTACTACAAGCATAAATAGTAAAAATTATAGGGTTAAGTAGTGCCATCTTGAAGTATATAGATATAAATAGGTCAATAGCAGTTTAATGTGGCAGGCATGACACTTTCCTATAATGATTTTTTCTCACTTTTTCCGTCAGACTCCTGACAGACCTTATAAAGGCATCCTGTAATTAGCCCTTAATTGAACATATACTCAGGTCTAAATCCCAGTTCTACCAGTGTGAAAAAGGTCTTCACCTTTTCTTGCAACATTTCTATCATATACAAGGGAAAGGTTACAGAATGCCATTCAAATGTAGTTAGAGAAGACATTTGAAGAGAACTTAATGTGTATACAGAAGTAAACAATAAAGCAATAAAGCAATAAAATCAATTAGGATTGTTCATATTTTATTTAATGAAAGTATTTTAAGTGTTATGTTTCAGGATTTTCACAGATCATATCACAATGCATGTGTAACAGGGACTCTGACTCAGGGAGGACATATGGGACAGTAAGCCAAACTAGCCTCCCCCTAATTGTCAGCTGCCTGCTTGTCTCAGCATATCCTAGGTGAAATGGGACAATGAAGACAAACCCTCCCTAGGTCACCGTGCAGACATAAAACAAGACTCACAAACAACCAACACAAAAGCGTAATCATGGGTTCGGAACACAAAGGAGATAGCAAACACGGCACAAAATCAGAGTCAAAAGGGATAGTCAAAAATACAAAGGCCAAGATCGTAAAACCATAAATATAAGAAGAATATCAAGTGAACTGCAACAGGAAGCTAAAATAAATGACTAGCACTAGACTAACTGTAAATGGATTCTGTTCCAGATGACTAGAGCAGAGGTCTGTCCATCACAGTTAGTTAACTGTTTCTGCACAAGAGCTAAGATTCAGTGGAACTTGGTGTGGTGCAATCGATCCTAATACAGCTAACAATATTAGTCACAGTTCACATGCAAAACAACACAGTCAACACCTCCTAAGCCGCATGCTGTGGACAGAAGAGGATGCTGGCATGGATGTTACAGCTTCTGAGTGTTGTTTCAAATAATATCAGCATAGAAAAGAAATAGGGATGATTTTCTTTTGCTGCCAGAACGGAAAAGAACAAACAAAACATGGTATTAATGAAAGTGTTCAGGGGAATGTTTTTTCTTTTATTTAAAGAGATATTCCAAACAGTCCAGCTCAAGCAGACAAGTAAATTCAATCAGTGCATATTAGTTAAACGTGTGTGTGTGGGGAATGGTGGGGGGAGTTATGCTTTTTAGAAAGCTCTCCACAGCTAGTCTTTCTAAACTTCAAGGGAGGACTACAGTCTTTTATATACAGAATTCAGAGTAACTAGTAGTCCACTCCGGGGAAAGTGAAATAGGCTGATGTTAAACTGTATTGCACTATGTTAAAAAGTAAAAAGGAACAGTGGTGGCTGATGTGGCAAATAGAGGAATCTCTGTGGGCACCCAGGCCATCAACCAAGTACTAAGCTTGCTAGACAGATTGAGTGAGTCAAGGAATCCTTCTGCAGTCCTGGGTAGCAAAAGATGTACTGTGTTTAACATATACTAATTGTTTTGGAGTAGCCATCAAAAGCTCTGAAATGGCAGGTCTGATCAAGGCATCTACAAACATGGTTCACTTACACCAGTTCTGTCAGGAGATATGGGCTCAAATTCCTATCAACTATTGTAAGAAGCTTGTCTGCGTCCACAAGTCACCGAGGTAAGTGAGGCAGGGGTTTGGTAGAAGGAGTGGAAAGGGGGCGGGGGCAGGGGTAGAAGTGCTGGAGCATGGCATACAGGCATCCCCCTATTGTGGCGCCATCTTACAGCATGGCTATAAATAATAGTTTATTCATCTCCACTTATCTAATGTTACATTTACTTTACAGATCATACATTTTTCAATAAAATACCCACACATTTTTATAAGGTCCGAAACATCCCTATTACTTCATTTTGTTCTATTACTTTAAAGACTGTAAATTGAGTAGTAGTAAATCTGTAAATATAGACAATGTTGGAAAGAATTAATTTTATTTATTTTTAATAGTACTGTGTATGTATATATGTATATTTATATACACACATACACACACATCTCTATGTGTGCTTTTCTATGCATGTGTGTGCGTGCACAGCGGTTGGTGCTGCCTTAAACTATAAATAAGCTCTCTGGATTTCACAGATGCATTGGTGTGTTTGAGGAAGGAAATTGAGCAGCATATGTCTGAATGGTTAATTGACTTAATTGCTGTTAGTAAGGCTATTAGCACACTTGATCCACCCCAATGACCACAATACTTTATTAATGGTGTTCATTTTATTTGGATGCCAAGCTCCAGTTACCATTACAGGGACATTTCCAATTGCTGATTAGCTCATAAATATATAATGATAGTTATGGGCTAAATAAAGCCAAGAAGCATTAATAATGAACTGCATTTCACTAACCACTTTTAAAGAGATGATGGAAAGTTTCTTTAAAAAGGGTCTGCTATTCTTGAAATGCAAATCATCTTTCACCCGTTTATTTTTTAATGATGTCTCATACACTTTCGTTTTTCCAGTACAGAGTTAAAAAGCAACCTACTGTGCAATGATCTCAAGAGCCATCTTATCTTGGATGTCACAATTGTTTCCAATGTGTTTTATTCTTGTGTGCGTATACAGTGGTTCTAAATCAATGCTTTTCTCATAATAGACTGACTGATTCCTATGTCCTTCAACAAAGCTCCTCTAATTTTCACAGCTGAAGTTTGGTGATTCTACCGCTTTTATATTCAGTCCATAAAAATAATAATTATAGTGAACTTTTATTATTACAGGAAAGATACAGTGGATTAAAATACTGATGAACAGTAATGAAGCACAGGATTGTATTATATCAGATGTAATTTACATCTACAAAGGTCCATAAACTTAAAAACTGTTTTTGCAGAAATGGGCTATTGTAAGCCTGTGAGCATGGTCCAATATACAGTATACAGGCGGTCCCCTACTTAAGGACACCCGACTTACAGACAACCCATAGTTACAGACAGACCCCTCTGACCCCTGGTGAAGCTTTCTGCATGCTTTACTATAGTCCCAGACTGCAATAATCATCTGTAATGAAGCTTTATTGATAATCCTTGGTCCCATTACAACAAAAAATGTTCAAACTCCAATTGTCTCTGGGGCCAACATTTTTTTTGTCTGGATCTACAATTATAAAATATACAGTTTCGACTTACATACAAATTCAACTTAAGAACAAACCTCCAGACCCTATCTTGTACTTAACCCGGGGACTGCCTGTACTCTAATTGCCAGGAGTTCCTGCATCCCTGATTAACCATTATGGTATACTGAAATCATAACTACAGTATGATGCTACTGTCCCACCAGGATGCAGGGACCACTAGCATTATAGATAGTTTAATACTTGGTCTCCAAAGTCGTATTTGGTCTGCAAAATTTGGTCACCACACGCATGTTCATATTAAGGTGCAGGAGTTAAATCTAGTCCTCAAACAGACAATATTTTACACACCAAACAGTCAAACCAAGCATCTCCAAGGTCGGCTTCAGACCACTGTGTGCAGCCTGTATGTTGATCTAACCCCTCGGACTGAACAAAGTGCACAGTACAGCAGTCTTTGCTTCATACAGAAATATGATGCATGGACTTCCTGTCTCCTGGCTGAACTGAATTCATTCAACAAGCAGACAGGGGGTCCTTGCATCAAATCTCTGTATAACGCAAGGACATCCTGTGAATGGTGCAATGTGTCCACCATACAGATTCATTTCCATGGACTGCACACAATGGTCTGCAGCAGGTTTATTAATTGAACAGGTGAACGACAGTTATCAGTTGAGACACAATTATTTAATAACTTTTACAAATCAATAACTGCACCTAAAGCAGCATCAAAACTAAAAACAAGTAATGACCAGGTGGTGATACACAAAAACCAAGGAATAGCTAATATTCAAAAGAAAAGTATATACAGGCAGTCCCCGAAAAAAGGGGATCTGACTTACAGACAACCCCTAGTTACAGACGGACCCCTCTCCCCACTGTGACCTCTGGTGAAGCTCTCTGGATGCTTTACTATAGTCCCACGCTATAATGATAAACTGCAAGGTGTCTGGAATAAAGTTTTATTGATATTCCTTGTTCCCATGACAGTACAAAATTTTGATAATCCAATTGTCACTGGGACAAAGACAAATTTTGTCTGGAGCTACAATTATAAAATATGCATGTTTCGACTTACATACAAATTCAACTTAACAACAAACCTAAAAAACCTATCTTGTACTTAACTGCCTGTAGTTTTTTTTTTATCTTTATGATTCATTAAATTTTTTTTGCATTTCTATGATACATTTAAGTCATTTAAGTTGCTTCCATAAAGACTATGGTTATCACAGTTTTTTGCATGCCTATAGTTGACAAAAACTGTACATTAATTCATCGTTCATGTGAATTAATGCTGTTTGGCTCTCCAAGAAACATAACTCACAGATGTCTTTGCCCATAACTTTGGTACATTCACCTGTAACTACAAGTAGCAGATACAATTCTTTTTTTTAACATCGTTTTTACCCCTTAGTGACAAGCTCATTGGCGCCTCATGACCAAGGCCTATTTTAGAAAACCAGCATGTGTCACTTTATCCGGTTATAACTTTAGAAGGCTTTAACTTACTCCAGTGTTTTGGGGTTTTTTTTCCATGACATTTTGTTCTTCAAGTTAGTTGGAAATTTTGGTTGAAATATTCAGAATTTATTTATGAAAAAAGTTAATTTGGTAGATATTTTGAAAAAAAATCGCTATTTTCAAACTTCAAAATGTTCTGTTTTTCAAACTGATAGTCTTATTACCCAAATGAGTTACCAATTAACATTTACCATATCTCAGCTTTGTGTTGGTGTCATTTTAGAAGTCTCTTTTTGTTTTATTACGACGACAGACAGATCACAAATCGGACAGCATTCTCTCAAATTTTCAAGAAAATTTTAGAATCAATTATTTTAGGGACCATTTAATTTCTATAGGGGTTTTAGAAGTTCTGTTAATAGAAATATCCCCCTATTCTATTAAAATCACCCCTCAAACTATTCAAAACACCATATTGGAAGCTTGTTAACCATTTAAATATTTTACAGAACATTTGATTTGGAATTCACTAATATAAATCATTAATATGTTAATTTACCCCTAAATTTACCCATATAAACTGAATAAAAGTAGGAAATGCATCTATGAATATATTGTGCAGTTTGTTATGGATGTAACCCACTGGATGTAACCCACTGTCAGGGCACATGGCGAAGCGCGGAAGGGAAGCAGCACTATTGAGCTTTTGTAGGGCAGCCATGATGTGTTTGTAGAGCCTCTGGGGCCCCGTTCACATTTGGCATTTTGTTTGTGTTTTGAAACACAATGCAAAGGCTCAACCTGCGATTGCACGTTGTGTAAAACTGCATCGTTCTTTTCATTTAGTTAACGTGTTGGAGATTCAATGTTAGCAAAATATTCAATCACGAGTGGAGCCTTTGAATTGCCTTTCCAAATGCAACCAAAATGCCACATGTGAACGTGGCCTCAGGTACCAGAAACATTTATCCTAGAGAATTTGTAAACTTTTAATCGTGCTACCGGGGGCACAGATTCCCATTTGGAGAATCTGAAGACATCTTCCCTGCTCCCGGAAGAGAAAGGAGGGGGAGGTCATATGTCACAGTGTTCTCTGTATAGCTGAGATGAATAGCAGTGTTGCTCCATGGATGCAGAAATCTCCTACACAGAATATCGAGGTACAAGATCTCCCCTATTCCTTATCAGTCTCTGCATCCCAGTCTGTGATTCTGTATAACATTCAAATATTCCTCTGCAACCCTTCCATTCTGCACATTGCAGAGAAGCTATTAACCGTAAGTGCTCACAAAGCACAGACCATACACTTAATATAACTGTTTCACTGCTGGTTTCTACTAATTATTACACTCTGCATGGTCCTCCTTGTGTTGAAAGCTGCCAGGCTAGTCAATATATACATACTCCACTACAGTTCCAACAAAACAACAAATGTCAAACTGGCCCTGCCGTTGCTGGAGTGGAAAAAACAGACTTTTACTTCTGGAGCACCACAAGTCCCAGGAAACGATTAGCTAGTCAAACGGTGGTGCAAACAAGACATGTATATAAATCTTTTCAGAAGAAAAAGAAAACTTGTGCATTCACCACAAACTGTGAATATCATTTTATTCAAGCCATACAGGGAGCAAAATTATGCCAGACACCAGTGAACAACCGTTAACACAAACAGATTTTTCACTCTGCCTTGCTTCTTTCGGGTTCCTACAGGTCCACTTAGCAGTGTTAAGGGATTTTACTTGTCCGGTATGTAGGGCCGATTAAGCTTGGTGGGGGCCCTGGCCAAATATGGTGGAGGCCCCCATGATATAGTACAGACAGGGAACAACAATCGCTATATACCGACCCCTCAGCAAATCACTATAGACAAGCCCTCGTAATCACTATATACAGCTCCCCCAGCAATCACTGTATACGCCCCCAGAATCACTGTATACAGCTCCCCCAGCATCACTGTATTAGTCAGCCCCCCCAGCAATTACTGTTACAGCTCCCCCTGCAATCACTATAATACAGCTCCCCCAGCAATCAACGATAACACAGCTCCCCCAGCAATCACTGTATACATTCTACCCAGCAAATCATGTATACAGCTCCCCCAGCAATCACATATCACTCCCCCAGCCTCACTGTATACAAGCTCCCCAGCAATCACTGTATACTGCCCCCAGCAATCACTGTATACAGCTCCCCCAACACTCCCGTAATACAGCTCCCCAACAATCACTGTATCAAGCTCCCCCCAGCAACCACTGTACAGCTCCCCCAGCACTCACGGTATACAGCTCCCCCAGCAATCACTATTACAGCTCCCCCACAATCAACCATATAAGCTCCCCCAGCAATCACACTGTATACAGCTACAGCCCCCAGCAATCACTGTATACAGCTCCCCAGCATCACTGTATCCTGGCTGGCTATATACTTTAAGGGGCTGGCAGGCTATATACTTAAAGGGGCAGGCAGGCTATACATTACAGTGAGTTGGCAGGCTATATACTACAGGGGGTGGGAGGCTATATACTACAGGGGGCTGGCAGGCTATATACTGCAGGGGCTGGCAGGCTGTATACTACAGGGGCTGGCTTGCTATATACTGCAGAGGGCTGGCTTGCTATTTACTGGGAGGCTGTGACAAATGCATTTCCCACCCTCGGCTTATACTTGAGTCAATAGGTTTTCCCAATTTTTGGTGATAAAACTAAGAACCTCGGCTTATACTCCAGTATATACGGTACTTTTGTCGTTTTGTAAAACACTGTTCTAGAGGCCTGGTGTACTTCTTACAAAAATATTTTAATTTGTAATGTTGAAGCCAGCTTAGAGAGATTGGGGGTCATTTACTAAGGGGCCGATTCGCGTTTTCCCGACGTGTTACCCGAATATTTCCGATTTGCGCCGATTGTACCTGAATTGCCCCGGGATTTTGGCGCACGCGATCGGATTGTGGCGCATCGGCGACGGCATGCGCGCGACAGAAATCGGGGGGCGTGGCCGAACGAAAACCCGACGTATTCGGAAAAAACGCCGTATTTAAGAACGGAAAATGTGTCGCTCAGGAAGCGCTTACCTTCACTCAGACGGCCTCGGTGAATTCCGGCGCGTTAAAATGCTTATCAGCGCAGCAGCGCCACCTACTGGACGGCGGAGGAACTACCTTATTAAATCCCGGCCGGACCCGAATCCAGTGCAGAGAACGCGCCGCTGGATCGCGAACGGACCGGGTAAGTAAATCTGCCCCATTGTGTTTCATGCGCTAAATCCATACACAGATGCATATCTTTAATACTTTGAATTTGGAGGGTGGGGGCATTGTATGTACGGTAAGTACATAGAAACTGGCATCTATACAGAAATATAGTAATTATAACACAAGACCACATACTGTACTACTTTAATACTGAATATATAGGAATGTAACTATTATAATGCTGCATTCTATGTACAAGTATATACCGGTAATACTCCCTTTATAAGATTAGAACTACTACAATGCTATCCAATATAACTAACTGTATAGAAGTATAGTAATTTACAAAACATATTAAATAAATTACTTTGTTCTATTGATGATATAACATAATTAAAAATGTTTCTAAATGAACAAATTATGTTTTTTTAAAAACCAAAAAAAAAAAACTGGTAGAGAATGGGATTGAAGGGCTATATATATATTCTTCCACTTTATCTACATAAAGGCTCTGCTTATGGTAATGGATGTGTGGTGAAAAGCGATTCATTTTTTCTGCCGCGTTTCTCATTAACAAAAGTAGATTTCTATCTTAATGACAGAACAATCCAATACTTGGAAGACTGCAGCCTGAGACAAGTCAAGTGCCGGTCTCACTCTGGGAATGACGGTGCTTGGGTTTTGATTACTGCAGTGCTAAGGAAATTTGATAGGTTTGTGTAAGAAAGTAGGGCAGTGCATTAGGAGCTGAGAGTAGGGAGCTTGGTGCTTTCTTGCAGGTAACATAAGCAGAGGAAATTCATTAATAATGCACCTACACACATAGGATGAACCGAGTGCAGAAAAGGAGCTTCAGCTACTGCAGCACTCTGGAAGTAGTAGAGACTATCAATGAAAATGGCCAGCATTTCTAGATTAGGGGGACTTGGTATTGTTCACAACAAATTTATTGACACTTGCCTTCTTTTATTCATGTGAACTCATGACTCTAAATGCTCTAAAAATAGAGCATTTCACAGATTTAACTACAACCTGTCTCTATCAATCCTGGTGTACACAATTTTGGTTTTGGTTGCCCCTGGACCAGACCCGAATCTTCTGAGTTTAGGGTCAGGATGGCATACTGATGCTGCACTGAGCTGCTCTCTGCACCATAGCCCCCACCAGGGCCAGATAAAGCTTGGTGGGGGCCCCTGGGCGCAAAATATGGTGGAGGCCCCCATTGAATATAGTACAGACAGGGAACAACAATCGCTATATACCACCCCCCAGCAATCACTATATACAGCCCTCAGTAATCACTATATACAGCCCCCCCAGCAATCACTGTATACAGCCCCCCCTCCCCCAGCAATCACTGTATACAGCTCCCACAGCAATTAATGTATTACAGCTCCCCCCAACAATAACGTATACAGCTCCCCAACAATACTGTATACAGCCTCCACCAACAATCCACTATATAAGCTCCCCCAAAACAAAAAAAATCACTGTATTAACGGACCACAGCAATAACGGGTATACAGATCCCCACAAGCAATCACTCTATACACGCTCCCCCAGCAACACTATATACAGCTTCCCACCCCAGCAATCACTGTTACAGCTCCCCCAGCCAAGCAATCACTGACGATACAGCTCCCCCCAGCAAGAACTATATACAGCCCCCCAGCATCGTTGATAAAGGCTCCCCCGGACAAATCACATATACAGCTCGCCCCAACAACCACTGTATACAGCTCCCCCAAAAATCATGTATACAGATCCCCCAAAAAATCACTGATAACAGCTACCTCCCAAACAATCACTGTATTACAGCTCCCCCCAGAGCAAGCACTTATACAGCTCCCCACCCAGCAAATCACTATATACAAGCTCCCCCAGCACTCACTGTATACAGCTCCCACCAGCAATCACTGATATACAGCTCTTCCCAGCAATCACTATATACAAGCTGGCCACCAGCAATCACTGATCATACAGCTCGCCCAGCAACAATGGAGACAGCTACCCGACAATCACTATATACCAGATCCCCCCAGCAATCACGAATACAGCTTCCCCCAGCAATCACGTCTACAGTACCCCAACAACCACGGTATACAGCTCCCCCCAGCAATAACAGGATACCAGCTCCCCAGCAATCACTGATACAGCCCTCAGTTAAAGAATCACTGTAAGCACCCCCAGCAATCAATGCTGTATACAACCCCGATGCCAGCAATCACTGTATACAGCTCCCCCCAAAAACCACTGTATACAGCTTCCACCAGCAATCACTATATACAGCTCCCCCAGCATCACGGGAGTTACGCTCCCCAAGCAATCACTGTATACAGCAATCCAGTAATTCACTATATACAGCCCCCCAGCAATCACTGTATACAAACCCCCCCCAGCAATCCTGTATACAGCTCCCCCAGCAACACTATATACAGTTCCCCCAGCAAATCATATATACCAGGCTCCCCTCAGCAATCCGGTGACAGCTTCCCCAGAATCACTATAATACACTCCCCCAGCAATCATGTATACAAGCTCCCCCAAGCATCACTGTTACGGCCCCAGCACGTCACTGTATTAACAACCTGTCCCCCCCAACAATCACTGTATAAAAGCCCCAACAATCAATAGGATAACAGCTCGCCCAGACAATACTCACTGATACAGCTCCCCCAGCAATCACGTATACAGCCCCCCAGCAATCACTATGATACAGCTCCCCCCAAGCAAATCACTATATACAGCTCCCCAGCACATCACTTTATACAGCTCCCCCCAGCAATCAACTGTATACAGATCCCCCAGCAATCACTGTATACAGCTCCCACCAGCAATCACAGTATAACAGCTCCCCCAGAATCACTGTATACAGGATCCCCCAACAACACGTATTACCGCTCCCACCAAGAAATCACGGTATACTGCCCACAGCAATCACTATTACAGCTCCCTGCAACCACTGTATACAGCTCCCCCAGAGCAATCACTGTATTAGCTCTCCAAGTAATCACGTAACAGCTCTCCAAGCAATCACTATATACAAGCTCCCCAGCAATCGCTATATACAGCTCCCCAGCAATCACTTTCTACAGCTCCTATAATAACTCTATGACAACCCTATAATAATACATACAGCCCCCCATAATAATGATATACACCCTTAAAATAACTAAGAGAGTCCTTATAATAAATACAGACACCCTCTATAACTATAGGAGACCCTCTATAAATATATACAGTCCCCTTATAATAATTAAATAAACTATATGACAGGCCCCTCTGTATAAATAGCTACACTCCCCATATTAAATATATGCCGTCCCCTATAGAAACTATATACACACTCTCTAATAACTATGTACAGTCCAGCCTATAAGAAACTATATACAATCCACCCTTCTAACAAAACTAATACACCTCCCTCAATAATAACTATATGCAGATTGCTATTATTGCTATATACACCCAACACCACATAATAAATATATATAAACCCCAGATATAAACCCCAAAATAATAACTTATATACAGAGATTCCTATTATTTGCTATATACCCCTCATAATAAATATATACAATCCCCAATAAGAAACTATATACAAGGTTTCCTATTAATTACTATATACCCCCACCAAACAGAACCATTGTTTCACGCTGCCTGTGCTTCTTCGGGTTCCTACAGTCCACTATGCAGTGTTAAGAGGATTTACTTGTCCGGTATGTAGGGCCGGATTAAGCTTGGTGGGGGCCCCTGGGCGCAAAATATGGTGGAGGCCCCCATTGAATATAGTACAGACAGGGAACAACAATCGCTATATACCGACCCCTCAGCAAATCACTATAGACAAGCCCTCGTAATCACTATATACAGCTCCCCCAGCAATCACTGTATACGCCCCCAGAATCACTGTATACAGCTCCCCCAGCATCACTGTATTAGTCAGCCCCCCCAGCAATTACTGTTACAGCTCCCCCTGCAATCACTATAATACAGCTCCCCCAGCAATCAACGATAACACAGCTCCCCCAGCAATCACTGTATACATTCTACCCAGCAAATCATGTATACAGCTCCCCCAGCAATCACATATCACTCCCCCAGCCTCACTGTATACAAGCTCCCCAGCAATCACTGTATACTGCCCCCAGCAATCACTGTATACAGCTCCCCCAACACTCCCGTAATACAGCTCCCCAACAATCACTGTATCAAGCTCCCCCCAGCAACCACTGTACAGCTCCCCCAGCACTCACGGTATACAGCTCCCCCAGCAATCACTATTACAGCTCCCCCACAATCAACCATATAAGCTCCCCCAGCAATCACACTGTATACAGCTACAGCCCCCAGCAATCACTGTATACAGCTCCCCAGCATCACTGTATCCTGATATGTTGCGCCCAGGGGCTCCCCACCAAGCTTTATCTTATCTGGCCCCTGTGGCTATGGTGCAAGAGACAGCTCAGTGCAGCATCGTATGTGCCATCCTGACCCTAAACTCAGAGATGCGGGTCTGGTCCAGGGGTCAACCAAACCAAAATTGGGTACACCAGGATTGCTAGAGAACATGTTGTGTTCAATCTGTGAAATGCTCTATTTTTCTAGAGCATTTTAGAGTCAGAGGTTCACATGATAAAAGAAGCAAGTGTCAATAATTTGTTGTAACAATACCAAGTCCCCCTAATCTAGAAAGGCTGGCCATTTTCATTGATAGTCCTCTACGTACTTCAAGTGTCTGGCAGAGCTGAAAGCTTCCTTTTTCCTGCACTCGGTTTCAATCCTATGTGTGTAAGGTGCATTATTAATGAATTTCCTCTCTTTGTTACCTGCAATAAAGCAACCAAGCTCCCTACGCTAGCTTCCTAATGCACTGCCCTACGTTCTTACACACCTATTGCAATTTCCTATTCCTTAGCACCTTCAGTAGCAAACCCAAGCACCGTCATTCCCAAGGAACCGGCACTATGAACTTGGCTCAGGCCCAGTCCTTCCAAGTATTTTGGATTGTTCTGGATCATCAATATAGAAAATCTACTTTTGTTATGAAAACGCGGCAGAAAAATAATCGCTTTTCACCACACAATTCCATTACATAAGCCAGGAGCCTTTATGTAGATAAAGTGTACTAATAGTATATATAGCCCTCAATCCCCATTCTCTACTCTACCCATTTTTTTTTTTTGGTTGTTTAAAAAAACATAATTGTTAATTTAGAAACATTGTTAATTTATGTGTATATCATCAATAAACATGTTTTGGTAAATTACTATACTTATATACAGTTAGTTATTGGATAGCATTGTCTTAGGTCTAAAAATCTTATAAAGGGATATTACCGTATTACTTGTAACATAGAATGCAGCATTATAATAGTTTACATTCCTATTATTCAGTCTTAAGTAGTACAGTATGTTTGTCTTGTGATAATTACTATATTTTCTGTATAGATGGCCAGTTTCTATGTACTTTTACCGTAACATACAATGCCCCCACACCTCCAATCAAAGTATTAAAGATTTCATTCTGTGTAATGGATTACTCATAAACACAATGGGGCTATTTTACTTACCCCGGTCCGTTCGCGATCCACGGCGCGTTCTCGGCACTGGATGCGGGTCGGCCGATATAAATTAAGTAGTTTCCTCCGCCGTCCCGTAGGTGGCCGCTGCTGCCCGCTATAATCATTTAACCGCGGCCGGAATTCACCGAGGCCGTCTGAGTGAAGTAAGCCGCTTCCCTATCGGCCGATTTCCGTTCTTAAAATACGGCGTTTTTTTTTTTCCGATACGTCGGGTTTTTCGTTCGCCCACGCCCCCGATCTGTCGCGCGCATGCCGCGCCGATGGCGCACAATCCCGATCGCGTCGCCAAAATCCCGGGGCCATTCAGTACAATCGGCGCAAATACGTAAATATTCGGGTACACGTCGGGAAAACTCGAATCGGCCTCCTTAGTAATGACCCCCAATCTCTCTAAGCTGCTTCAACATTACAAATTAAAAATCGTTTTGTTAGAAGTACACCAGGACGCCGCTAAACAGGTTTTACACAACGGACAAAGTACCGATATACTGGAGTATAAGCCTTTCGCGTATAAGCCGAGGTTCTTAGTTTTTATCACCAAAATGGGAAAACCTATTGACTCAGATAAGCCGAGGGTGGGAAATGCATTTTGTCACACAGCCTCCCAAGTATATAGCAAGCCATCCCTCTGCAGTATATTAGGCAAGGCCAGCCCCTTAGTATACAGCCCCTGCCAGCCCCCTGCAGTATATAGCCTGCCAGCCCCTGTAATATATAGCCTCCCCCCCCCCCTTTAGTATTAGCCTGCCACCTCACTGTAATGTATAGACCGCCTGCCCCTTTAAGTATATAGCCTGCCAGCCCCTTAAGTTTACAAAAAACAAGAAAAAAAAAAAAAATATAGCCAGGCTCGGCTAACATCACGTTTGTGCAACCAGCCGGGCTTTGCGCACAAAGCATTGGCGACCTGAAGCCGGCATGAAGCCAGAAGAGGTGCGCCCACGGGGCATCGCAGATCTGCGGCATGAAGAGGAGTTCCCTGATGTTGAAAAGTGAGTATCAGTTTTATTTTTTTTGTATACCAAGTATAAACCGGAGTGGGGAATTTTCAGCACAAAAATTGTTTGAAAAAACTCCGCTTATACTCGGTAATATACAATTATAGCTCGACATATTATATATGTGCAAAAAAAGGAGGATCATATTTAGAGACATTAATGCTGTAGCACAGAGAAGGATTATACTACATTTTCTGAGGTCATATCACATCAGTAGGAAGTGTGAGACCTTTGCTTTAAATGCTCCTGCACTCTGCAGCCAACGGCCATCATTAGTCTCTCACACACATGCTCTGGTGGGTTTTGGTCCCTCTTCTTCAGTCTCTCTTCAGGGATTTTCCATGAGGTTTTTCTATTGATTTAAGATCAAACCCAAAAGCATTTGGGCACCATTTGTAAGGGACCTGGCGCCGTTTTCTCTGTCAGACTGTGCATGTTCTTTCCATGCAACTGCTTGACAGTATTTAAGAAGTGCCTGCACACATTTGTGTCACACGCGAACCCTTTTGGGCTCACTGCACTAGCATCATGGTGACACATATTCTGCACTGAAGGAGCATTCCTTTGCTCAGCGTATCCGAATCTTGCGGCAGATTAGCATCAAGTCTGACAGAATTGTGTCACATGCCTTATGTTAAAGGTGCAACCAAAAAAAAATTGGTTCACTCTGTGGAGCGTGCAGAGGTGTCCAGAACTCATGAAGAACATTGACTAGATATCCTGATCTGGCAAACTCTTCACGACACACAGGCCAACTGCACAAGCACCTTAGTTCTGCATGAAATGTTCTCCATTTATTTTCTGAAGATGAAATATGAATCCAAAACCTCTATAAAAGCTTCTAATGGTGGCGGTCATGTGTGCATTTACATTGCATTTTGAACACAATACAACAGGTTAGGAGAGGGCAATTTACCTATTTACATTGCTGTTCACATTTGTTTTACAAATCATGGACAGACATTGATAAATGTCCAGAAGCAGTCATGGGCACACGCCCACAAAGGATTATTGCATTCGGTTCAGAGATGGGCTGTATCATGGCTTAGCTACCGGGGAACGGGTTCTGTGGCGCCCATTGTCTTTCTGGGACACGGGCCGGGACGATGGGTAGGGTGGAGGGTAGAGAAATACTCCTAATACTAACTACTGCGTTACCCGCACCTGCCACTCTGTGGGCGCCACCCAGCCGTCTCTGTTCCAAACCCTGGTCATAAGAAGACTCATAGTTAGGACCCCGGCCTGGCGCCCTGGAGCAATGACATCAAAAGATCTTTGGCCACCTGCATGAGCGAGACAGTGAGTATTCATTTGTTTTTAAAATTATCTTTTGGCTGTACTACTACAGTATAACTGCCTGGGGCATGTATCGGGCTAATACATACTGCTTTGACATTTGTGGTGGCACTATACACTGGCCTAGGAATTGTTTGGGCCGTAAATTACTGCTGGGTGCCTTTTTAGGGCTACTGTATAACTGCTGGGGTATCGTGGGGGCTACTATCATATTGCTGATTGCTGGGGCATGTGTGGTGGCTTATAATTGCTGTCTGGGCCGTGGCACTTTTGGAGCTTTCACTATACGACTTGGCCTGTGTGGGGATACATATACTACTGGGCATTGGGGGCTTTCTACATACTCTGGTAATGTGTGGAAGCTATGTATACTGTTGATGCTTTAGGTGGGGGCAACTAGATAGTGCTCGGGCTGGTTTGTACTTCTACTAAATATGTCCTCTCGTCACCAGTGCAGTATGTGGCTTCAATGCGGCGGCTGCAAACTGTGCTCTCCTTTCGTGAGGAATGGCTTCTGTGCCTTGGCTGCCTGCGTCCCCCTCCCCCTAGAGTGCGTTCCACACGCTCGTCTTATTTAAGGGCCAGAGCTCCCGCTTATTGTGCCGGGCTATAGCTGCCCTGATAAAAGCCTGCTATTACTTTGACCTCTGCAATATCCTTTTGCCCTATTTCCCCTGAGAGTAAGCGTGTTATGTGACTTTTGGTGATTTTCCTGTGTGAACCCTCTGCTTCTTTCCTTGATCTCACCTGTGGTGTCCCACCACCGCGCAAGTTCCAACCCTTTGTGGTGGGCTCTGGTGAATACCAGGTGCACTTAATCTTCCATCCCGTGTCCCCGACTTCGTCATAGCTCTCGGCCACTTTAGTGGGTCCACCCCCACCGATACTGACATGGGATGTGTGGGCTAACTATTTAACTGAATGGGGCAATTGTGGGGGCTATTATATAATGCTGGGGCATTGTGGGGGCTAGTCTTTACGCTGGTTTATGTATGGGGAACTCCTATACTACGTCTATGGCTGTTTGGGGCTAACCTTTATACTGCGGGACATATGCGTGGGCCGCTCCTTTATATTGCCACTAAGTTGCAATAGTGACCTTTAGTAAAAAGAATCCCAAACCAGCGCTCTATGTGCTGCTTGCAGGCGCAGACCAGGGCTTATCATGGATAGAACGCTGTGTTCGCCAGGGCTCTGAGTTAGAATAAGTAATGGGCACGGACATCTATGATGCTGTCAACAGGAAATAAACACACAGCATTCTCTACTTCAGCCAAGGATCTGCTGATTGCTTACAGCACTCAACTAGTATATTCCTTTGCAGTTCAAAACATTTGGTTGGGGCCCACTGACATGGTGTGCCCCCCACCCCCCCATGTGAAACCCTAACTCACCCGGGAGTTGTTCAAAGCATAATATACAAAATGGTGTGAACGAAAAGCTTTGATAGTAAAAGGTTCCAAGAAAATGGATAACTGCAGCCTTGTTAAGAATTTAAAAAGGATTGTTTAAGAAAAAGGGCATTCAAAAATTATGGGGGAGATTCACAGCCAGTGTGACTGCCTGCAGAGTCAATGCTTCAAGACCACCAACACACAGACGTACAGACATGGGCTACAATGTCACATTCCTAGTAGGCGGGGCCAATCCTGAACAAGAACTGGATGTTCTCAGTATCCAAGAGTGTTTTTTTCATATGAAAGTAATTTGCACTTCATTTGAAAATAAAGATCCTAGATCCTGGATGAAGAGTTTAGAGGCACAATCAAAAGCTTGCTTGAGTCTATGGAAGCTTGCACAAATCACTGATGGCTTTACCTGAGGCCGGAGAAGCACCGTGTGGGCGGAAACTGCCGTTGCCGCTCATTGACTTTTTTGCTTTCATTCACCACCTCCTCCCTTGTCATGTCCTGATTTTGATATGTTATTTGTCTTCATTGGGAATAAAGAATAGTCACTGAATATTTTGAAGATTGGTGATGCCTTCCTTCTTTCTTATCTGTCCTCTCTGAATAATTTAAGGACTATAGCACCGTCCTGATTCTAATTTAGGTCCACGCACCCTTGGGTTCTTTCTGTTTCGGGCGCACCTAGGAACTGAGGGGAGTTTCGCCATTGTTTGCGCACTAGGTGGTCCATTGGAATCCCTTGGAATTGTAAGCGTTTAAAATATTGGATATATGTGCATAATTTAAGAAGACTTTGCAACACAGCTTAGCTGCAGCCTATGGGGGAATTTATCACATGCTGTGCTCCTCTGTCCCGTTGATCAAGCTGGATATATATGTCAAGAGTCTCACACCCTCCGGTATATTCATCGACTGGGCAATTCTACAACCTGTATTATAGTTGCACCTCTATATCCCGATCACCAGGGGACGGCCCCCTCACCCCAATTACCATGGAGAATGGTGTTAAAGGGAAATACTTGTGCATTCCTGATTGTGCGCCAAGATTGCAAGCTACATCAGGCTTGTACGCCAGAAAACTGTTAGACAAACTTGTAAGTCCCAAATCCCTGTTATGGGTAAAGCTACATGCTGTCTCAATTCCTACAGCGCTCCTTTTTTTGATAATTTTAGTTTTTTGTCAACGTCATGCACGAATACCTGTCGGTTCTGCATTTATAAGGGTTTTAAGGTACGTATGCATCAGCACTTTCCCGACTTGATCAACAAAGTGGCATGCTTTAATGCCAACAACGTCAGTTCACCATAAACATTCTAACAGAATTTTGTGCCCCGTTTTTCTGGGTAAAATAAGGCACTATAGCAGAGGCAGAGTTTTCGATAGATAGAAGTCTTAAACTACTACAGATGAATCTGTAACCGCCTAGCTGTCAGTCTACTTTACAACCTTTTTCATAATCTGACCCATACTGCAATGTCCACTTTCCCTAGGTCCACGTTTGTTATTAATGTTCTCAGCACTTAATCATATGAGTATTTAACAATAACCGTTTTTAACTTTTGGCCTATTAATTTTAGTGAATATGATATACGCAGGGGGATCAGACTTCGGACTTTTCCCCCTTTATCATGGCCCATAGAACCTTACCTGATATACGCAGTAGAAAGCCTAGTGTTTTCACAAAATTTTGCTCATAAACCCTAACTCGCTTATACTCGAGTCCAACTACAACTAAAGTCAAAACAAAACTCAACTTCTGACATCATCTTGACATCATGGTCCTCTTCTGTCTGAGCCGTCTGAGACGAGAGGACCTATGGGGGCTTCGGAAAGAGAGTACAGTGTATTTTTTTTTTCCTACTACAGGGCTGGCAGGCTGTATTCTAAGGTGCTGTCCAGACTTATACGGAGGCTTAACCATGCATTTCCCACCCTCAGCTTATACTCGAGTCATAGGTTTTCCCAGTTTTTTGTTTGAATTAGTGGTTTCGGCTTATACGCGGTCCGGCTATACTCGAGTATATACCGGAAGCTATGATACCCACACGTACTAAATACACGCCCTAATTGTGGCCCTACACTGTAATATGCCCCCTCTCCACTATATAATGTCCTCCTTAGTCTCCTTGATTGGACACACAACTAATTATACCTCCCTTCCTCTCCCCTCCCCCGCCTTATAATTCACATTGTCTGTATTTGGTCGGCTCCGAGTTAACATGAGGCCATTTCTTTTCCAGCTCCCCTCAACAATGCCCTCTATTCTCAGCCCTTCCTTTTCTTAGCCACTACCACTTATAAAGGCTTATTGTTATTTCTCCCCCTTCCCTATAGAACCCCTAATTATGTAGCCCCATCATTCTCACGTGTCCATTTCTTATATTATTCCCACATCTTTCCCTTTTGTTGTATAATTTAAATACCACTTTTCCTTTGTTCTTTTCTTTCTCTCTCCTCCGTTGTTTTACTATCTGCGATGACACTAGCACTGTCCGTCCTGCTGGCCTTTGCACAAACAGCAGTGCACAGCGCATTGATGGGGCTCATCATTGCATCAATGACTGTGTAAGTTATGAAGTTGTTCTAGAAACTATTTGCTAAGCTGAATGGCTACTAGTATCCTGTTAACTATCATCTACAAAAAAGGATTGAGTAAATGATACGTGTAAAAAACAATTCTTTATTATGAATTTAATAATCATGGAGATTATTAAAGGTATCCTCTTGTATTGCTTCCAATTCTGACATAGCTGTGATGCATAAAGTATTCCGAAAACAAGGCATCATCTTAAAAGGAACCCGGAAACCAACAAACAAGTTGTGTTTATATGTAAACCAGTTAAATGTGTAAATGGCACTTGGTCACAATGTGGGGACAATGCTTTTCCGTCGTAAAGACTTCCACTGGACTTTATATGAGCCAGCCATCTTACATAAAGGCTTTTTTACAAGCAATGGGCTGGGCACCTCAGGGAGGAGTGGAGCTTCTCGGAGGGACAGTGCTTGTTGCTTGGTGGCAGGACCTACGATGCATTTGTACCTCTTGAGCTCTCTGTGCAGATTTGGTAACTTTCCCAGCACCGGCCACTCTTCTGCTCCACTTCTTAATAACCCCCACAGCCCCGTCTCTGCCTCATGTCCCTACAGCAAAACCCCTGTAAACAGAAGGTGGTAGAGGAGGAAAGTGTGCAGTATTACCATAGCCAGGGAAATGCCAGAAGCAGGGGCATAGACCCAACTCCATACTTTGATATTTCTTTTTCAGTAACAAGTGTGCATTACGGTTGATGCATGGTTCAATATGACATGTTTTTTTAACTTTTGGAGACCAAAATTGCCTAATATTCTGAGCCATACATTTAATGCGTGAGCTCTGCTCGTGAGAGGGCATGTTTTTTTTATTTTTTCATTGGTAAGTGTACATTTAAATTAAGGAAACTGACAGTTTTCTGATCACTACTGAATCACTTCCTTTTAGACACGCAATGATTCCATTCCACCTTTATGTTGTTAAAGGTTGTCCGAGTTTCGAACAAAACTCAGAGGCCGTGAGCCGTTGCTTAAAAAACTAAAGCCTACTTACTTCCGTGCCCTCCGATATTCAGCTTCCGGACGCTCGGGCCTGCACGCCTATCCGTCCCATTCACACATTGATACCGGGTCCGGCCGAAGCTGAGTCCATCGCCGACCGGCTGCCTATGTTTGTTTACTTGCACCCTGACCGAGCGACACAGTGCTGGATACCGGGGCAATGGAAGATAAGTAGGAACCTTATTTTTTAGGCACGCCCTCCCGGCCTCCTGAGTTTTTTTTCAGAACTTGGACAACCCTTAATTCAACATTAATTTGTTAAATGGCAGATTTTTTTTTTTCTGCCTTTTAAAGGTCAAACGGATGAGGAAGTTGCGGCATGTGGATGTTCCCCGTTCACCCCCTCCCATACCTACCTACCCATCTCATTTCTTTGTGTACAGTAAATTAAAAGCATTACACCAGGTCCTTATTTTACAGGTATGGTGGAGGGCAATATAGGGATAGGGCCAATGCTTTCCGTCATGGCCGTTTATGAAAATATATTTATTTTGGGGATTAATTCAACGGACTTGCATGGTCACTTCCCCAGGCGCCAATGTAACATTAGAGTTTTATGTATTTGCAGTAAAGCCTTTATTGTTAATCATTGTCCATGACATCATCCCAAAATTTGAAAAATCCTTTGTCGGAAATTATAAGTATAAAGTGCTGACGTAAATAAACATTTAATTTACTCCAATACAACCTACAGACATATATTGTACATAACTGGGAACTGCCTGTAATATATTTTTAAATGCATTGTAATATGCCTGCATCTAACTGTTTTGCCAGCCTATAGAAGGCTGGCCCTTTGAATAAACGGGAATGCACGGCTTGTCTAATTTTGCTCTTGCTGTGATTCACAACACCACCGCCACATCATCACTTCCTAAGCCGTGAAAGTACCATGCTCTCTTTCACACTGTCGTGTGTTCACGACCACTGGAGTCTCTGGAAGGAAAGGGGTGAGCACTGCTAGCGGACAGATTTTTATGTTGCTATTCTTTCCATTTGTTGCTCCCCACCCCCCACAATTCCAATAATTTTTCTTTATTTTTCTATGTCACGAGCTGTATAAAACCTTGTTTTTCTATGTAACAATTGTCCTTCCTATTACCGTACTGGAAGGACATAATAAAAAATCCAAATCCCATGAATGGTCGAAAAAAAACTTGGCAACAATTTTTTGTTGCCCTTTCTGAAGTTAACCGTGATGCGCCAAGACAACTGAAATGTTTCTTCCATTCAGTACGATACAGCATTACCAAATGTATATAGTTGTTATTATGTTTTATAGACTTAAAATTAAAAAAAAAAAAAACTTTTTTGTACCAAATAAAACTCTGATTTGGCCCCAATTCTGACATTAATAACTTTTCATACTGGGTGTTTTGATCTATGCAAGGTGTCATTTTGCATAGATAAGAATTCATTTTTTTGCTATAATTTGTTGACTGTTTCTCTGTTGATTAATTTATTCAAAATCATTTGCTGCAAAATGACAAAAAGGTGTGATTCGGACAATTGGGGGGGCTATTTTCATGTGGGTTTTTACCATGGGGAATAACGGTTTAATTATTTTGATTGGGGCATTCTGGACAGGTGATACCTAACTTGTTTTTTTAATGTTAAATTTTTACTTTTTTTTCCAATTTTTTTGACTGTAGTTTTAGACCCCCTTGGTACTTGACCCCTGGGGGTGTCTGATCACTCCCACATATACTGCACTACAACTACATCAATAAATGGGGATTTGGGCACCCTTTTAGTTTTTCCTGGTTTATTTCAGGCCATCACTGTGCTACCTAAAGACAGGTCTGGGATTTTGACTAACTCCAAGCTGTTTTGGCCACCACTGGTTGCGCCCAATGGCGTCACAAGGGTGAGGCAATCGGAACCAAGCTGGCGACGCCCCACACACAATGATATTTAAACGCGCCCTGACACACCCTTCTGGTGCATTTAAATGGTTAACACCATTATATTGCGGCCTATAAACAAACACCACCCGATATAATAAAGACGGCTCAGCTCGTGAGCCCGCTCATACTCCCCTTCCCATTATCAGGACATAACTTATAATATTATTACGCCACATTTAACCAGATCAGACTATTTAGGGTAGATTTTTTTCTACCACGGTGTTAAAGACTGTATAAAAGATTACAGTACAGTCTAAACCGAGACTCACAGGAGCGTTTTTTAGGTATTTTTTTTTTACTTTTCCTGTCTTTTTCTGTTCCGCCAGGCCACCACACAAGACGCTCTGATAAGATTTATGTGTTTCTTATGTCCAAATCATTTTTACCCGCACAATAATTTGACCAGCTAATCTCTTACGCCCCAATATTTTCTCTCACTACCTGCCTGTCATCCTCCCCTCTTTTAAAGACTACTGCTTCTACAGGCCTACTCTACATAGCCCCAACTCACACATAGGACTTTCTCCGTGTTCCGTATGCCAGTAAATCTATTTCCCCAGTCCCGTATTGCACATAAGATGGATGCCCCTGCCCAAGTTTGACAAACTCCTCAGTTCCCACTCACCTCCACACACACAGGCCCTCAAATATCTTTTTATTCATACTGATTAATAGGTAGTATATATAATATTCTTTTCTGTTAAGCATCAGAAGTGACAGCAACACTTTAAGTGCTTTTATCAACGGCCCACATAACACTGGAACGTCAGCAGTCGTAAAATCTATGTATACAACGACTATAGGCAGTGCATTATTCAATGATCATGAATATGCATGCCATATAGGCCCATAGCATTACCTGTTTTTCAAAGAGTAGCCTTGCATGTCTAAAGTCCAACTACTTGTTCAGTGAAGTGTGAGGGTCTCATTAAATCAGTTATCATTTGCTGTGACTGTTTCTGGGTGCTATGTTGTCCTTTCTTTTTTTTAAAGACATCCATGTTTCCACTGTGTTTTCACACATAAGCCTTCGGGATATCTTCATGCCCAGTTTGTGTATGCCCTTTTTTACAGGCAGGGAGGCTGTAACTATTTTAGGGCAGTGTTAGATATCCATATCCTTTAACATAGGAGGTAGTATTATAAAGGAATCAGTAATCATAATTATGTATAACTTCCGATGCTATATCAACTGTGTTAAACAAGAATCGGAAATCATTTTCTTACCAAGAGGTGGTACTGGTAGAAGCTCTCGTACAACTACACACATGGGCTTTCCAGGAATCATCTCTAACAATGCAGCATCTTCCAATTTTCAGGGATTTGGGATTGTCCTCAAGCCGTCGTGCCAAGACGTCTGTCAATCTACTCTTCCTTTATTCTGCAAACTTGCAGGCAATATGTGCCCGTGGACAATCAATGACTGGAGAATAACGAGCACTGATCTGCCTGGATGGTTTAGTAGATCACCTACAAAGAAAACAAACATAATCATATATCTTAACAACTTTTTTCGACAGATATGAGGTTTAACTAGCTTATCCGTGATCGTAAATCTTTCCACAAGGAAAATATTACAGCCCATTCCCTAATTCTATATTAGTCTATCCAATACTGGAGGTTGGTTGTGGACTTTAACATTTTTCTAGCACATTCGATCACTGACCGGGAATGGAAATTGGCAGCTCTTGGGGTGTCAGCTTTACTGTCCCACACCTTACCCTCGACGAATACTTTGACAGACACTTTCTTGACATTAAAGCCAACATTATCCTCCAGAAAGCCTCACTCCAGCGTCATGTGCATCTCCACAGACTTTCACCTCATTGTAATAGTTACAGAGCAAAGTCAACTAACCGATGCCAGGTTTGTAGGATTCCAGTTTCTACACGGCCGACTTAACTGTGCCGATTCCTCATAAAATGACAATAATTCCTGCGTGAAAATTATGTGATATTTTTATATTGAATAAGACAAAAACAAAACACCATACTCTACGCTGGTTTCTCGTCCTCACCAGAAAAAAAAAAACAAATTCAGTACATGTACATTTTGTATTCCACTTATATATACAATTACATTATGACCTGACCTTATACTCCAATCTTGTCTACATGCCCGTAGGGGAGGCGCAAAGGTTCTGTTGGACAGTGGAGGAAAAGTGTGTCCAAAGCTTCTAATAGTGAAACTCCCACTTGCATTTCCCTTCCTTCCCCCACTTTCCATCCTTAAACCAAGGGCATCTCGCGGCGTGAATAGCAGCCGGCAGGTGGCAGAGTAGAGCAAGAAGAGGGGAGGGGCAGAACAAGATCGTTAACATATGGATTCAACCAATAGAAGTGGTCGTTCACTCCTTTATTCAATCATCTGTGGCTGTGAAGTCACTGCTACAGGCCTGTAAATGAGTCTGGGGAATTTATCACTGCTTCTACAACAGTTTTCTGCATAGAATCAGTGAATTAAATCACAAATTCTAAGCGCATGCCGTTGAAATGTGAATCCGCCACCTCCATGCCATGTGGCATGGAAAGTGCGTGAGGGCCGAGCCAGATAAGGGCGGCCGTTCCCCTTTTGGACTAAAACAGCAATTACCTGGCGGAGTCTTGCTCGGGGCCGGGGCCGCTCACCAGGCTACCTGTTTTTAAGCCCTGGCCAGATTCGTAGGAGTGCAGCGTATCATAAATCTTCCCATGGTTCCATAATTGGAAATAATATCTCCCATGATTTTAGTCATAAAATTAACCGTAGTTGAGGTAATATTAAGAAGGAGAAGTCATCCAGATTTTCTAGTGATCATGATTTTTAACCCATTAAAATGCCGTCTCATTTTTAGAAATGCTTATTGGCAAGAAGAGACTTCATTATACTTCCATAGGTCGTTTTCTGCCTGGAGGTATCAGCCACATTTACAGACTCTTAAATGGTCTAGACAATTCTCAAGGTATTAGTACTCCAAGGAAACAACATCTACACCCAGGATCAAGGATTGTAAGCCAAGCACACTGACATACTGGTGTGCATCCCTCTGCTCTTTCTTAGCCTCCTATGCGTTGTTGTTATGAAAAAAGGCTAAAACTATGCAAATGAGCACGAGGGCTCAAGGCTTCCATTAACTCTAATGCACCTGGAGTCCCTTTAAAAGACTTTTTTAAAAAAGAAAAAAAACAAGGGCATAATTAACTAGGGAAAGCAGATCCTGTCATAGGGGCCACACCAGTATATCAGTGTTCTGGTTTACAATCCCTTGTCCTGTGGTAGATGTCCTTTAACCTACAATAGTCAAATTTAGTTTAGTATGGGTGTTGGTTTCATTCTCCACTACAGTAACACTTGTGGCTTTGCAGCCAACACTTAAACCTTATTTGACGGCCCCCCAAGTTGCATGTTCCCTACATTTTTTCCTCCGGCGAAGTGACCAGCCATCCACCAGTTTAGTTAACACAGTGATCTATTAAAGTTCCCAGAATAGTGGTAATTTAAGGCCTTGTTTGATTTTACATTCTCTGCGTCTATGTCATCTCCACTGGCCGTGAGCCCCTGTCCCTTTGAATCTGATGACTGAGGAAGTCTTCGGGACTGCCGATCCAACGTGAGATGAGTAAGGGATTCTCCTATTTCTAAATCAATATTACGATGAGGTGGGGGTTTATGAGAGGACTGATGTGGCTCCACTGTAACCCCAAGGGGGGAAATTCAATTAATAGGTAAAAAGGCACGTTAAAAGAAATTAAAAGCTTTTCCCTAACTACCAAGCCAACCAATATGAGTAACACAGCCATACAGGACCTATATATACCACAAAGTCCTAGATACCTTAGTAAGGCTTTTCTCATGACCTTGTCTGACTTACATTGGAGAATGCTCCAGCCATATTTCCACATGCCACCGGGAGATTGTACGAAAGGTACAGTGTTCTGGATTGTCCTACAAATCTTCTTAATGTATGCTCTTGACCCTCTTTTACAGTTCATCATACGCTTCCACTTATGGTGCTCCTGTGGGAGTCCATTTACTTGTTGATGGCCAACATGAGTGTTTAATCCAAGTGTTAGCTACAAGCTTGCCTCTGGTCTTCGCCATTCTTTGAGATTCCAGCTCAAACTCACCACACCAGCGCCACATCAAGACGGCGCAGTCCTGCCTGGAAACAGAATATTTAATGCAATTAAATAATTTAAAAAGGCAATGTTTGTGTAGATATTATACAGAGTGAACAAATATCCCCATACAAAGACACAATAAACAAAATTGATAAGCAAAAACATTCATGTGGTGGTAGTGTCAATAGTCGCCGGATAATGCACATGTATAAGTTCATTATATTAAATAATTTATTGAGTAATCATGGAGGTGCAACTTAAGTGGATGCAGCCTGGATGGGAATCTGCCTGGATGGCCACTACTCCCGCTTTGGCTCTCTCATAGATCCTAATATAGCTGGTTCAATCCTCTCCCTTTCCTTGGATCCTATTTTGTCCTCATATACATTGAAACATTTAATATTATTAAATAAGTACCCCCCATGATAAGGGGGCTTTGGAGGAGCATATTTAGTCAGCAAAGCCTTAAGTAATATTTCTTTCTGCATTAACGTTACAGTTTCAATTTGTTTAAGCATCACCATTTAAGGTCCAACCACACATTCACTTGCTATGAGTCTGGACGTGACTGGACCAGCAACACATCTTTCTTTCTTCGGATTACTTACTTCTTCATTCATTCAGTTATAGATTGGCTGGTTGTTTCATCGTTTGCCTTACATGCCCAATTTTCATCAATCATAAGCTGCTGGATATTTGGCGTCTGTTTGGATTCTACAATACTTTTTCAGTACCATGGTAAATATTTGTTTTAAGAGATTTGGACAGGTCCTTATAGTAGGCACCAGTGGTTTTATGTCCGAAGCACCCTTTATGTTTCTTCACTATTGTCTTACAAAAAAAAACTATACTTCCTCAGCCTCTACACATACATATTGAACGGATCTGTCCTGGCTTCACGTCTCGCATTGCAAAAAGTAAGGCACCGAGGCGGGATCTGAAACTCACACTAGGTAGTAGCAAGGTTATTTAATTTTTAAATTTTCCCCATACGACCCTCATACAGTCGATTGTGGGACCTAAGCCAATTCCTTAAGGACCTGTATTTGGTTTATCTCCAAAACGACCTGACATAGGTCTTGCTTTTAAGGAACTACCTGGCAAGCCCTGCAACAAACCATACTTTTTTTAGTCTGTCCCAGGCACAAGATAGGTTTCTGTAGTTATTCGTAAGATTAATTTGGTCCCAGAACTATTTTTGGAAGTTTCCCTGCCGACAAAATTTTTTTTTTATTTTATTCATTATTTTTTCAAATATTTAACACAGGGGCAGATGTATCTTACCCTTCCATTTTCGCGATTTCCAGCGTGCCGTTCTCTGCGGTGGATTGGGTCCGGCCGAAAAAAAAGATTCCTAAGGTGTTCCCGCTCACGTCCACCAGGTGGCGCGCTGCTCTTTACGTTCCCCGATGCCGCTGAATTCCTGAAGTTCACCAGCCTATACCTGGTACGGTATGCCTAGTCCCGCTACAACTTTTTTTTTTAAATGCAGTGCGGTTTTGCCAAATCCGTCGGGTTGTCTTTCGGCCACCGCCCCCGATTTCCGTCGTTTGCATGCCATGCCGTGCGGTCCACTCCATCGCGTGCTGCCAAAATCCCAGGGCATACAGGAAAATCGGTGCAAACGAAATATTCAGTAACACTCGGGAATACGCGAACGCCCTTGTAAATGACCCCAAATTTCTGGTTGGTCCCTGTACCAAAAATTTCCAAATTTGGGTTGTCATGGACAAGATTAATACTAAACATTGCAGAGGGCCCTTGTAATTGTTATTTAATTATGTAGCTTGGGGCGAAGTTCAGCATTACCAAGATCCAAGAGCTTTACACTTACCAAAGTCACAGGGGGCAAAAAAGTCTGTTTGTAAACTAAAAGTGTAGGCGTTTGGTTTCTGTAAGATAATCTACCATCATAATAAAACATAATAAACAGGCACTTATAGATCCACCCACAGATCCCAAGCACGACACAATCTTCCATATAGTTTTGTTATCCATGGCCTCCTTCCTTCTAACTCAAATTCAAAATTATTGCTATTTCAGGGATGCGCAATATCCCCTACCTTCTATACTTTGCACACGATCTGCAGCATTCTCACCTCCAACCCTCTCCCTGCTCTCTAGCCTTCCCTCCCTGTTCTAAATGGCCAACCACTCGCGGAGGGATCCACGGCATGGTGGGCTCTTGAAACACCACCAGAGCCCTTCTGACTTATTACCTAATTTTAAGTTGATTTTAGAGGAAGAGGCCATGGATAACAAATATAGAATTTTCATATTCTTGTGTCTGGATCTAATTAGTAATTGTTCCTGGGCAGCATGTTTGATTTTGATAGATTTTAGTAATTTCCTTTAACTCGGTACGTCCTTTAAGGACATTTAGACCTATAGTCCTGAGAGTAACTTAACTTTTTTCTCTGAACATTACCCGTCCAACCTTGGTGTAATTTGTGGTATGCCATCTGAAGAAAGATTGGTAGACTGTCTTGTTAAGAGGACCTTCATCCAAAAAAAAACCCAATTTTAGCCGTCAAGAACTGCTACTTTAATGAACCATCCAATACAAGCTAGCAACACTACAGCGCCGTACCTTCCACAAACACACACGCCACAAAAACTCAAAGTGGTCCAGGCAGTACTCATTGGGGACGGGAACTATGGAGTGGGAGGGCAGTCCAGGGAAGAAGCATCCGCCTTTGACTGCCACCATGAATACCCACACCACTTGAGCCATGGGGCCGGCTTCTGAAGTTACAGCACTGCAGTGTTTGCTAGCTTTATTGGAGGGTTTAAAAATGTTTACATCTAGTGAATTATCGATCTCACTATAAATAGAGACTTAAAAATGGTATGGGTATCCAGGCCTAAATGTTACTACATAAGTATGTGCCTCAACTTGTATCAACGCTAGTGCATTTTGGCATAGCATTTTTCTATAATTATATGCAATTTTCTATTTGTTTTGTTCTATATCTGAGGTGCATTTACCTAATTTTAGACATCGAAGACCAGATTCTTTAATGTCTGATTTGTACAACAATACAATTCGAGAGATGTACTTTATTGTCTCATGACTGTATCCTTCATGCCATCCGCCTTTGATTGCCAGCTTGCTGAGCGGATCCTCCCTCACCTTCTGTCCGTCGCATGAAACAAAATATTTGCATCCCTACCTATTTAACTAAAAGCTTCCTCATTCACTGTTATGTTCATAAATGGAAAACAGTATCCCCCCATATAGATTTAAGTAATAAGTTGGAACAAGACGCAAGACCACCATTGGAATTAAAAACAAATTTTTTTCCCCATACCTGGAATTTCTGGCTCTCCAGAAAGACATCCCGAGGCCTTTCTGACTCTGAACATGCTGGTAAATAAAATAGAAAATAATAAAAAAAAAAATAAAGAAAAAGAATAATAACAAGAAAAGTCCACCATAACAACCAAATTCCTGCGGCAGAGTTATCATAGGCCTCCACTGCTCTTACAGTAAGATCCAATCTATGGCGATGGTAAACCAAACCGCCTCTCCCCGCTGGACTAAGAGGATGCCTCTTGCTAGGTAAAAAATATAGAGATCTCTGTCCTGTCCGTTCAGGTATTTACATTGTACTGAGTCTCCCCGCACCATCTTTTGTCTAAACGAGATAATCCCAATTTTGTAATCTGTCATGTATTCTAATCCCATAGGCCTCCAACCCGTCCCGATTTTGTACGGGACTTTTCCGTTTTTCGTACCTCTGCCCCCCGTCCGGGCAGCTATGAGATTGGCCGGATTCTCCCCCCAGGTCCCTCGTGTCCCGCGCTGGTGTCCCCATAGTAACTACTTTGAAAGTCTGAACTCACAGTAACAGAATGGCTTCTACAACATCGGGAGGAAGCCTTTGCAGAGAAAGTGTCGGCTTTTATCGAGAGCAGGGACCACGTCATCAGCTTCAGATCAGCATCTCCATCTATGGTCCACGGGCACATCTCCTAGGGTTCCCCAAGCAGACAATCGGCAGGGAATCCTTTGCAAAGATTGTCTGGGCTTAGCGAGAGGAGCAGGGAACCACGTCATCAGCTTAGATCAGCATCTGGTCCTATATGGTCCACTGCAATCTTCCTAGGTTTTTCCCAGAGCAGACGCGCAAGGGAATCCCTTTTCAGAGAATTTGTCGCTTAGAGAGAGAGCAGGGACCTACGTCATCATTCATATCACCATCTGTCCCTATATGGTCCCCTCCAGGGCCTTCCCCTACACAACCTCTTTATAATAATTAAATTAATAAGTTTTGGCAGGCTAAAATTCAACCGGGGACCCTTCTCACAAGACAAGAGCTTAACTCCCTGAGCTATAACCCAGTTTTTGGGGGATACAGAGCTAGGAAATTTTTCTGGTACGAAGAGTGTTGCTGCCATGTCTACCTTGTCATTACAACTAAGCCCTGATATATAGCGAGGGATCTTCTCAGAGATATCTTTAAATTATTGATGACTAATTATTAGTATTATTATAAATGGTATTATTTTTAGTATTATGGAGATGATATTAATAATGGTAAAAATAATAATATCATTCTCAATATACTAATAATAATATTAATCTCCCATAATAATAATACTAGTCGCAATAATTACATAATCTAGAAGATCCCTCCCTATATACCAAGGCAGTATATAGTCATATTCGTAGTTACCAAAATTTCCCTCTTTTTAGTTACGGAGAATTAAGCTCAGGGTTGGGCGCGTGTTTTATTATTGACTGGGAGACTGCCGGTTCGGGTTCAAATCCCAATGAGGATGATTTTTTTTTTTTTTGTTTATTGAGATGAATTTTTATTGTTTTAATATGGCTAAATGGGGCGTGCCAGATGATTTGGGGGTTGTGGCTAGTGGGAATCGCTAACGCAGTGCCGCATTTGTCCTCTTTCCTTTTCACAGACAATGGTTTGGGGAGGTATATATTATGCCCTCCATTCCCCTAATCCGGGTTGCTCGCCTCTGCACCCGTTCCAGTGTCCGACTAAATCCTTGTTATCACACTGGTTGGCCCAAAACTGTCTGACCACTGATTTGCATAAGGTAACTATGTCCTTTCATGAGAAATCGGTTCCTCTCGTATAATCCCAACACTTTTAGTTGTTTTTATAACAGCTGCTGGGTATGTCCAGTAAAATTAGTGTACTATCCACAATACACACCAGTCTTTTTCTTCTGAGGTTTTTACCAAGTATCGACTGTTAGAACACAACAGTACTTGTTCCAGCCCGAGTTGCTAGCGCATTAAACCTCATAAGCAATTTCTCCCTGCCCAATCTTCCCACAAAGCACTCTGTATGTTAGGCTATCCACCTCTGTATGAGTTTACTTTACAGAGCTTTAGTATCAAATATTGAAACTCTGCTGTGTAAATGCCCTAAAGTCCTTAAATAAAAATTAAAAAGTAAGGTTTTTCAGCAGTCCTCATTTTATACACCCACTTTTTATGTGGCAACTGCATAAATGCTATTTGAAAAGTCCAGATACCCAACTGCACCAGACTTCTTCCCGGTCCTGGCTAGCGTACCTCCTCTCATAGAGCAGTCAAATTAGTCTGACAGGACCGATCCCTAAGAACCCAGCTGATGCTGATATAAGGTTTTGTACAGTGAAATCTCCAGATAGCATGCAACTTGACATTTTTTAACAATCAGTAGCTCTTGGGTGTAAACGACACTGGGGGATGTAGTATTAGCTTGATACCTATGTGCAGCATTTTATTGCATACTCCTCTGTTAAGGCTGGCGATGCATACTTTGTCTCTTGGCGGTGCGGATTTCTCTTATATCCCATAAAGGTGGTTTAAAGATCACAGTGAAAGATTGGAGAGACTCACTGCGCCCTGCTCCAATATTATGGACAGTGTCGGTAAGCTGAGATTGGGAGCAAGCTATCGTGTTGCTCCTGACACAGAAGTCTCCTACGTAGAATGTGAGGTAAAATCTCATCATACGAGATGAACGCATAGCTATCGAAAATATGGCCTGCAACGGCGCCACAATAACCCTGCGTTCTGATGTCGACTCAACCGAGATGTCGCCAAGTGATCAGTTCGTGATGAAGTCACATGTCCGGACGCATCAAGATGTTGAGTAATATCTGGTCAGTCTCAAAACTTCCACAAGGAAATGTCATATGAACCATCTGCCCTGTGCCTTCAGTTTTGGCTGAGAACCCAGCGTACTTGAAGGATCCTTTACCCATCTAAAAAAATTGAAGTAGCAGTAACTACGTTTTTTTTTTTTTTTTTTGTTTTTTTAACTTACGTTAACATAACTAACAATATGGTGGTTTTCATTTGTTCATCACTGCACATCGCCCCTCCAGTTTGTTCTGAGTTGAATTTGCATGTAGTCAACTGTATATTTTAAGCTTTTTGCTGTATGGACCAATAGATTATTATTAATACTTCATTAAGCCACCGGACAGCTGATCTTTCAGTCTGCGACGATAGGAAAGCATCCAGAGAGCTTCACCGAGGCGCCGGTAGGGGTCCGCTTAAACTTGGGTCGTCTGTAAGTTGGGGTGTCCTTAATATGTGGAGCTGCCGTAATATGAAACTTTTTCAAACAACCATAGCCTAATGCAGTCTTAAAAAGATCCCACTGCTGACGTTCTAATAAGCATTCTCTGTATGAACAAATTTGCTGGAATGCTTTGCACTGGATAAATTACATGGGGCAGGTGAATTATGACTTTGACAAGACAACCCTCTAAGGTCCATTACAGATAATACCCGGGGAGGGGCCTTCTTCCTCCTCTGAGGGTTCTCCTTTAGTGTCCCTTGTTTTGTTATGTATATAGGATTAGGGCTTGAGCACCAAACCTGGGCTTAAGTAGGGGAAAAAACAAAACAAGGCAACAAGAGGACGGGTCCTCGTGTGATATGTGATGATAAGGGGAAAGATGTACGTATGGGTATCCAATGAACCACGCAGAAATAGGGGGGTATATGAATGACCCCCCCCCCTAAGGTTTGCTCACCTTATTTATAACGTTAATGCGCTTTTTAAAGTAATCCGTAAGCTGCCCTTGCAGCGTGCTGGTGTTTAACCTCAGTTCAACCATTATCAATAGACAGAAGGGGGAGTTGGAGAACCAAAGAGGCTGGAAGGCGACTATTCGTACAAGGTCGTCAAGGGGTTAAATTCTTTATTCCATAGTTAGAAGCTTTCGGGGAACGCGGCCCGCTTCAGGTACAATTGGATCAATATGAGTTGATTTTCAGCCGGCAGCTAAACCGCAACCTGGGTGGGGGATTGAGGTTGTTCAGCTTTTTGTTTTGTACTATATTTTCTTTAGTTATGTTTAAATAGTGGTATATATTGTCTATAGTGTGTTTTGGGACATAGTGTTGGTTAGGAGGGTGATGGTTTTGGGATGTATAACTGGACCTGACACTGGTCTACTTGGGCTACTTAACGCAAACTTGGACGTAGACATGTCTGAGGGAAGGGGAAGGTGGGTGTGGGATTTTATTTTAATGTAGTGGTGCTCGTTTCTGCGCTTGTTAGTTTATATTAAAAAGGGAGCCACACAAACCTACTATGATATCTGTGTGGTGTGGGGTGAGTGTGTATTTCATTTATTATGCATTATTTATTGGTTTATTTTTGGGAGGTCTTGTTTCACCGTGATTAAGTCCTCTATGAAATGTTATATGAATGTTACTGATTGATGCAGACAGTCAATGGGATTATTTATCATTGCCTCTGTACCACCTTCTGTGAACAGACAAGTGAAAAGTCCCAGACGTGTTGATTTTCTAGGCCAGCAGGGCATGGACCACGCTGAAACATCTAGATGCCCGATGCCTCTTGATGTCTCGGGCTGCACCAGAGGTCAGCGGCGTGGCTATGATTGCTGGCGCCCCAGCTATATAAATAACCCTCACTGTATGGTAACTATATCATGTTAATATGGATAGGTGCCATCACAGCCTAATGGGGGGCATTTACAAGGGCCGCAATTCACGTTTTCCCGAGTGTTACCCGAATTTTTCCGAGTTGCGCCGATTTCCCTGAATTCCCTGGGATTTTGTCGGCACTATGCGATTTGTTCGCATCCGCTCTGCATGCACGCGACGGAAATCGGGGGTGGCGTGTCCAACGAAACCCCACGGATTTCGGCAAAACCCGCCGCATTTAAAAAAAATGTGTTGCGAGCTTGCACTTACCTGCACTATATAGGCCCGGTGAACTTGAGTGCGCACCGATCTCTTCACGCAGCAGCCCACCTGGTGGAACGGCGGAGGAGCTGCCTACTCCCCGGCAGACCCGAAATCCTCCACCGAGAGACACGCGCCGCTGGATTCGCAAATGGAACAGGTAAGGTAAATCTGCCCCAATGTGTAGTCAAGCTTTATGGTTATAACAATTGACATGATAATAACATTTAAAGCATTTCAGTTATGGCCGGGACCTGATGATATAGGGCACAATGGCCCTTGGCCCTAGCACTTATTTCTCTTTCCTTTTTACTGCCATAGTTCCGACTCGAAGAACTGATGACAGTAATCACTGGATGTAATAAGATGTTTGCAATGATGTCCCTTTTTTGAGTAGTTAACGTGTGAAGGCAGCCAGGCCCCGATGTGCGCTCCTTGACAAGCGCTCCATTTCCCAGGCTGTGGTGGTTGCTGATAGGACAGGTTGCCCTCTGCTGCACCGAAATGGAGTCTTGCCAGTTCAGATCACTATAATTAACTCGGCAGAGGTGGCGTTCTCTGTCTGCTTCAGCTGCTCTGATCAGCATCTTGGGGCTTCCATCTCTTGAACAAACACCATGCTCCCAATAGCTGTCTATCATCTGGCCTCAACAGAGCCTCTTTAGGCGAATGACTCATAATAAACCTTATGATGCTTTTTATACTCCGATGGCAATCCTGCATCTTTCTCTGGCTGGCAACAGCGCTATAATGGAGAAATATAAATCCCTAATCATCCACTTCTGTTTATTAGTTCTACAAGCTGAAATCACATGATGATCCAGATTCCTTGAAACGATGCTTAGAGTGCAACAGGTTTGTGGGTGCATGTTCATTACAAGTTATATTTGGCAATTTAGGACTTTCTGAAAGTCTGGGATGTAATGAATCATGAATGTTTGTCAACATGTTATTACCTTTTTGGAAATAACATCCCTTTATCATACTCCATGGTCCCATCCCTATATAGTTTGATAATTGACACAGGATGGCATGAGGTTTAATGGGAATTGAAGGTCACCCCGCTATCATTGTTGATTAGGTGAGGTTCACTCTCCCTGTTCACTGGCAGCCTTTCCTATGCTATGTATAACACATCGGCCCAAATATTGAAAGGTGAGGCCGCTGCCGTAGCTCTGAGCTCGGTGCAGGGTGCTCCACGGCCTTCATTATCGCACAACCAAGGACCTGCTAGGTGTTTGCACCTTTGTTTATGGTGCCTTTAATACACATAATGAAAGAATTCTGATAAGTCCTGTATAATGGTGTTGCAAACTTCCAACTTTCATTAACAGCCACAACGTGGGCTGTGACACAAAATGTATAAATACATGTGCAAGCTCCAAAAATGTTACTTTTAAGTGCAGTTAGCCGTGGTAGTGGGTGCATCACGTTTTGAAAAATCTGGCACCCTCTGCACTGCCCGAAGAGTGCACCACTTTTTTTTTTTGGGTGCACCTTTAACGTAGGCTTGTTCCACTTTTGGTCGGACTTTGCAGTAACTCGGCGCGTGGTCCAAATACACCGAACCCCCCCTTCAGTGCAGAAATTTGTGTGCAGAAGAAAAGTGCAGAAGTGCAGCCGCCCCACAAAATGGTCGAGTGCGCAACTGTGGTGCAGACCTTCTTAAATACATGTGCAAAGAGTTTGCACCTAAAAAACCATCCAAGCCACGAAAGAAAAAGAAATTGCCATATACTTAGTAAAGTCCAATATCCAAAGCATTGGAAATACGTACATACAATTAGACCAAAGAAGAGATACATTCCACCAAAAATACTATTTAATAACATGGTGTTGATATTTACACACCAAGAAGCCCTATAACCCTTACCCAAGGGAAAGAGCACGTTTCAGCTGTCAAGCCTATATCTGGTGGTCAGATGAAGGCTAGACAGCAAAGAGTGCGTTGGGTCGGTTGTTGGATCCCTTCCCATGGTTAAGGTATAATGCTTCCTTGTGCTGTCAAGATCACCCCATGTGATATACAGTATTTTTCTGACTATAAGGCGCACCGTATTATAAGACGCACCATCAATAATGGCCTGCTAAATGTCGAGAGTTCATACATCGGATGTAAGGTGCACCTCATATAAGGGTGAATGCCCAGGTGGCAGCCCTGTGCACAGTTCAAGGCACTTTTTTGTGAAGTTACTGTTCATATATAAGGTCACTGGACTATAAGGCGCACCTTGATTTTTGTGTGCCGTATGTCGAAAAATAGGGTAAATACAGTTCGCTGCAGATGTGGCAGTATGAGAGACTTAATTTTTATTTACTGCAGATGTGACATCCATTTTGCTGGCCATTGTTGTACTAGTACATATTCTTACACACTGTCTTGCATGTCTTATTTGGATGCTATTTTGGTGCGCCCCACGTAGTGTGCAGTAATTTTTTCCGTGCACGGGTGTTATTTAATGTACTTTGAAGATTGGTACAATCAAATCTGATTTATTACATATGGGTTATTTTTGGGGAATTTACCACCTAAAAAACTGCAAAATCCAATGAAAACTGGTGCACGCCCTTACTAATGTGCTCCATCATGTTCTAGACAGGTTAAAAGTGATTCATCATGAATAACCTGATATTACAATAGTTTTTTCCCCAGATTTTAGGGTGTTGTCCAAGATGAGAGAAATGAGGTCTCTTTTGGGAAAGAATCCGATGATAAACCATCTTTCCATGGGTTGTGTCCAGTATTGTGTTCATGGAGTTGCACCCAACTTGTGACTAGTCTGTTGTGTTCATAAGAAGGCACACTTTTTTACTTTGATTTTCTGGCATACAAGGTCTGGCTGTTTAAACTAAGGTACAGTGCCATGAAGTTATGGTTTCAGTGAGCCTTCCCCCGATAAAAGCGCACCAAGTGATTGTCATTTGCCATGTACTAGTTAACATACTGTAACATCCTTTCCAGCACGCGAACGCCTTGACAGCAGAACATATCAATCTACCCTTCAAATGCCCTTACCCTCCTTCTTCTTATACTCTTTCGGTCACATTGTGGCCCCACACAGTAGTTTACCAATGAACCTCCAAACACCATGCATGGCAATTTTTAAAATCCTTAAAGCAGGTCCCTCATGCAATTATACACCTTGGGGTCTGCATGTCTGACTTACGAAGTGCTCCTGCCACAGAATGAAAAATGGTCCACCAAATGGTCATGGTGCGACACAAATACCTTTTCAAGCATTTTGGCACTGAAAGAAAAATGAAGTCGAACAGAAAACTGGTGCACGCCGTATTGATGTGGGCCATTTTCTTCAAGATTTATTATATCCCACACAAGTGGACAGACACTTACTCAGCTGCCTCCTGTCTCAAATTTCGCATATCCCCTTAATCCAATAACTCCATTTGTAAATCAGGTTGCCTGTGGTGGTGGTTTGGCCAGAACCACATGCCAATGCCACATGTTGATGTGAGTCTTCTCCTTCCGCCCCATCCTCTTGGGGTGAACTTTGAGCTGGTGATGTTCTGAAAGGAAGGATATAAGTTATCAACAATCACCCCGTTCAATTCATACATCAGTCTCACTGTAAGCCCCGGAGCCTAAGTAACATTTGTTTTCTAACTGAGCAGTTATGCATTACGCCTGCCTTCATATTACTCCTGTCATAATCATTATTACTCCTTGTCTATCCGTATTTTGAAATCTGTGCGTCCTTGATAAAAATACCAAAAGCTGCCTCCTTGCCTATTTTGCTGTTTCAATTCTTATTATTCATCCTCCAAGCTTTGAACCTGCAATATCTTTTCTAATGTTGCTTTGGCACTAAGTTTCATTTATCCTGAATGGTAATTCTACATAAAGTGACAATCTCTCCGATCTTCCTTCTGCATATTCATCAGATTTTTCTAGTAGCCAAAAACTTTTGGAGCAATAAAGGCACTGGAAAAACTTGTCACTCAACTTTCGGGCAGATTCTAATAAGCGGGGTATAACTTGAGGAGACAGTGGATGCATATCTGCGAGAGGAGGGCCATCTGGAACCAGAGCTGTAGGGGGCCCATAAAAATGTTCATTGCAGAAGAATGCCATTACAATGGTACATTATACTTTGTAATCTTCTACGAGCATTTTTCAAAATTTTACTAGTACAACATTCCCTATTATCCCTGACATATAATGGGCATAATAGCCTGTTTCCAGATGAATGCATTGATGATATTCTTCCAGTGTCCTCACTTAGATCATACACAATACAAAGACAGCCTGAAAGCATATGGATGCCAGTTAGGATGAGGAGGGAACAAGTATAGTTACTCAGAATAACTCACCCGGGGCAGAAATTACAGCAACTTCTATATCCAAAGGAGAAGGTTGCCTGTGTTTAATGTCCCCCTTCGCCAGACACACAAGAATCACACACACTGCATTTCCTAACTGCCAAAGAAAAAAAACGTATATTCCCTAAAGTTGTGTTGAACAAGCTCATTCCCGCTAGATCTGTATGGGATTACACTTTGTATCACACGGCAATAATCTGTCATATATGTTCCAGTTTGTAGGTGTGTTTTGCTTGCCAAATATCATTATCAGTCTCGTTGGCAACTTTGGGTTTAAGCTGTCGTTTCCTCTTTATTATGGGTTTTGTGCTGCTGCTTTCTTCGTTATATATTGTCTCCCACAGGGATAACTTTGTCTTAACTTGTTTCTTTGAGTTAAAGGGTAATATGTTACCTGTAAGTCCTATGTAACAACCCGATTAACACCCATGGTGCTTATTAACTATGTAGTAACCCCTATGTGTATCTTCATGCATTAGAGATATATTCAAATGTTTTTATTGCTCAAAAATTGACCTTGTACATCACTATCTATGCATCTCAAACATAATAAACAGATAATACAACCCTGTTTATCATAGGTAACACTGCTAATCGCACACACATGCTCTATATAATAATATAGGGTCACAATCTCTTACAGTGGTATATCCATGCCTGCATTGGGCTGGCAGCTCCCTCCCTCTTCTGCCCTTTGATGGTTTATACACGCAGCCACAGATAAAATGTCCCTTTCCTAGATGGCCCCACTGTCTCCATATAGATACTGATGTCTACTAACCCCCTTGGTGGAGGCCCCCATTGAATATAGTACAGACAGGGAACAACAATCGCCTTATACCGCCCCTAGCAATCACTATATACAGCCCTCAGTAATCACTATATACAGCTCCCCCAGCAATCACTGTATACAGCCTCCCAGCAATCACTGTATACAGCTCCCCCAGCAATCACTGTATTCACCCCCCCCCAGCAATCACTGCATACAGCTCCCCCTACAATCACTATATACAGCTCCCCGAGCAATCACTATACACAGCTCCCCCAGCAATCACTGTATACAGCTCCCCCAGCAATCACTGTATACAGCTCCCCCAGCAATCACTATATACAGCTCCCCCAGCAATCACCATATATAGCTCCCCCAGCAATCACTGTATACAGCTCCCCCAGCAATCACTATACACAGCTCCCCCAGCAATCACTGTATACAGCTTCCCAGCAATCACTGTATACAGCTCCCCCAGCAATCACTATATACAGCTCCCCCAGGCAATCACTGTATACACTCCCCCATAATCACGTATACAGCTCCCAGACAATTTAACTATATTACAGATCCCAAAAGAAACATGGACAAGGGATAACGAGAAAAAAGAAAGAAAGACAGAAAGAGAAACCTATTTCACCAAAAAATCCCACATCTGGTAGTATTCAAGTTACCCTAATCAAAGAAAGAAAAGGACCGACAGACGAACATCAGCAAATGCAAAGGGAAAAGGCAAAGAAGGCAACTAAAGAGAGAAAGAAAAACAAGGAATAGAAAGGCTAGAAAACACAAAGAAATTGGTTCTTATATGGAGATAAGGAAAAACCACTAAAACACACAACAAAGGCAATAAGATCACAAACATGACAATCAAGATTAAAGCTAAAAAAGGCACAAGAAAGGTATAAAGAAAAAGAAAAGCAATCACGGTAGACAGCCATCAGTATAATCACTATATACAGCACCCCAACCACAGCAATCACCGTAAGATACAACCCCCCCACCCAGACAATCACTGTATACAGCGCCCCAGCAAATAACTTATATACAGTTCCACCCAGAGCAACAGCAATCACTATTATAAGCTCACCCACCAGAAAGAAGGGGATACAGCTAACAGCAATCACTAATATATACAGTCCAAAGAAAGCACTGTATAAGCTCCAAAGAATACTGCAGCCCCCACTACGGCCCCAGCAAATTTTCAATGTAGACCCTAAAGAAACAAAAACAGAAAAGGTATAACAGAGACACCAATCAAGCACTGGAGACAGCGTGAAAAAAACAATAAGGTGATAAAGCCTCACAATAGCAAGCAAGGCAAGGGATAAAGCCCCCAAGCCAATCACGAATATACAGCTCCCCAGGCAAGCAATCACCCTATATACAGCTAAAAACGAAAAAGAATCGGATAAGAGTAAACACAGCAATCACTCTAGACAGCTACCCCAGAAAATCTCCTGCTATGAAAGCTTCCCCCAAGCATCACAGTATACAGCTCCCCAGCAACTAAATGTATACAGCCCCACCAACAACCACTGTATATCAGTTCCCCGAAATCACTGTATACGCCCCCAGCAATAGATAATACAGCTCCCCTTGCAACCACTGTAACAGTCCCCAGCAATCACTGTATACAGCTTATCCAAGTAATGCCTGTATACCGCTCTCCCAGCAATCACTATATAAAGCTCAAACAGAATCAATATATGAAAGACTACCACAGCAATCCACCATATACAGCCGAGGGAAGAAAGAGACAGGCCCGAGAAGAAAGTACAGACAGCCCCAGAATAGATATACACCCGGGAGAAAGAAATAGATAGAGGCAATACCTAACTGAAATTAAGACCACAGCATATAAAATATAGAGGACACTAGTATAATTTATATACAGTCCCCTTATAATAAAAACTATATACACAGTCCCCTCTGTAATAATAGATACAATCCCCAATAAAATATTGCAGTCCCCTATAAGAAACTAATACACCCTCTATAATAAAACTATGTTACCAGTCCCCCCTATAAGAACTATCTAAATACACCCTTAACAAAATCTATATTACACCTCCCTCAATAATAAAACTAGAGCAGATTGCTATATTGCTAGGAGAAAAACAAA